>JAUJYZ010001540.1:1062500-1400000 GCA_033675265.1 Actinostola sp. cb2023
CTGTAATACGTCGCTCAGCTCCGTGCCCGTTGTTATAGTGAGATTCTACTTATCACCTCAGTATTTATACATATACAATGGCTCATTTGATTGACAGATATCAACGAGTGTCTACATTCCAATCAATGTGACTTCAAGGTTGCGTCTTGTGTGAATCACGTTGGTGGATACTCGTGTAAATGTCGTGCAGGATTTAAAAGATCTACAACATATGGATGTACCGGTAAGACAGATTACTGTATACAACAGTAAATAACTCTATATTCCAGTGATGTCATGACGTGTGTAATGCGGATAAATTGCTCCACAAGGAAACAGAGAACGATTGACGCTTTTGCGCTTCAGATACTCGCAACGTTCGGATGAACCTTAATTTTGACAACAATAATCATTGTTATATAGCTAGAGTGTCTTTGGGTCTACTGCGCTTTCCCATTGGCTGGTTCGAGGTCACGTGCCCGCTCGGAAAATGGCGGGATTTGATGCGCGTCCGCGTAGCTGAGAGGCGGGAAAATTGGTATGTTTTCTGTGAGTTGTAGATTGTATTGTGGAGTTTCACCTAAAAAAATGGAGCCTCCGCGTCTTTCTAACCTCTCGACAGAGGAAATAAGCCAAATGGTAGCTCATAACAGGGGCGGATCTAGAGATTTTGAAAGGGGGGTGCACCACTAAGGGGCCGTAAGGCCCCTTCTTCAGAAAATTTTGAAATCTAGAAGCTCGAAAATGCAATTTCCATCCATTCTGGGCATCAAATGGTGGGGAGACGTGGGCGAATATGTATCGGGCCCAACTCAAAGGGGGGGGGGGGGGGGGGGCACCGGCCCCCCATGCCCCCCCCCCCTTGGATCCGCCCCTGCATAAAGACTTAGAAACACACAAAAAGCGACCAAGACTGCTGTTGCAACGACATCAGCATTTTGTGGTGAACGAACAGAGACGACAAAGACACTCTAACTATGTAACAAAAACCGCTGGATCCTCGAGCATGGATCCCTCGGGAAGCAGTTGTGTATATTGTTCACCGCTAGAGTCTAGGGGTTCCTGTCTTCAATAGACCAGGGCCAGACATTAAGTGTATATTGTTCACCGCTAGAGTCTAGGGGTTCCTGTCTTCAATAGACCAGGGGCTGACTTTCAGTTCCTTTTCTGACTTTCCTATTTTAAAAACATCTGCAAAACTAGATCAGTGTGTCATACTGGTAGCGCGTCGAACGAGGCCGAAATCTTTATCCTTGATTAACGTAAATCCATGCGACGATTCAGCGATCTGTACATAGTCCTTTTTCATGCTAGAGTGCAAAAACTAAAACCATGAAACAGTGCTAACTTTAATTAGCACTAAATAGTGCAATGTCTTTTGTTTTCTATTGTTCCATTGGTGCTATTTAACACCTAATAGTTTGTACTGTTTCACGGTTTTAGTGTTTGCACTCTAGATAGTAGAAATTGCATATGTTTTCTTACAGATGTCGATGAGTGTAGAGATGGAAGTCATAAATGCGTTACCGGGACATCCACATGTTGGAACTTGATTGGTGATTATCAGTGCAAATGTAAAGTTGGTTATCACCAAGGACAAGACCCCAAGATATGCACGAGTATGTATATACCTTAATGCCTCTTTCTTTCTTGCTTAATTCCCATACCTTGAAACCGGTGTCTAGGCGTGCCTGTCTGCTTTTTCATTCTTTTGTTTCCCTCCCGTTCTGTCTTTGAACTCCTTTGACATTTGCTGCTTTTACATGGTTCATATAATTTTTCTAGAAAGTGCTGACCATACAATACCATACTTTACTGTTCTTACCATGAAATGGCTTCTCATAAATAACTTGACTTTGCTTGCTAAACCAGATATACGGCCTTGTCTACATCTCCATGTTTTATATTATTTATTATTATTATTTATAGGGATATTTTAATGGGTGGGGTAGATAGGTGTCTCCAATTAGTTTCTTGTAAACTAGAAAACATGACACGTTAATAAAGTTATTATTATTATTATACAAAGTATATTATTATTATCCATTCGTTCTATATACAGAGGACAAATGTGGTCCACTAGCCACCCCCTAACAGCGTTGTTTCACCTTCACGTCATAGTTGTACTTAGAGTATGTTATTATTATCCATTCGTTCTACAGAGGACAAATGTGGTCCCCTAGCCACCCCCTAACAGCGTTGTTTCACCTTCACGTTTTACTTAGAGTATGTTATTATTATCCATTCGTTCTATATACAGAGGACAAATGTGGTCCACTAGCCACCCCCTAACAGCGTTGTTTCACCTTCACGTCATAGTTGTACTTAGAGTATGTTATTATTATCCATTCGTTCTATATACAGAGGACAAATGTGGTCCCCTAGCTACCCCCTAACAGCGTTGTTTCACCTTCACGTTTTACTTAGAGTATGTTATTATTATCCATTCGTTCTTCTACAGAGGACAAATGTGGTCCCCTAGCCACCCCCTAACAGCGTTGTTTCACCTTCACGTCATAGTTGTACTTAGAGTATGTCATTATTATCCATTCGTTCTATATACAGAGGACAAATGTGGTCCCCTAGCCACCCCCTACCAGCGTTGTTTCACCTTCACGTTGTACTTAGAGTATGTTATTATTATCCATTCGTTCTATATACAGAGGACAAATGTGGTCCCCTAGCCACCCCCTAACAGCGTTGTTTCACCTTCACGTTGTACTTAGAGTATGTCATTATTATCCATTCGTTCTATATACAGAGGACAAATGTGGTCCCCTAGCCACCCCCTACCAGAGCGTTGTTTCACCTTCACGTTGTACTTAGAGTATGTTATTATTATCCATTCGTTCTATATACAGAGGACAAATGTGGTCCCCTAGCTACCCCCTACCAGAGCGTTGTTTCACCTTCACGTTGTACTTAGAGTATGTTATTATTATCCATTCGTTCTATATACAGAGGACAAATGTGGTCCCCTAGCTACCCCCTACCAGAGCGTTGTTTCACCTTCACGTTGTACTTAGAGTATGTTATTATTATCCATTCGTTCTATATACAGAGGACAAATGTGGTCCCCTAGCCACCCCCTACCAGAGCGTTGTTTCACCTTCACGTTGTACTTAGAGTATGTTATTATTATCCATTCGTTCTATATACAGAGGACAAATGTGGTCCCCTAGCCACCCCCTACCAGAGCGTTGTTTCACCTTCACGTTGTACTTAGAGTATGTTATTATTATCCATTCGTTCTATATACAGAGGACAAATGTGGTCCCCTAGCTACCCCCTACCAGAGCGTTGTTTCACCTTCACGTTGTACTTAGAGTATGTTATTATTATCCATTCGTTCTATATACAGAGGACAAATGTGGGTCCCCTAGCCACCCCCTACCAGAGCGTTGTTTCACCTTCACGTTGTACTTAGAGTATGTTATTATTATCCATTCGTTCTATATACAGAGGACAAATGTGGTCCCCTAGCCACCCCCTAACAGCGTTGTTTCACCTTCACGTTGTACTTAGAGTATGTCATTATTATCCATTCGTTCTATATACAGAGGACAAATGTGGTCCCCTAGCCACCCCCTACCAGAGCGTTGTTTCACCTTCACGTTGTACTTAGAGTATATGTCATTATTATCCATTCGTTCTATATACAGAGGACAAATGTGGTCCCCTAGCCACCCCCTACCAGAGCGTTGTTTCACCTTCACGTTGTACTTAGAGTATGTCATTATTATCCATTCGTTCTATATACAGAGGACAAATGTGGTCCCCTAGCTACCCCCTACCAGAGCGTTGTTTCACCTTCACGTTGTACTTAGAGTATGTTATTATTATCCATTCGTTCTATATACAGAGGACAAATGTGGTCCCCTAGCCACCCCCTACCAGAGCGTTGTTTCACCTTCACGTTGTACTTAGAGTATGTTATTATTATCCATTCGTTCTATATACAGAGGACAAATGTGGTCCCCTAGCTACCCCCTACCAGAGCGTTGTTTCACCTTCACGTTGTACTTAGAGTATGTTATTATTATCCATTCGTTCTATATACAGAGGACAAATGTGGTCCCCTAGCTACCCCCTACCAGAGCGTTGTTTCACCTTCACGTTGTACTTAGAGAGTATGTTATTATTATCCATTCGTTCTATATACAGAGGACAAATGTGGTCCCCTAGCCACCCCCTACCAGAGCGTTGTTTCACCTTCACGTTGTACTTAGAGTATGTCATTATTATCCATTCGTTCTATATACAGAGGACAAATGTGGTCCCCTAGCCACCCCCTACCAGAGCGTTGTTTCACCTTCACGTTGTACTTAGAGTATGTTATTATTATCCATTCGTTCTATATACAGAGGACAAATGTGGTCCCCTAGCTACCCCCTACCAGAGCGTTGTTTCACCTTCACGTTGTACTTAGAGTATGTTATTATTATCCATTCGTTCTATATGTACAGAGGACAAATGTGGTCCCCTAGCCACCCCCTACCAGAGCGTTGTTTCACCTTCACGTTGTACTTAGAGTATGTTATTATTATCCATTCGTTCTATATACAGAGGACAAATGTGGTCCCCTAGCCACCCCCTACCAGAGCGTTGTTTCACCTTCACGTTGTACTTAGAGTATGTTATTATTATCCATTCGTTCTATATACAGAGGACAAATGTGGTCCCCTAGCCACCCCCTACCAGAGCGTTGTTTCACCTTCACGTTGTACTTAGAGTATGTCATTATTATCCATTCGTTCTATATACAGAGGACAAATGTGGTCCCCTAGCCACCCCCTACCAGAGCGTTGTTTCACCTTCACGTTGTACTTAGAGTATGTCATTATTATCCATTCGTTCTATATACAGAGGACAAATGTGGTCCCCTAGCCACCCCCTACCAGAGCGTTGTTTCACCTTCACGTTGTACACAAACTGATGCCAACTACTTGGGTGACGTATGCACTGTGGCATGTAAGAGTGGCTACCGTCTTGAAGTTCCTAAAGAAAACTCAATGAAATGCGGCGAGCAAGGACGATGGAAAGGGATCATACCAAGATGTAAACGTAAGTATGAACTTCGTCACTAGGTTTACAAATTGGTTATGAAAACAGTGGGGGAAAAAGAGCTATAAAACTAACAGAAAAATAATACCAAACTAAAATTGAAGCAAAACAACAAGAAGCAAACAAACAAAAAAAACATACTTTATTGGCTTAGTTTCATATTCAACCAAACAAAAGTTGATACCAGTGACATTGACATATCAGTATTGCAGGACTAACGCACGAAACACTGTATTGACTTTCCTGTTCAACCAATCAAAAGTTGATACCAGTGACATTGACGTATCAGTACTGCAGGACTAACGCACGAAACACTGTATTGACTTTCCTGTTCAACCAATCAAAAGTTGATACCAGTGACATTGACATATCAGTATTGCAGGACTAACGCACGAAACACTGTATTGACTTTCCTGTTCAACCAATCAAAAGTTGATACCAGTGACATTGACGTATCAGTACTGCAGGACTAACGCACGAAACACTGTATTGACTTTCCTGTTCAACCAATCAAAAGTTGATACCAGTGACATTGACGTATCAGTATTGCAGGACTAACGCACGAAACACTGTATTGGCTTTCCTGTTCAACCAATCAAAAGTTGATACCAGTGACATTGACGTATCAGTATTGCAGGACTAACGCACGAAACACTGTATTGACTTTCCTGTTCAACCAATCAAAAGTTGATACCAGTGACATTGACGTATCAGTATTGCAGGACTAACGCACGAAACACTGTATTGACTTTCCTGTTCAACCAATCAAAAGTTGATACCAGTGACATTGACATATCAGTATTGCAGGACTAACGCACGAAACACTGTATTGACTTTCCTGTTCAACCAATCAAAAGTTGATACCAGTGACATTGACGTATCAGTATTGCAGGACTAACGCACGAAACACTGTATTGACTTTCCTGTTCAACCAATCAAAAGTTGATACCAGTGACATTGACGTATCAGTATTGCAGGACTAACGCACGAAACACTGTATTGACTTTCCTGTTCAACCAATCAAAAGTTGATACCAGTGACATTGACATATCAGTATTGCAGGACTAACGCACGAAACACTGTATTGACTTTCCTGTTCAACCAATCAAAAGTTGATACCAGTGACATTGACGTATCAGTATTGCAGGACTAACGCACGAAACACTGTATTGACTTTCCTGTTCAACCAATCAAAAGTTGATACCCAGTGACATTGACATATCAGTATTGCAGGACTAACGCACGAAACACTGTATTGACTTTCCTGTTCAACCAATCAAAAGTTGATACCAGTGACATTGACGTATCAGTACTGCAGGACTAACGCACGAAACACTGTATTGACTTTCCTGTTCAACCAATCAAAAGTTGATACCAGTGACATTGACATATCAGTACTGCAGGACTAACGCACGAAATACTGTATTGGCTTTCCTGTTCAACCAATCAAAAGTTGATACCAGTGACATTGACAAACGTTACGTCGATGGTATTTAGTTTTGATTTGTCCTTTTAGCTGTTCAATGTCCAGCACTGAGTCCTCTCGCTAATGGAAAACTGCTGCCATCAACGTGCACTAGTGTTGGAAATACCTACACAGGACAGTGCATATATCTATGTAACAATGGCTTTATACGTAGTGGATCACCTTTGAGGGAATGTCAGGCCGATAGGACTTGGACGGGATCAAAACCTACTTGTATCAAAGGTACTTTTACTACTCGGGCCTTCTTTTCCTCCTTCCTTATCTTCATAAATCACAGAACTAAGATCTTAATGTTCGCAATAGCGGAGTTTGTTATGGACATGGTTAATGGTTAGTTTTACCTATAAATAAATTCTCCTGCTGACACACCAGCTATGGTAAGTTTAGTTCAGACATGTTTCGCCGCCCAGCCTTCTCAATGCACTGTTCAGTTGATGTCTTAAAGTGCCTATGAAACGAATATGTCGATCCTTGTTTTATTGTACATTATTGTTGTTTGGTCTTTCTCTGAACATTTGCTGTATTTAAACATCGACTTTGAGCGTGCGAACATTTTCTTTTCGTGGTTCGAAAATTATCATTTTCAACCAAAATATGCGACAAGAGACTGGGCCCTTGACAATGGCTTGGTGACGTCAAGAGGTGTGCATGCCTTTGTTTGCACAACTCTTGACGTCACATTTCTATAGTTTGACCGAGTGGGAATTGTCGCACTTTGAAACCCAAAATGCCCAACTTCGTTCGCGAAATAAAAAATGTTCCCGTAGCTCAATTCACTTCTTAATAACGCCATGTAAACAAGCAAATAGTAAACTTTCGTAGTAGCAAATAAAAATGGGGTCTGTTTTTTCGTTTCATAGGCACTTTAAGGACGTTCGCGGCCATTGCTCGCGCGCATTATTACTGCGCACAATCGCGCGCGCTCTTAAACCGGAAGTCAAAATGACCAAAAACATTTTTTCAGAAATATGATCTATTTTTCCTTATTTGATATCTAAAATAGCTTTCTTAACATGTTTTCGATTCTCAACGGCTTTTTGCTTTTGAAAAGCGCTAAAAGCAGCGATTTTTAAAGAAACGAACTCTCATTAGTACCCAGTCTCCCTTCGGTATTCAAAATGGCGGCCAATTTTCCGATTTTTACGGCAAAATATCTCCGAAACGAACACGGTGACCCTCATTTTTTTCCTGCCTAAAATCTAGGTACTATAAAGATCTACAAAATATGTTAAAATGAAAAAAATGACATTACATGGGAAAGACTGACATCAATATTTTCAAAAAAATTACACCCCTCAACGGATTCGAACGACGCACATTTTGACGGCAACGCGCGGATACACACATACTTCGAATTACCAGTTATTGAATATATATTTAATCAATTATGTTAACTACAAATAGATTCAATGTCAGGCAAAATTTAATAGAATTTGAAGAACGTTTTCATGTAATTTTGATGTGTTCATTTGACATTTTACTTTTCATAATTCGCGCGTCTTTCTCTTCAAAATCATCAGTTTTGCTCGGCGTGTAGCTCAAAAACGAAGACGGTGACCCCCACTTTTTATTTCAGTTTTTTAACTCTAATACGATAGAGTATCTGTATGCCAAGTTTCAGAAAATTGACATCATAACTTCAATTGCCCGCGAACGTCCTTAAGTGTCAAGTGTAACTAAAACATTTAACTTCAGAATTGGCATATCTCATTGAGAAGCATGTCTGTACTGAACTAATCTTAACCATAGCTGGTGCGTCAGCAGGATAATTTATTTATAGGTAAAACTATTAACCATGTCCATTTCCTTATCTTCGATTACGTGATTCTCCTTTCCTTACTAGCTATTGTAGCTTGGTTGTCTTCTTTGTTTACTTGCGGTTCCCTTCATTTCTTCCTCCCTCCCTTTCTCCGTCCCCCTTTCCCTCTCCATCTCCCTCCCTCCCTCCATGCCTCCCTCCCTCCAAAGATAACAGTCATATTTTCGTCTAGTCGTACCAAAGCCAATTGTTCAATGTCCAACTGACATTGTTATGGATTTGGCGCTTGATCAAAAGACAGCAGATGTGAGTGCGAAATGGAAGGATCCTACGTACACAGGAGCTGTTCTACAAGTAGATCCAAGCTATGCTAGTGCCAAGTATCAATATCCTGCCGGTCATACAAAGGTCACGTGGACGACGAGAAATTCTGCTGGTTCAGACTCGTGTTCTATATTAATTATTGTGCACGGTGAGTCATAATGAACAAACTTAACAAACAAACCGACCGACCGACCGACCGACCGACCGACCGACCGACCGACCGACCGACCGACCGACCGACCGACCGACCGACCGACCGACCGACCGACCGACCGACCGACCGACCGACCGACCGACCGACCGACCGACCAAAATGGATCGATCGAAGAAACGACCGAACGAACAAACTGAAACAAACACGAAAGAAAGACTACGAACGAACCATCGAACGAACCCTCGAACGAACCCTGACACTGAAGCAAACCAACATAAATAGATAAAACAAATTTAGCAACAAAAAAGGATCAAAGAAACGAATAAATACAAGGACAAACAATTTGTCTTAACTTCAGTAAGAACGGCTACACTCGCCGCAAACCACATGACATTCAACAATGGTCGTATGACTAAGTTTTTTATCATTTATAAATCTAACTCTTCACCACAGACAAGCAACCACCCAAGACGGTCAGCTGCCCCAACAGCCCTGTCGCTGTTTTGACGACCCTCAGTAATGGGGCACGGGTCACGTGGACAGAACCGACGTTTACTGATAACGTAGGTGTTAACAAGGTAACATCAACACACAAGAGTGGCGACTTTTTCGATATTGCTACGAGAAATGTTTACTACACTGCCTCTGACGCGGCTGGGAATCGAGCCACATGTACCTTTGAAGTGGTTGTTAAACGTAAGTAATATCAACATGTTGTCATTGTTTATTATTTATTCAGTACTAGATTAATTATAGGCCTGTCATCACTAGAAGTGGTTCGATAACAAGCATCCAGTAGTAAAGAGAAAGTGGTTGTACAATAACATGTTGTCATTGTTTATTATTTATTCAGTACTAGATTAATTATAGGCCTGTCATCACTAGAAGTGGTTCGATGACAAGCATCCAGTAGTAAAGAGAAAGTGGTTATACAATAACATGTTGTCATTGTTTATTATTTATTCAGTACTAGATTAATTATAGGCCTGTCATCACTAGAAGTGGTTCGATGACAAGCATCCAGTAGTAAAGAGAAAGTGGTTGTACAATAACATGTTGTCATTGTTTATTATTTATTCAGTACTAGATTAATTAGACCTGTCATCACTAGAAGTGGTTCGATGACAAGCATCCAGTAGTAAAGAGAAAGTGGTTGTATAATAACATGTCGTTGTTTATTATTTATTCAGTACTAGATTAATTAGACCTGTCATCACTAGAAGTGGTTCGATAACAAGCATCCAGTAGTAAAGAGAAAGTGGTTGTACAATAACATGTCGTCATTGTTTATTATTTATTCAGTACTAGATTAATTAGACCTGTCATCACTAGAAGTGGTTCGATAACAAGCATCCAGTAGTAAAGAGAAAGTGGTTGTACAATAACATGTCGTCATTGTTTATTATTTATTCAGTACTAGATTAATTAGACCTGTCATCACTAGAAGTGGTTCGATGACAAGCATCCAGTAGTAAAGAGAAAGTGGTTGTATAATAACATGTCGTTGTTTATTATTTATTCAGTACTAGATTAATTAGACCTGTCATCACTAGAAGTGGTTCGATAACAAGCATCCAGTAGTAAAGAGAAAGTGGTTGTACAATAACATGTTGTCATTGTTTATTATTTATTCAGTACTAGATTAATTATAGGCCTGTCATCACTAGAAGTGGTTCGATAACAAGCATCCAGTAGTAAAGAGAAAGTGGTTGTACAATAACATGTTGTCATTGTTTATTATTTATTCAGTACTAGATTAATTATAGGCCTGTCATCACTAGAAGTGGTTCGATGACAAGCATCCAGTAGTAAAGAGAAAGTGGTTATACAATAACATGTTGTCATTGTTTATTATTTATTCAGTACTAGATTAATTATAGGCCTGTCATCACTAGAAGTGGTTCGATGACAAGCATCCAGTAGTAAAGAGAAAGTGGTTGTACAATAACATGTTGTCATTGTTTATTATTTATTCAGTACTAGATTAATTAGACCTGTCATCACTAGAAGTGGTTCGATAACAAGCATCCAGTAGTAAAGAGAAAGTGGTTGTACAATAACATGTTGTCATTGTTTATTATTTATTCAGTACTAGATTAATTAGACCTGTCATCACTAGATGTGGTTCGATAACAAGCATCCAGTAGTAAAGAGAAAGTGGTTGTACAATAACATGTTGTCATTGTTTATTATTTATTCAGTACTAGATTAATTATAGGCCTGTCACCACTAGAAGTGGTTCGATAACAAGCATCCAGTAGTAAAGAGAAAGTGGTTGTACAATAACATGTTGTCATTGTTTATTTATTCAGTACTAGATTAATTAGACCTGTCATCACTAGATGTGGTTCGATAACAAGCATCCAGTAGTAAAGAGAAAGTGGTTGTACAATAACATGTTGTCATTGTTTATTATTTATTCAGTACTAGATTAATTATAGGCCTGTCATCACTAGAAGTGGTTCGATGACAAGCATCCAGTAGTAAAGAGAAAGTGGTTATACAATAACATGTTGTCATTGTTTATTATTTATTCAGTACTAGATTAATTATAGGCCTGTCATCACTAGAAGTGGTTCGATGACAAGCATCCAGTAGTAAAGAGAAAGTGGTTGTACAATAACATGTTGTCATTGTTTATTATTTATTCAGTACTAGATTAATTAGACCTGTCATCACTAGAAGTGGTTCGATAACAAGCATCCAGTAGTAAAGAGAAAGTGGTTGTACAATTACATGTTGTCATTGTTTTGACAGGTAAAGGTTGTCCAGCTCTTCCAGGTCCACACAATGGCAGCAAGACATGCAGTTCATTTGGCGCCACTCAATACTGTAATGTAAAGTGCCCTGCCGGTCGACAGCTTTATAACAATCCTGCAAAGTATAACTTTTGGACATGTGTTAGTGCTAGTTGGTCGCCAACCAGTAAAATACCAGACTGTGTGGGTAAGAGTCTCAGCAACGCACCATTCGCTAAACGTTTTCGTGACTTTCGAGGAAGCTGTGTAGGGCACCTGAGCAAGGACCCGCTATCAGGTTTTTCGCGTAAGATTCTTTGGTCCCGTAACTGCGAGCTTTGGCGATTTTTCATATTGAATGATGCGATCGACCACTTTACAAGCTCATTTCTTGTATCATATAATCGTTATTAGTGTTTTATGCGATATTTTGTCTTTAGCTGCTACGTTGAATGCTGGTGGTTCTGCTTGTACCGGAAATCAAGTCAAAATGACTGTCAAGACAGCAGTGGAAACCAAACGCTACTGTGGTTCGTAGTGATGGGGAGTGGGGAGGAGTATGTAGAGTGGTGGGGAGGTGGAGAGTGGGGAAAGTGGGGGAGGAGTATGTAGAGTGGTGGGGAGGTGGAGAGTGGGGAAAGTGGGGGAGGAGTATGTAGAGTGGCGGGGAGGTGGAGAGTGGGGAAAGTGGGGGAGGAGTATGTAGAGTGGTGCGGAGGTGGAGAGTGGGGAAAGTGGGGAAAGTGGGGAAAGTGGGGGAGGAGTATGTGGAGTGGTGGGGAGGTGGAGAGTGAGGAAAGTGGGAGAGGAGTATGTAGAGTGGTGGGGAGGTGGAGAGTGGGGAAAGTGGGGGTGGGTATGTAGAGTGGTGGGGAGGTGGAGAGTGGGGAAAGTGGGAGAGGAGTATGTAGAGTGGTGAGGAGGTGGAGAGTGGGGAAAGTGGGGGAGGAGTATGTGGACATATCAAGAAATCCCCCATTAAAGTGTGCTGTTGCTCGGCCAGCTTTCCTATGACCATATTTGGGCATTGTACTTACCATATTTGGAAACCCTGTAAATATTTTTCGCTTAAAAGTACGATTTTTATCGAAAAATCCATCCAAACTTACAGCAAATCGAGTAAATGAATGTAAACATTGTCCTCCATTTTGTAACACGGCCAAAAAGACTGGGAAACCTAACACAGGGGGACCGGTAAACTCGTGCCCAGTCCCCGTAGCTGGTCTACGTAAAAAGCACATATTTCTTGATATGTGGTGGGGAGGTGGAGAGTGGGGAAAGTGGGGGAGGAGTATGTGGAGTGGTGGGGAGGTGGAGAGTGGGGAAAGTGGGGGAGGAGTATGTGGAGTGGTGAGGAGGTGGAGAGTGGGGAAAGTGGGGGAGGAGTATGTGGAGTGGTGGGGAGGTGGAGAGTGGGGAAAGTGGGGGAGGAGTATGTAGAGTGGTGGTGGGGAGGTGGAGAGTGGGGAAAGTGGGGGAGGAGTATGTGGAGTGGTGGGGAGTGGAGAGTGGGGAAAGTGGGGGAGGAGTATGTGGAGTGGTGAGGAGGTGGAGAGTGGGGAAAGTGGGGGAGGAGTATGTGGAGTGGTGGGGGTGGAGAGTGGGGAAAGTGGGGGAGGAGTATGTGGAGTGGTGGGGAGGTGGAGAGTGGGGAAAGTGGGGGAGGAGTATGTGGAGTGGTGGGGAGGTGGAGAGTGGGGAAAGTGGGGGAGGAGTATGTAGAGTGGTGGGGAGGTGGAGAGTGGGGAAAGTGGGGGGAGGAGTATGTGGAGTGGTGGGGAGGTGGAGAGTGGGGAAAGTGGGAGAGGAGTATGTGGAGTGGTGGGGAGGTGGAGAGTGGGGAAAGTGGGAGAGGAGTATGTGGAGTGGTGAGGAGGTGGAGAGTGTGGAAAGTGGGGGAGGAGTATGTAGAGTGGTGGGGAGGTGGAGAGTGGGGAAAGTGGGGGAGGAGTATGTGGAGTGGTGGGGAGGTGGGGAAAGTGGGAGAGGAGTATGTGGAGTGGGGGGAGTGGAGAGAGGGGAAAGTGGGAGAGGAGTATGTAGAGTGGTGGGGAGGTGGAGAGTGGGGAAAGTGGGGGAGAAGTATGTGGAGTGGTGGGGAGGTGGAGAGTGGGGAAAGTGGGGGAGGAGTATGTAGAGTGGTGGGGAGGTGGGGAAAGTGGGAGAGGAGTATGTGGAGTGGTGGGGAGGTGGAGAGTGGGGAAAGTGGGAGAGGAGTATGTGGAGTGGTGGGGAGGTGGAGAGTGGGGAAAGTGGGGGAGAAGTATGTGGAGTGGTGGGGAGGTGGAGAGTGGGGAAAGTGGGGAGGAGTATGTAGAGTGGTGGGGAGGTGGAGAGTGGGGAAAGTGGGGGAGGAGTATGTAGAGTGGTGGGGAGGTGGAGAGTGGGGAAAGTGGGAGAGGAGTATGTGGAGTGGTGGGGAGGTGGAGAGTGGGGAAAGAAAGTGGGAGAGGAGTATGTAGAGTGGTGGGGAGGTGGAGAGTGGGGAAAGTGGGGGAGGAGTATGTAGAGTGGTGGGGAGGTGGAGAGTGGGGAAAGTGGGGGAGGAGTAGAGTGGTGGGGAGTGGAGAAAGTGGGGGAGGAGTACGTAGTGGTTAGGAGTGGGGAAGAGAAGGAGGAGTTTGTAATAGCGGGGAGTGGGAAGGGGTGCATAGTGTGGAGGGATGCGTTGTGGTGGGGAGTGGAGGGGTATGAAGAAGTGGTCGAGAATGGTGAAAAGTGCAATGTGCAATGAAATGTGCAATGTTCGAGAGCGGGTGTGAGTAGTGATCGTAAGTATTGAGAGATGGTGCGCTATGGAAGAGTGTGGAGTGTATATGACGTGGAATTAATTACTTCCTTCAGCCGACTGTCCTACCGGTACATACTCAACCAATGGAGGGTGTATGGAATGCATTGCTGGTCAGTACCAGGATCAACAAGGAAAATCGGCCTGTAAACAATGTCCATCCGGGACTTCATCTCTTCCTCCCGATGTATTCGATGTTAAACACTGTAGAGGTTAGTATTACTCGGGTTACTTAACACTGTAGAGGTTAGTATTACTGGGGTTACTTAACACTGTAGAGGTTAGTATTACTGGGGTTACTTAACACTGTAGAGGTTAGTATTACTGGGGTTACTTACTGTAGAGGTTAGTATTACTGGGGTTACTTAACACTGTAGAGGTTAGTATTACTGGGGTTACTTAACACTGTAGAGGTTAGTATTACTGGGGTTACTTAACACTGTAGAGGTTAGTATTACTGGGGTTACTTAACACTGTAGAGGTTAGTATTACTGGGGTTACTTAACACTGTAGAGGTTAGTATTACTCGGGTTACTTAACACTGTAGAGGTTAGTATTACTGGGGTTACTTAACACTGTAGAGGTTAGTATTACTGGGGTTACTTAACACTGTAGAGGTTAGTATTACTGGGGTTACTTAACACTGTAGAGGTTAGTATTACTGGGGTTACTTAACACTGTAGAGTTAGTATTACTGGGGTACTTACACTGTAGAGGTTAGTATTACTGGGGTTACTTAACACTGTAGAGGTTAGTATTACTGGGGTTACTTAACACTGTAGAGGTTAGTATTACTGGGGTTACTTAACACCGTAGAGGTTAGTATTACTGGGGTTACTTAACACTGTAGAGGTTAGTATTACTGGGGTTACTTAACACTGTAGAGGTTAGTATTACTGGGGTTACTTAACACTGTAGAGGTTAGTATTACTGGGGTTACTTAACACTGTAGAGGTTAGTATTACTGGGGTTACTTAACACTGTAGAGGTTAGTATTACTGGGGTTACTTAACACTGTAGAGGTTAGTATTACTGGGGTTACTTAACACTGTAGAGGTTAGTATTACTGGGGTTACTTAACACTGTAGAGGTTAGTATTACTGGGGTTACTTAACACTGTAGAGGTTAGTATTACTGGGGTTACTTAACACTGTAGAGGTTAGTATTACTGGGGTTACTTAACACTGTAGAGGTTAGTATTACTCGGGTTACTTAACACTGTAGAGGTGTTAGTATTACTCGGGTTACTTAACACAATTGTACAATTGTATATTTCTCCTTTTTTAGTCGTCTGTCGTCCGGGTCATTACTCTAATGATGGTATGGATCCTGGTTGTCAATTGTGTCCCAGGGACACTTATCAAGATCAGGCGCAGGCTACTGGGTGCAAAGCGTGCCCCAATGGAACTATGACGCTGAGTCCTGGAACGACGAAACTTTCGTATTGTGGAGGTATAGACTAAGCCCTGTTTACATGGGTAGGGTAACCCTAGCACTAGGGTAATCTCAATAAAAAACAAAGAGATTACCCTTGGCTAGGGTTACCCTACCTTACAGAGCTTAGTCTAACATGTCTTAATATCCTCGCTTTCCTTGGCAATGATGCGATCAGTAATGAATTAATGCAACCTCTTACCGATCTGTTTTGTAGTTAAGCCAATTATTTCAGCTTTGAAGCCGCTCAAACTAATCACCATTGACGAGCGACAATCTGCTTCAATGAGTTGTTACGCGTCTGGCGTTCCTGCACCGGATCTTAAACTGAAGTTCAGGAAGGTTATCCATCGTAAGTCACTCCCTCAATATCTAAAATTACTCAGTTGTGTTTAGCGCAATAACGGGTCTAAGATTAATAAGGTGCTTGTCCATTTTTCAACAGCCGATTTTCTTGGTAAAGAGATGAGAGAATATATCAAAGACTCAAACGGTAAAACAATCGGCATCAAGCTTACTATTACAGGCGCTACCTTTGAGAACAGTGGAAATTATGAATGCACGGCCGAGAATTCGTTTGGCAAGGCTATGGCGTTAGTGGCTAGATTGACAGTCAACAAAGTCTTCGGTTCTGGTGGCGGAGTCAGCATGGACGAAGAAGGTCAGTTAAACTACTTTCTTTGTTTTGTTCTAATTCTACGGCATAATTTGCTTTCTATTTTTCTCACACTACGTATTTTTCAGCTAACAATTTCTATCTGATTGTGTTTACAGAACTGCTGTAAATCCATCCATTCTGTAGAGTTGATTCACGGCATTGAACTCGTTTCAAGACAAACAACGGACAACAATAAACTAAAGTATTCTGTATTGCTGTCTAATTTTGCAACTCGCAATAAACGTCGTCAATGTCTGTGCAATTCTCAGTTGTGTCTTCTTGTGTCTTCTTGGTATTAAAAGTCTTACAAATTATCCAAGACAGACTTTGGTAGTAGCTAACTAGTACACTGAGCCATGCATGTACAGCCACGAATACCCACTTGCAAAAAGAGATTGGATGAAGACAAAAACAACTTGATTGTTTGCGTAGACACTCGAACCAACACAAAAACCAAGCTGTCAGTATGGACGGCCATTATTGATCGCTAGAAGGAAAGTCATTTTTTAGGTTTTTGGTTCCGGACCCCCCTCTTAAATGCAAAAAAATTCTGAAGACCCCCCTTTGAAATTGTGCCCATTCATTTGAAAAACACTCAGATCAGGTTCTAGCTATCTGTTATAGACCGAATTCATAATTGGCTGCTTCTAATTTGCATAAAAGCCAAAAAATATCATTTTGGGAAAAGTAAATATTTGATAGAATATTTATGTGATTATCTAAATACTGTGTGTGTGTTTTGAAACCAAATAATACATCCTTGAGAAGATATCAACATTTGAAATTGTGAAATTGCACCAAAACAAAAGGCTGGTGAGGACTTACTTGAAAAATACATACAAAACTCTCTATTCATGATCTGTCATAACTCCGATGATATTTTGTCTACAGCAAAGTGTTTATTTCTATAGGTACTATTTCAGATGACAGTGATCATTTGTACCAGAAACGTATCATATTGCCAAACTAAAAATACGCCATTATGAATGTGCATAGGCATTGTTAAGGTTTCACCATTGTCGCACAGGTACTTTTTCCATCGGTTCAAGCAAGAGTTTTTTTGGTCCACCATAAGGACCTACGCCCAAGGAAAGCAAATCCTAACTGTCAAAAAGATATTTTGTGGATGTGAATGATATCTTGGTGTAAGGATTTATAATCTGTGTTTTGAGTTAATTAGTTATTCGATGTTTTAACTAGTAGTGAATTTTTAAAAGGACAAAAATATTGAAAATAACATTATACAAGAGAATATGACCTAATGAATATGACCTCATATTCTCTTGCACTTTCTCCTCCAGCCCCCCTCCCGATATTTAATGACCGGTCCCATACAGGAATTCAAACTTTACCTTTTTTGTATGGAAATGTAAGCTTGCCCTCCAAGCGAAAAACCCGTACAAATCAACTTTTACTAATTTTAGTATGCTCTTTCAAGTTGTAATGCTGTATTTTCGTTTGTCTTCGGTGAAAATTTAAAAAGTCACGTGACACAAGACACATGTTCAACTGACAAAGCTTCACATTACAAGTCGTACAACTATTCAACAACATATCAACGTACACTGTATTCTAAATACAGAAAATAACACTTTCAATCGTATCCGTACTTTATATCATATAGCGAACACTACTTTGCTTCTGTTTGCTTTTCATCACATCGGTTGTCAGACGTTCTTTTCGAGCCAAAAGTGCTTGTCATTATGAATGAAGTGGTTGAAGTGTCGCAGCACAGATGTACCGAGTGAATCCATCGAGTCTGAGACGACCTGGTGGAACAAAACGCCATTGCAATGACACTGAAAGAACACAACAACAACAACAAGTATATAGAACATGTAGAGACGAAGAAGAGGAAATAGCTACAGCAAACTACAGCATATATAGAGTCGTTTTCGTATTAGTTACGGTGCCGTGTCGTATTGAAATAGCTACAGCAAACTACAGCATATATAGAGTCGTTTTCGTATTAGTTACGGTACCGTGTCGTATTGAAATAGCTACAGCAAACTACAGCATATATAGAGTCGTTTTCGTATTAGTTACGGTACCGTGTCGTATTGAAATAGCTACAGCAAACTACAGCATATATAGAGTCGTTTTCGTATTAGTTACGGTACCGTGTCGTATTGAAATAGCTACAGCAAACTACAGCATATATAGAGTCGTTTTCGTATTAGTTACGGTACCGTGTCGTATGGGAGGTTTTATGGAATCTTTTTCTGACGTCAAAATCTGTCGCGAGTGGCCGTCAAACCGTCATTTTACTTGCTCAAAACTTCAATTTTAGATCGGTGAAGTCTAAATATCTGTCAAATATACCAAATATAAGTTACTTATAAACAAACAAACAAATGCCATCTAGTTGCTTGAAGAAAAACTAACAGACTTTGAAAGTTAGGTTCGAACATTTTGTAGATTTTGACGGCCACTACGTCACACGTAAAACCTCCCATTGAAATAGCTACAGCAAACTACAGCATATATAGAGTCGTTTTCGTATTAGTTACGGTACCGTGTCGTATTGAAATAGCTACAGCAAACTACAGCATATATAGAGTCGTTTTCGTATTAGTTACGGTACCGTGTCGTATTGAAATAGCTACAGCAAACTACAGCATATATAGAGTCGTTTTCGTATTAGTTACGGTACCGTGTCGTATTGAAATAGCTACAGCAAACTCGAGATTAACTCCAATCACAAAGCATATATAGAGTCGTTTTCGTATTAGTTACGGTACCGTGTCGGAGTAGTATTGAAATAATTTGTTTGGATGAGATGCATCTGTACGCTTTTTGATTGGTTCAGAATACCGAAGCCGTTTGAGTGTCACGCTACTGTAGTTTCCCACTCATACCGCGAAAACGACTCAGTAATGAACGAACGAGCCAGAGGGAATACAGCACTCGGCTCTTATCTCATATGTACATGAACTAATAAGGACATACAAGAATCATTGATCTTACTTCGACGGGCACCGTTTTTCCACCAACTTTCACGCATGCGCTGTATACGCGTGTTTCTACCACGACTCCACTAGCTCCAGCCTGCTTTGCCATCCCTATTTGCTCTAACTTCAAGTCACGTATGACGTCAGGTCGTAGAGTCACTACGTCACTCCCAGAATCCACCAGGAACCTTATCTTTGTAACTGGGGTTTGAGCTGAGAGTTGGTCTTTGTTCTGAGTCACTTCAGCTGTTAGACACAGAAAAGAACCAATCCTGTGTAAGAAACGATGACTCAGGTCGATGGTTTGCTAATAGCTTTCGATTGTCGAGATTAACTCCAAATTCCTTATAAGGTAAATCAATTCCATATATGGTATATGACTATTGTTCTCATTTAATACTGTGACTATGAACAATACCGTGATATGACGTACCTTCCTCCAGGAGTCTGACCATGACTGTCCCACTCACCCACAGTAACGACATGTGACCTATAGCTCTCCGCCAAAACCTGGACTAAAACAAACAAGTCACGTGGTTTGTTACCTAGCAACCGACAAGCACTGAGGCATTCTGGGTGTTGAACTGACCTGCTCTAAGTAGTCTGCTCTGATGTGCTGGGTTCGTAATTCCTGATATGCCCACTGATTGGGAAGTGACGCTAATGAAGGAGCTCAAACTGGTCAGTCCATGCGAAAAGAGAGTTTCCTGGTAAGCATCTAAACCAAGATCTTGTAGCCATAAGGAGACAACGCTTTGCTCTACAGGCACCACAATAACAATTAGGTTTGTACAACTAGTACTGTGTCAGGGACGTAGCAGATCTATACCGTATGCTTGTGTACGCACGTGCCTACCGTAGTCAGCTATGTACGCCCCTGATCCGTGTGGACGGCACGAAGTTGAAGTTCGCACACAGTTCTAATGAATACACTGAGGTGGCTACATGGGTTACGCCGAGTTTTAGTGCAGCTAATCATATCAAAACAATCACTATTATAGAAAGAACGATGGATATGATTGGCTTTTATCTTTCTTGGGCTAAGCTAGTCACTGATACTCGCAAACTGTTCAGGCGAAAACTCTTTTCACAAATTGGCTTTCTTTTCTTCGTTTAGAACTAAAAGCATCAATCGCAGCAGACGACGAGGAAAGGCGTAAATGACAAACACAAAGGAAAACAATTTTTTTTATCTACATGGCTTGGATACAGTATAATCACGCCGGTCTAGTTGTAAGATGATGCATGCCGGTCTATAAAGCAAGCGCACGTGGTGTGAGTTATGCCTGGGGGATTTAAAGTGACTTTTGAAAGCTGCTCTCAAATAGAAAGATATTACTAGTGATTTAGGATTTGTGGTTTTGACTACAATGGCTCTACAGGTGGCGATCGTTCAATGCCATGATCGATATACAACAAGCAACCTGCAGAACCGATTCAAAACAACTTGATTCTCATTCTCGTCTGCATTGTTGAACAATTGACCTTTCGGCGACGCGATCATTGAGCGAGGTATAGAAGCCATACGGTACCGCTTACCTTCGTGAAGACCTCGAAGAAACTTCACTCTATCGTCGACATTGGCAATCAAGGTTTCGATGCGGTCTTTCTCAAGGTAAATTATATCGCAAAGTTGATCATAACCAAGAGATAAAAATCTGCTACAGAGATGAGTCAGATCTAAGCATCTAAAAACCTCTTCTACTGCTTGTTTGTTAGCCATTTGAGTTGCATCCACTTGCAGTCTTTGTAAAAAGTGTTCTCAATTGAAATGGATCCGAGTTTGCTGTGGTTGCTATAGCTTCGCTCCGGCACCGACACGTTTTATCGTGTTTTTTTTAGCAAGTAGTTTTTGAGTATCTATTTGTTGAAGAAAATTAACTTGCTTTTCTCTGAATGGAAAATATTTTTCTATTAATGTAATGACCCCAGACAATTACAATAAATTGTTTAAACGATTGAATCAAACAAAAGGGATTTAATATCATCTTCCGGTAACCAAAAAGAAAACAGAACATTGAGAAAATATGGAAGACGGAAAAGTTCGAACTTTTCAAAGATTAACCACAACTGAAATTCGACATATGAACATTTAGTGCTTCGCTAAGTGAGAAAACTTTTATTTCCCCACAATAACACATAGATATCAAGCGTCTTTTAACTGACGATGGAAAGTTAAATCGACTATTATTCGCAGATCGGCACGAAAACACGTGGAATATTAATGAGTTAAGTGTTTGTTTACGTCTTGCGAAGTCACTCGCGGTCACTTGAGAAGGTGAAATACAAATATAAGGGCAACTAAGTAAATGTACGCAGTTAGAACTCGTTCAACGGAGTAGTGTACACAGTAAGTGACAATAGGATATTAATGGTTTGCTAAACAAATAAGCAGGTGAAGTTATCCTTTCCAAGAATACATGCAGACAAACACGAACATAACATGGTGTATTAAATCCACTCATCATCCACAACTGTTTGTAGCTCGTACACCAGCTCGTATGCTAAGATCCCTGTTCAACCATATAGTTTCTATGGTTCAACTAGATAGTGATCTCTAATTCAGGCATGTACTCTCTTAAAAACGCTGCCAGTTCATGGTTAAATGTTTTCCTTGTTGGTTGGTGGTTTAGCTATATCGGCACAGTGATATTGTTAGGTGTAAGTTTGATTAGGAATTAACAACTGTCTAGAACTAATGGAATCTCGTTGAACCACCTAAAATAGAGTCGGATCACAATAGAGTGATCGCGATAAACCCGTGAAATAAAAATAAAATGTTAGTGTGTAATACCATTCCAAAGATAGACTAACATACACCTGTTTTCAGAAACGTTGTATATATGGAATAGTTATAAACAGTAAAATGTAAAAAGGAATAATTAGCATAATCTTTATATACAGAACAACATTTTTTATTTTTACAGACATGTTTCGATGTGTCACACATCATCTTCAGTGTAGCTAATGAAAAGTACTTCAAAATAATTATCACCATTTGTCTGTGATAGCAGAAACTTGGTAAATACAATTCTATTTTGGAGCCAGTTCCTTCGGTATGGTTGCTACAAGTTACTGCATTTGGCATTCTGTGTTTTATGTTAATATAACTATATAATTTATTCTTTATTTGATTTTACTACTTTCTATTCATATAGGACGTTTCTGAAAAGGTGTAAATGAAATGGTTACTTGGGCACTTCCGGAGGAAGCCCGAGTTATAAAATGGGCTCTTTTTTATTTTTCGTTGGCCGGGTCGAATAGTTTCCGAACGCCTATCGAACTAAATCCGAGAGTATGATTCGCTCAAACGGGTCGAATAGTTTCCGAGCATATATCGAACCAAGAGACCATGAGGGACAGAGAGGGAGTCTTTCAGTATAGGGCTTGGGATATCTTAATTTCACTAAATCTATTTTTAGAATGCGGACGTCCGAGAAAACCAACTTCCGGTTCAAAGCAGATGTATTGTTTTTTATTAATAAATGGCCGAGTATTTTGACTGAAATCATCAAAAAGCGCATCGCAATAATTTATTTTATATGGAAAGGAGTTGTTTAAGTTCAAACAGAGTCCAAAAAGTCGCTTTGTGTTGTGGTCTGTAGGATTGAATGAACAACATGAACGCCGAAAACTACTGCCAACTCAACAAGAAGGTCGCTGCATGAAGAAGGTCTTGCTGTTCTGCCTTGAACAATTAAGAAAAACATTCACAAGAATAGATGTAATCGATTTGAAAGTGCATCAAAGTACTAAATCCGATGGAAAATCTAAGGATAAAGTCGTGAAAATTGCTGGTTTTTCACTCGGCAAAAAGGCTGTTGATTGTTGTAGCGTGTGGATGCAAAGCTGCCGGCTTCGCCGAAGACTTTCAAAGACGTAAATTTCGTCTCTTTCGTCAAACCATTTCGTCAGAAAGTGACTTCAATTTATTCTGTGGTTTAGTGGTATCTTGTTATGGCGTTTGAAGAGTTTTCACAAGGATTCAAAACAAATTTGCTGAAGGAGGGGGACATTGGGGGGTTCTGAACACCACAAAAAATTTCCGAAAACACCGCATCACGAAAAAAACCCGAAAACTGACCAAAACGAAAAAAAGGGGTTGACACCGCAACTTCGCTAGTAATATATCGCTTCACCGAACACCGTAGGTTTAGAAACACAAACACCGCATCCCGCAGGATTTACGATCACCGCAACACCGCAATATATTTTTTTCCACCGCAACACCGCAATAAAAATTGCCCAACACCGCAAACCCCAATGCCCCCCTCCTGAAGCATGATGATGAGCGACAAGACCACAGGCAGCCCAAGCAATAAACTTCTGGACTCCTTTTATGAAGAAATTTTTTATTTCAATAAATTCTATTAAAACTTAACTGAGTTGTTTATTGTGTCTTATTTTATCATCCTGTACAGTTTCAGCTCGATCCGAAGCCTATTTACGAATATTTTCAATATCTGCTCCTCTCCACATGAATATGTGGAAGGCTGGAGACTCGGACTCGACTCAACCGCTATATTCGCCAGGGAAAAAAAATGCCCATTTCAACGCTTTTCTCGCTACAATACCTACAGATATGTTTAGACCGATAATCCCTCCATCAGGCAGTGATTTCAAATTGTCATCAAACCAAATATTCCTCAAGAAATCCGTGGTTTTAAACGAAGTTTTGAAATCTTTTGAGGCTTGTGATCGCTGGGGTTCAAGTGGGAGTGAATTATTGCACGTATCTGATTGGACAGAATTATCACCTGACTAGTTCGAAAAGCACGCTCCCCTCTGGGCCACAGGAATAATTTTGTTCATCAATTGTCCTAAACAAGCCAATCACTACAGCAAGAGATGACTAGGGGAAAACCTAGTACGCCGGTTGTTGTTTTGGTTTAGTTTTCGCCGGTAAATTCGAGCAAATTTCAAGCAATCATGCCTAAAATACCCACAGAATTGTAGAGACGAGTCACGAGTGAATCAAACAAGCAGTGAAAGTAAGCGTGTTTGTTGTGTATTTTCTTTACCTAAAATGACTTAAAAATGGATTGTGAAATTTTTTTTTGTGTATAACGGCATCTGAATGACTTGAAATCTCTAAAACTACGGTTTACTTCATTCAAGTTTTGTTCAACGTTTACTGGATTCACTGAGTCAAGCACGCTTCAAAAAGTTGAGCGCAAAATCGTATAAACTATCAGAGCCATTTATAAAAAGTAATCAAATTCAAAAAACAAAACAAAAACATGGTTTCATTTCGCCGGGATATCTTGATACAGCCTACTTTGAACCGGAAGTAAGTTTTCTCGGACGTCCGCATTCTAAAAATAGATTTAGCGAAATTAAGATATCCCAAGAATAGCGCGAGACTCCCTCTCTGTCCCTCATGGTCTCTTGATCGAACTAAATCCGAAGTGTTGTTCGCTCTACGATGGCAGATACTCTAAATATAAGCACATGGTCATCATTCGACGACTAGAAGTGCTAAGTCGTCGTTCGACGATGCTAATACCGTGTTTACACTTAAGCGCTCTACCAAGGTACAAATCAGAAAACTATAGTTTGTTGAGCGGTAAATGTAACCACGGCATAAGTCACAGGGGCGTAGCGTGCATATACGCACGTACACAACTGCATACAATTTAAAATCCTTAAAATATAAATGAAATCTAAGCCAAAATCTTAACAGCTGACTCAGTGTAAACTACTCACAGAAGGCAGGAAAATGCTATTCTGGAGACCCTATTCCTCAAAATATTTCGGGGGACATGCCCCCGCATCCCCCTGATTTTGATTTGATTGATTTTGATTCCATTTACACCATTTTTTTACAATATTAATAAATAAGGTATAATTTTTTGCAGATAGTTAGGTGTTGGGATACCTGAGAATAGTTTGTAGACTAATCAAAGTCAGGTACCCCTACGAGATCCTACGAGCTCGCGCCTTCGCCGCTTGTCAGATTGTGTCCCCCCAATAACTTTCCCCTTGCAGTCAGTCAAGTGTACATGTATAATGATAATTGTAGTTATTAGTCTCAAACAAAACTGGCTTCGCCTCGGGTTGTTATATCGCTAATAGCGATATACAGTCAATGTCATTAACGTTGTCCAGATAAAAAGAGATTAACACTACAATAAATGTCACGTGTCTCATTCTATATTCGTTTTGCACGCGTTGGAATTTTAATTTCAAAAGCAAACTCGGTGTGAGAACATAATTTTAACAATGCCCGTTTTCACAGGCAGAGGTGATTTATGTTTTGGAAATTAAAATTCCACGCGTGCAAAACGAATGCAGAATGAGACACGTGACATTTATTGTAGTGTTAATCTCTTTTTAGCTGGACAACGTTAATGACATTGACTGTATATAACGGTAGCGGTATATATAACCCGTTTACATAAATCCTTTACATAACCTATACATAAATCCTTTAGTATAACTTTTACATACTAGATCCCCCCAAAACACTGAGTCAGTGATAAATGCATTTTACTATGTATTTATGTAGCGAGAAAGTCCGCTGGAAAACGAAGAAAATGGTATTTCCAAGGCTCTAGATTTCTAAATATCTAAAGTTTGCAGTAGAAGTGCAAAGTCGCCGTGCTTGCTGACTGCCGTCAAGCCGTGGTAATGCTTGTACTAATTGTTCAAAAACCCGTTTACAGTGCGACTACACCAACCAAGGCCACCCAAACAAATTTTGAATCAAATTTTCTAATCACATTTGTGACGCTGAATAACAGAATGATGTCGAATTCTACAATTTAAACTGTTTCTTGTTCACTCTTGATCATATACATACACATATAAAGTAAAATATATGCTTTTAAAGCGAAAATTTGAAAATTTGTGGAGATTCTATTGTTTAAATACTCAATTGTGATTGGATAATTTGTATGAAAATTTGTTTGGGTGGCCTTGGTTGGTGTAGACCCAAAGTCCTTTGCGGTCGTCAGCTTGTTGCTTGTTGCTTTCGGCCCGGACAACGATATTTGGAATAGGTGTATTTGACATTGAGATTCACTGGAATTATATTTTCTTATGCATAGATCTAGAAGTGAAAACCAACTTATACATCACAACGTAGGTAGATAAGATATCATTATATTTCTCAGAAATGTGTTTCATTTTTCGAACTTGCTTTGATGAAGTTTTGAAGTACGATTTTTACGGTTTCTTTACGTTCTGAATTTTTCAAACGTGGAATAAAATAACTTCAATCGATAGATTGAATCATTATATTTGTCATTATAAATGTGTTTTATTGTCCGATACCTTTTACAGTGTGAATTTATCCGTGGTACTTGAGAAGTTATCCCTACGAGCATTGAATAGCAATCATTTGGAACTATTCGGCCATTTGAAAATGCAAGTTGTCAAAATGTCTACGGATGTATAAATGAATAAGAAGAAATTCCCAAAGTCCTTTGCGGTCGTCAGCTTCGTGCTTGCTGCTTTCGGCGGGGACAACGATTTTTGGAATAGGTGTATAATATCCCTCGTGTTTATTGTCGTCACGCAACGCTCTCCAAACAAGACTGCGAGCTAAGAGACCACAGGAAGCCCAAGCTCGTCTAGTTCTGATTTACGTTATATCAATCAAACCTGTATGTGTTTTTGATTACGTAACAGCCAAGTAAGGGAAACTATAAAAATATTCTGCATGTGGCGGTCGACAGCCAAGTGACTATATACCAGAGGTTCTTTAGTTTTCAGTGCCACTCTAGAGAACGCCGTTACCACCCAAGGTCACTCAATATCTACACTTATGAAGATCAATCGAACAATGGGAAAGTCCTATGAGAGCTATAATATTGCTTCCGGTTGCTATTATGCGCATGCGTCCTTCAAGGCGACTTCCCAGATAGTGTTAAACGGTAGCTATGGCAACGCGCCAAATTTTCGCTGGCGTAGAGTTCAAGGGCAAATATGAACTCAACATGTGCTCGCATGAACGGCGAACGCTTCCGGGTAGTAAACTAGTTAATAATCGCCACAAAAACCAACAACTTTAAGGTGTAGTCTTGGGTTAATATGTTAGAACATCAGTGCAAACTAGCGAGTGCACTAGTATATTTTACCTTCGTTGAAAAACGAGGAAATCTTCCGTGATGATCAGCATAATTCGGCGTCCTCTAAACACGTGTTGTAGACGGAGATATAAACTTCCGCAAAGTCTAGGAGCTGAAGCTCAATATGAACACACAAGTTACCAGTGATAGAGTGATTGCAATAAACCCGTGAAATAGTTAGCAGACTAATAGACACTAGTAGACTTTATTGACATTGTTTTCTTTTGTGAGTATTTGACTATTACACACTAACATGTAATTTTTATTTCACGGATTTATTGCAATCACATGGTACCAACATAAATTATATGCTTGAAGTATTAGCGTATCCAACAACACGAGATATACACATCAGTTACGGGATTACCCTAGTGCAAATTGCTGACAAAAACTTGCAAAAACTTTTCATGGTTTTAGACCAAGAAACCATGACCTACCTCTGGTCTCTAGATCACTATTAAATTCCAGACATTTTATAATAACAACACGGTTTGTAATAAAAAACAAGGTTGAGAGACACATTAACGAAGTATATGATAAAGACTGTGTCTAGAGAAGGATGAAATGACATCACAGGTAGCCCAAGCTAAGTATCAGTGGCGTAAATACAGTAAATGTATAGGCTTTCTTGTGCTGGTGTACTTGAATAAATAAATAAAAAATCGTTTGCCCTTATTCGCCTCGTACTTGTTCCTTGTGTTGTCTTTTACCTCTGTAGGAATTTCTAGGCCATTCCGCTTGAAATTGAGAGAGTTACGGCGGTTTTTAAAAAAAATTCCCTACCAGTAAGAAAATATAGAAGGTAGGTCACTCATGGCCGCCAGCGAACTCACTTGGTCCCACTCAAATGCTCGTAAATCTCTCGAAACTAGACATAACGCCAAATTTCTTTCGGTAAACTGTAGTCCAATGCAAGTCCGATAAATCACACTACAATTCCTTTCTCTTACTCATCGCTATCTGCATCCAAGAGCAAGGTTTTTGTGGCTTTCATCGGCAACATGAACCTCTGTACCTTCAAGTCTGACACGGATTTTGAACGGTCGTACAAAAATGCAAACACCGGGGAGGGACAGAGGTACAATACAATACAATAGTTTACTTTCAACACGTGTCGTTCAGGAGCGTGAAGCTCGTTCAAAATACGAACGTGCAGTATATCTGAATCTAATCAAGTTGACACTTGAATAAAATTTCGTTTTATCATATAGATTACAGTATTTCTTCTGTCAAATTAATGCTTCTGATTTGACAGAAGAAAAGGCCTTTGGATATGATAAAATTCCAAATTTTATAGAAAATCAACACGAATTCGAAGAAAAGATTTTGTTATAATCTCTGACAAGATATGCTTGCAATCCTCACGGGAGGGTACGAAAATTTATTCAAGTGTGTAAATGTACCTCTGTCCCTCCCCGGTGTTTGCATTTTTGTACGACCGTTCAAAATCCGTGTCAGACTTGAAGGTACAGAGGTTCATGTTGCCGATGAAAGCCACAAAAACCTTGCTCTTGGATGCAGATAGCGATGAGTAAGAGAAAGGAATTGTAGTGTGATTTATCGGACTTGCATTGGACTACAGTTTACCGAAAGAAATTTGGCGTTATGTCTAGTTTCGAGAGATTTACGAGCATTTGAGTGGGACCAAGTGAGTTCGCTGGCGGCCATGAGTGACCTACCTTCTATATTTTCTTACTGGTAGGGAATTTTTAAAAAAAACCGCCGTAACTCTCTCAATTTCAAGCGGAATGGCCTAGAAATTCCTACAGAGGTAAAAGAGGTGTATTTACGCCACTGATACTTAGCTTGGGCTACCTGTGATGACATGTCGAGAATATAACGACAATACATTGTAGTTGTTATTGGTTGGCAGCCACTCTTCATAACCGCAGGCCGCTGCGCACCGACGCACTTGATAAAGCAAAAGCAAAAGAAAGATATTTCTAGAAAGATGTTTAAAGTTATTCTTTATTCCGCATAAAAGCAGTAATTCACAATCTTCTTAAAATTGAAATTAATGTACCTAATATAATAAATAGACTACTTAGCTGCCGTGGTCTGTATGAAATAACTGTACACCATAACATGATAATGAACTTCATTAATGTACTTACAAAATAATATAAAACAAGCCATTATGAAAAGCATTGACGAAGTTGAGCGAAAACACTACTGAACACTAGTCGTTGTGTAGCGATGAAAAGTAAAATGGCTTTGAAAGCAAAGGGAAGTCTGAAAATTGAAATGGAGAAAAATTTCCAATGCGCTAAACAATAGGGAAACACGACTAATAAATAACGATATGGTTCATTTTAGTATCTACAGAATACATAACTATTCCACAAAGCTAGACAGTCATTAAATATGTCATGAAAATAAAAATATAATTTTTTTAAGATTAGAATTTCGCCATTTTTCTCCCCAATAATGTCCTTATCAAGTACACCTAGTGCACGAGCCCCATAATTAACGGTATGCTTACACATGTGGGATGAATAATATGAATCACCAACTGCTTCTGCGCAGAAAGTATATGTAACAAAACTTCCTAAAGAGATAATCGACAAGTATAATCAATGTGGTCTAATTTCGACCCCACCCCACCCCTAGTCATATACTGATACAGTACCCCTGCTATACATAAGCTACCCTCGTTGATTTAGAGCCCAGTGGAAACACTCCTTCTAGTCAATCTCCGCGAGGCTTTTTAAGTGTAGTGTCGTATCGTCGAATAAGCTCAGCCTGCAACAGAGAAATGATTGTAACATAATATAAGCACTCGTGTGGCTAAGAGTACAGTGAACCCTTATTAAGCGGCCACCCCCTAGTAAGCGACCAGTTATCAAAGTCTGTAAAAAGTCCCTCTATTAAGCGGCCACCCCTAGTAAGCGACCAGTTATCAAAGTCTGTAAAAAGTCCCTCTATTAAACGGCCAACCCCTAGTAAGCGACCAGTTATCAAAGTCTGTAAAAAGTCCCTCTATTAAGCGGCCACCCCCTAGTAAGCGACCAGTTATCAAAGTCTGTAAAAAGTCCCTCTATTAAGCGGCCACCCCCTAGTAAGCGACCAGTTAACAAAGTCTGTGAAAAGTCCCTCTATTAAGCGGCCACCCCTAGTAAGCGACCAGTTATCAAAGTCTGTAAAAACTCCCTCTATTAAGCGCCCACCCCCAGTAAGCGACCAATTATCAAAGTCTGTAAAAAGTCCCTCTATTAAGCGGCCACCCCCTAGTAAGCGACCAGTTAAGAAAGTCTGTAAAAAGTCCCTCTATTAAGCGGCCACCCCCTAGTAAGCGACCAGTTAAGAAAGTCTGTAAAAAGTCCATCTATTAAGCGGCCACCCCCTAGTAAGTGACCAGTTTAGAAAGTCTGTAAAAAGTCCCTCTATTAAGCGGCCACCCCTAGTAAGCGACCAGTTATCAAAGTCTGTAAAAAGTCCCTCTATTAAGCGGCCACCCCCTAGTAAGCGACCAGTTATCAAAGTCTGTAAAAAGTCCCTCTATTAAGAGGCCAATCCCTAGTAAGCGACCAGTTATCAAAGTCACAAAACTACTGTTTACTGTACAAACGCCCTCTATTAAGCGACCACACCCTATTAAGTGACCACGTGCCATTTCCCCAAGGGTGATTGGTTAATAGAGGTTCGACTGTAATGATGACAAGGTAAACAAGAAAGAAAAAAAAAAAGACAAGGTAAACATACTTGACCGACACGACCAGATTCTTCTTGAGAGAAAGCAAAACCAACTGCAGAAGGAACACAGATAAAACTCTGTTAGTGATACAACTGGTTATTGTTAATTTCATAATGCTGATGATGCTGATGACAATAAATGATGATGATGATTTTTGGAATACTTACGAGATGATGCCCCAGCATCCTTCATCTCTTCAAAGGCCTCAGCACGTGTCCAGATTTTCCTGTGGCAAAGATTGCACGCACATTATAAATCATAACCGTGGCAAAGATTGCACGCACATTAGAAATCATAACGGCGTGGCAGAGCTTGTAATTCTGATACAAAATCGTATTCATTATACAACATGATTTTATACATCTGTGGATAAGTAGACTGATACTGACATTGACATTGTAATTGTCATAGAGCACGGATGCGGATATGGTATCAATTCAAAACAGATTTTTATAACTAGTTCTGTCAACCTTTACTTTACTAAACTGTGCAGATAAGATTACAAACACTTAGCAACGATACTAGTAATCTCTGAAAGCAAATCTCGTGAGGAAAGTATAACACTGAGTTACTTACGCATGATGGGCGTGGTGTGTCTTGATAAGAGCACTTGGATCTCCCTGTAAAACAGGCAGACCTTAGCAACCAATACCCCTAGCAACCAATACCCCTAGCAAAGGTGTTGGTGAACCATGAGATACTTACGTGTTTGACTTCAATCTCTTGGATCTGCTCGGTTAAACTCTTGCTAAACGTTCTTCTTAAACTACATCATGAAACACGAATAAATGTTAAACAAGTAGCAATAACATGGGGTTATGGGGGGAGGGTGGGGGATTGGGGGGAGGGTGGGGGTGTACTTATGACCGGGTGTACATCTACAAGCAGTGGAGTGGGATTAGGGGGGAGGGTGGGGGTGCACTTATGACCGGGTGTACATCTACAAGCAGTGGGGTGGGATTAGAGGAGAGGGTGGGGGTGTACTTATGACCGGGTGTACATCTACAAGCAGTGGGGTGGGATTAGGGGTGGGGTGGGATTAGGGGGTGAGGGTGGGGGTGTACTTTGTGTACTTATGACTGGGTGTACATCTACAAGCAGTGGGGTGGGATTAGGGGGTGAGGGTGGGGGTGTACTTATGGGGGTGTACACTTAGGGGGTGAGGGTGGGGTGTACATATGACCGGGTGTACATCTACAAGCAGTGGGGTGGGATTAGGGGGGGGTGGGGGTGGGGGTGTACTTATGAGGGTGGGGTGTACATCTACAAGCAGTGGGGTGGGATTAGAGGGGAGGGTGGGGTGTACTTATGACGGGTGTACATCTACAAGCAGTGGGGTGGGATTAGAGGGGAGGGTGGGGGTGTACTTATGACTGGGTGTACATCTACAAGCTGTGGGGTGGGATTAGAGGGGGGGGGGTGTACTTATGACCGGGTGTACATCTACAAGCAGTGGGGTGGGATTAGGGGGTGAGGGTGGGGGTGTACTTATGACCGGGTGTACATCTACAAGCAGTGGGGTGGGATTAGGGGGTGAGGGTGGGGGTGTACTTATGACCGGGTGTACATCTACAAGCAGTGGGGTGGGATTAGAGGGGAGGGTGGGGTGTACTTATGACTGGGTGTACATCTACAAGCAGGGTGGGGGGGGTGGGGGATCTACAAGCAGTGGGGTGGGGGGGGGGTGGGGTGTATTGACCGGGTGTACATCTACAAGCAGTGGGGTGGGATTACCGGGGGGGGGAGGGGGGGTGTACTTATGACCGGGTGTACATCTACAAGCAGTGGGGTGGGATTAGGGGGTGAGGGTAGGGGGGGTGTACTTATGACCGGGTGTACATCTACAAGCAGTGGGGTGGGATTAGGGGGTGAGGGTGGGGGTGTACTTATGACCGGGTGTACATCTACAAGCAGTGGGGTAGGATTAGGGGGAGGGGTGTATGAAGTAGACTTACATTTTATAGAGGTAATCAGCTAGCAGAGTAATAACGGGGATAATGAACAACGACATCCAGAACACTGGCGACGAGTATAACATTTGGTCCTGGAAAATATATAAATATTAACCACAGCAATCCCACAAGCACAGGAAGCCTGTGGCTTGTATGGACGATAAATCTTACCTGTCCCATCATGTCAGGTGCAATGTAAAGTGCCATGCCAGGAAGACAGTAAATAAGCAGAAATATGAACCAACTTGCGATGGACCCAAAGATGGACAGATGACACAACTAAAATACAATAACAACATCGGTATCACGTGACGTCACCTAGCAATCCATGACATCACAAGTCAACTTGGAGATTGTATTCATAGGACGCTTCGAGTGCTTAATCTAACAGAATTATTCAATGTGACAAACAAGTTTCCTAGGTGCTCATAAGGGATCGTCTATCTATGATTGGCATAAGGTAGATTCGTACCCAGTTCCATGCATCCAGCTCCATCCCTGCTTTGAGACACACAGTGATCACTACAAGCTGTGGACAGACACACATAACCATCAATCACATCCTATCATTAACACATGTACAATTAAAGACCATGTGCCCATGATGCTTGGTGTACAATCTTTGTACACCTATATTACACAGGCTATCAATAGGATGGTTCAAACAGACACTTCTGATCTGATATTCAAATGTCGATTTTCGTAGCCTACTTTGTACGCGCGCAAGGCATCATGGGATTGTACTCAGTGTCTTTCCATTTGACTGGACAGATTTTGAAAATGGAAGGCACCAGCGCGGTGTGGATGGGCCCTTGAGACCTGGTATCAAAGTAGTCTATTTTGGAAGTTCTGTCGATGTTCAAGATCCGGCTAGCACACTTGATGGTCAAATAGAACCATTGCAGAGATAAATCAGGACTGATGTTCTTACCGTGTATACTACGTTACCAAGATGCCACTCCCCTGTTACCAAACCAGACTTGTAGGGAACCTCTGTAAACGAACACACACCCCTAATTAACTAACCAACGAACACACCCCTAATTAACTAACCAACGAACACACACCCCTAATTAACTAACCAACGAACACACACCCCTAATTAACTAACCAATGAACACACACCCCTAATTAACTAACCAATGAACACACACCCCTAATTAACTAACCAATGAACACACCCCTAATTAACTAACCAACGAACACACCCCTAATTAACTAACCAATGAACACACACCCCTAATTAACTAACCAACGAACACACCCCTAATTAACTAACCAACGAACACACCCCCCTAATTAACTAACCAATGAACACACACCCCTAATTAACTAACCAATGAACACACACCCCTAATTAACTAACCAACGAACACACCCCTAATTAACTAACCAACGAACACACACCCCTAATTAACTAACCAATGAACACACACCCCTAATTAACTAACCAATGAACACACACCCCTAATTAACTAACCAACGAACACACACCCCTAATTAACTAACCAATGAACACACACCCCTAATTAACTAACCAATGAACACACACCCCTAATTAACTAACCAACGAACACACACCCCTAATTAACTAACCAATGAACACACACCCCTAATTAACTAATCAATGAACACACACCCCTAATTAACTAAGCAATGAACACACACCCCTAATTAACTAACCAACGAACACACACCCCTAATTAACCAACGAACACACACCCCTAATTAACTAACCAATGAACACACACCCCTAATTAACCAATCAATGAACACACACCCCTAATTAACTAACCAACGAACACACACCCCTAATTAACTAACCAATGAACACACACCCCTAATTAACTAACCAACGAACACACACCCCTAATTAACTAACCAATGAACACACACCCCTAATTAACTAACCAATGAACACACACCCCTAATTAACTAACCAATGAACACACACCCCTAATTAACTAACCAATGAACACACACACCCCTAATTAACTAACCAATGAACACACCCCCCTAATTAACTAACCAACGAACACACACCCCTAATTAACTAACCAACACCTCAAGCAATAAACATAGAAACCCAAGCTCCTAAATCATCCACTGTATAGAAAGTAAGATGGCTGCTGTACATTTTACCACATCCTTTGCGAACTTAAATCAGTACTACTCACATCTACAAACTTTCTGACACATTCACATAAATAAAGCAGGTAACAGCTTCATACTTAACCTAAATCAATACTACTCACATCTACAAACTGTCTTAGGTTCACATAAATAACAGATTCACACTTTGTTCTAACGTTGGTTTATGCTTGCAAAGGATCGTGGTAGAGATATTTTTTCTGTTCAGTGATTCTACATGTAGTGGTGATAGTGTTGGTAAGTCTTACCGTGTTTTAACATGAGGGAAGGAAGGTAGAAGAGTAGAAGAGAATGATAGACAGACGTGAAGATCCACATCCAAAACACCTGTAAAATAAACACGTATTTTCAACATATACCAAGAGGTAGAGAAAGCTCACTTGACACAAGTAGTACACATTGCAATGGTCTTCAAATGAGGCACATAATGCCCACCCTTCCCTGTCCTCCCACCCTTCCCTGTCCTCCCACCCTTCCCTGTCCTCCCACCCTTCCCTGTCCTCCCACCCTTCCCTGTCCTCCCACCCTTCCCTGTCCTCCCACCCTTCCCTGTCCTCCCACCCTTCCCTGTCCTCCCACCCTTCCCTGTCCCCCACCCATGAGGTTGTACAATTCTACACGGTTACACAATCTGAATTCATTAAAGAGTAAGTCGGATAGTTTGCAGCTATTATAGAATACCCCTCCACATTATTTGCATAACAATAGAATCTATTGTATTATTCGTCGTTCTCAAAGAGTGCCGCAACAAGAGCTTGATATAGTGATGGGGTATTCTAAAATTGTGCTGGCAATTACCCGTGTGTTGTAGATCTCAGCATTTTGTGACGTCTTGTATAGCTTAGGATATTGCAGCATACTGTCTGATGATACTGTACGGTCAAATAGACCAATGGCTAATGGAGGTACTGACGTAAAGATCTGACAAACAAATACAATAGGCTTAGTATATTGACCATCAAGTATTGAAGACTATCCAATAAAGATACACATAAAGCATGTTTGAACGTATTAATGAGCCTAAGACACATTAGTAGAATTACACAGGTGATTATAGAAAATCAAGCGCGCTGATTGGTCGAGAACTTCGGACTATTTCTCGATAGTTACCTACAGCGTTTTGACAAAATGGAAATATGAAAAAAAGAATTATTTTCTTTAAAATGCTTACCGGTATTTATTTTTATTTTTTCAAATAATCACCTGTGTAATTCTACTAAAACAATTAGTCACCTCAGGCTCGACTTCGTCTCGGTTATTATTCACCGATATTCACCTCGCCTTTGGTGACTAATTGTTAATTAATATCACTGGCAAAACGATTGCAGTGAGTGTCCAACTCTGTAATATTGCAATGCAACAAATTGCAGAGGTGGATGGACATACACTGTAATGTGTCATATTGGCAATATTGTGTATAATGTGCCATTTTACATCTGCATGGCGCATGGTGTATTCTAATAGCTGTAATACGTCACTTACCACGTTATATATACCAATGCACCATTTATCGAAGAGAATTTGACCTGAGAAACCATTCTGTAAGGCAAACCATAACTGCAAAGAAAACAATCAAACACCATTATTAGACACCCTTCAGGTCACTCTGTCTTGTATTGTAGATCTTGTATCGTTGCATTATATATGCATAACTAAGTTTCATCATTTTTCCTACAGGCTTGAGAAAGGCTATCAGTCTCTTTACCTTATCGTTCCTGCCCCTCATCACTAACTCCCTCTCACTCACTCCCCCCCCCCTCACTCACTCTTCCTCACTCACTCCCCCTGACTCACTCCCCCTGACTCACTCCTCACTCACTCACTCCTCACTCACTCACCCCTCTCACTCACTCCCCCTCACTCACTCACTCTCCCTCACTCACTCCCCCTCACTTACTCCCCCCTCACTCACTCCCCCCTCACTCACTCTCCCTCACTCACTACCCCCTCACTCACTCCCCCCTCACTCACTCCCCCCTCACTCACTCCCCCTCACTCACTCCCCCTCACTTACTCCCCCCTCACTCACTCACCCCCCTCACTCACTCTCCCTCACTCACTACCCCCTCACTCACTCCCCTCTCACTCACTCCCCCCTCACTCACTCCCCCTCACTCACTCCCCCCTCACTCACTCACTCCCCCTCACGGAATATGTTTCAGAGGCTCAGTCTCCACCACAATTCAACAGAGCAAGCCCAAACATACTTACCTCAATAACATACAGACAGACATTCTTGTAGAATGAGTACAAGATAAGTTTAGCCAGACGTTGATAGCTCCATGCGCCATGAACAAACAACAACTTGTTGAGATAACGGAACTAAATAATACGCATGAATTAAATGAGATGAGGAATTTTAAAACTCCATTGAATGCAGGGCAGCAAGGGAGAATTACCTGTGCAATAGCATAGTCAGAAGCACTGGCTGCCTGCAGCCCCTCTTTACCACTGATACCCACTCCTACATGAGCAGCCTATAAAGTATAGGTACTAACACAGTCATGACTGATCATCACTGGCATCATCACTACAACCACCATCATGATCACCACCACCATAATCATCTCATCATCATCATACACCACCACCACCACCACCACCACCATAATCATCTCATCATCATCATACACTACCACCACCACCACCACCATCATCAACACCACCACCACCACATCCACCATCATCATCAACACCACCACCACCATTACTACCTTCATCATCGTGACCACCACCATCACCACCACACACCACAACGATAATCATCACCACCACAACCACCATAATCGTCATCAACACCACCACCATCATCATCATCATCATCACCATACATCACCACCACCACCATTACTACATGTACCTTCATCATCATGACCACCAACATCATGACCACCACAACCACAACTACAATCATGACCACTACCACCATAATCATCATCACCACCACCACCATAATCATCAACACCACCACCACCACATCCACCATCATCATCAACACCACCACCACCATTACTACCTTCATCATCGTGACCACCACCATCACCACCACAACCACAACGATAATCATCACCACCACAACCACCATAATCGTCATCAACACCACCACCATCATAATCATCATCACCATACATCACCACCACCACCATTACTACATGTACCTTCATCATCATGACCACCAACATCACCACCACAACCACAACTATAATCATGACCACTACCACCATAATCATCATCACCACCACCACAACCATCATAATCACCATCACCATCACCATACATCACCACCACCATCATTACTACCTTCATCATGACCATCACCACCACCACAACTACAATCATGACCACTACCACCATAATCATCATCAACATCATCACAGTAATTAACATCATCCTCATTTTCAGCAACCCACCAGCATCACATCACCTTCATCAGTATCTTTATATGCGTTATATACCTGTATCATACCAACGTCATTAGCACCATCACCGATAGCAAGAGTAATGGACTCCTTGACGTGATTCCTGATCAGTTTAACAACTTGGGACTTTTGTAACGGAGAGACTCTAAATGATAACAAACAAAACTGCATCAAACATGAAGAAATAAAACACAGAACATCCAACATTGAGCGCATTTTTGCGGTATTTCAGCTTGTCTGGAATTGTTACGTGTTGTGATCTATTTCAATACCTGCAACAGATGACAGCCTTGCAGCCCAGTGCCAGATCAAGAAAGCTTAGCTTGAGTTCGTCAGACAATGCGTACAGTAAGTTCTACAACACGACAAACAAGGTGTAAGTACATTTCAGTAAAGTAACACGGAGAAAAAGGAAAAGAGATGAGAGTAAAAATAGAATGATTAAATGGAATATCTCGTACCTTGCCAGTTATGATAAGAGCATAATCCAACTACAAAGACAAGCAATGGGCTATTAGTACTATTAGACAGTAAAAAGTATGTCATGTCTAAACCAACTCACCTCATTCTTAGGGGATTTGGCATTGGCTCCGTAGTGTCCTATCTGTCGAAGATGCTCGTTTAACCATTCACGGGTACCCTGTGACAAGAGAGAGAAACTTGTAGACTACTCTTGATTGATGACTGATCGATCGTCGAATACCTACATCAAGATCATTCTCGGTACATATAAGAATCTTCATCTCTCCTGTCAGCAGACGACACGCGTATCCTGAGTCAATCAGACAAGTTTATCAATGACTATAGAGTACTGAATGTCGCATCCATAGGAAATGGGTGAGAGCCCTTTATTGAGAGTCAGAATGAATACCCTTCCCCTCCCCCCTCTCCTAAATCCCCCCTCCATCCCCTCCCCCCAGCGGAAATTTATGCATGTAGGTGTGCAAAGTACTATGGATGGAAGGGCCGCTTTCAAGCCTAACAAACAGATCTACTGATGGATAATGCAAGTATTGAATCATTAGACTAGATGTATCAAACAAAGTACTATGGATGGAAGGGCCGCTTTCAAGCCTAACAAACAGATCTACTGATGGATAATGCAAGTATTGAATCAATTAGACTAGATGTATCAAACATACCAATGTTGATAGCAGTTTCTTGCTTGTCTCCAGTGAGGACCCAGATCTTTATATCAGCATCAGCCAGGGCCGCAATGCTTTCTGGGACACCCTGAGGAGAATCAAGATTTGTCTGATTACTGTTCATGTTGTTACGCACTTGATATACATACAAACAAACAAACAAAGAAAGAAATGAACAAACAAATAAACAAACAAACACATGAACATACAAAGAAATGAACATACAAAGAAATGAACAAAGAAAGAAATAAACAAACAAATAAATAAACAAACACATGAACATAAACAAATGAACAAACAAACAAATGAACAAACAAGAGACAATCCATCTCGACATACTGCTTGAAGCTTGTCCTCAATAGCTGTTGCTCCGAGAAGAAATAAGTTCTGAAATGAGAAGTGAAAATGAAATGAAAAACATTAAATGAAAAAAGAAGCCATTTTGCAGTTTCTCACAGGAATTCTAAAACAAGACTGACAACAATTCATGAGATATAATAATGGTTTTACAGTTGTTTCAATTAATGTTGTCGCTGGCAAACACTCAGCCTACACGACAACACCGCAAGGAGACATGGGAAATATAATTGAAACAATCAAGATTACCCATGCTACCTTTCGATCTTTAACGACAACATTTCTAGAAACAGCTGTACAGCATGTTGTACTGACTCACCCTTTCTATGAGTTCAGATGCTTCGTCTACTTTTTCTGGTCTATTTTCTAAAGCTGTACTTGCTTCATAGTAAATCTTACTCCATTCACTGTATTCCTCTGGTTCTAGTTCTGTCATAGCGATGCATAGTGTACGCAGACCTGAAATAGATATCAACAGATGAGATATGCCCTTTGTACACTCAAGGAGTTACTAATTCTTACTCAATAAGTCTGGCTTACCCTTGCAATGCAAGCACAAGAAACATTATTTCGCTGTGAAAACGGGCCTGATGCAAGCAGAAACAAAAGGAGCAAATTGGTCCATTTCCTGTGGTTGTGTTTATGTTTGCATCACTAGAGAAAACCAGGCTCTGTTCTAGTTCCATGGGACTTGGTGGGTTCTCTCAAGCACTATGTCATTTAAAGTGCGTTGTGTGACATCAGTCACACCACTAACCTTCCTTTGCATACTCCTCCAAATGTTTAACAGATATCTCATGGTAGAGTTGATTGTCCCTCAGTCTCTCAAATATCACTGTGTCCTACAAGTAGAATTAAACAAATACAGTAATCAACACCACTGGAGAGACAACAAAAAGCAGGTCCAAATCCAAGGTGTGTAAGGGATCTACATTTCTGTTAGATATATAGCAGAGGAGTTCATGATAACCTAGGTGGAGTAGACTGCAGTATATGATGTATTTACGCTTAGTTACACTCTACAGAATCAACTGTTCACTCCTTCTATTTCTGTAGTCCTGCTAACACTGTTCTCAGGGTTTTTAAAACTACTTACCGCTCCTTTACAGTACAGTTTTATTTTGCCTTCAGGTGTTCTGACTACAACAGACATCCTTTTACGGGTGCTACAAGAAGAACACAGTGTTCATACTAATATGTAAGTTATCCGACCACGCCCTTCAAATACTTCTATTATTGACGCACACCTGTTAAACTCCAACACATTTAGGATCTCGTAAACTTCTTCTTTGCCCATCTAGACATAGAACCAACCAATCAGTACCAAATATACAAGATACAGTGACATATGAACAGAGTTGAGACTGTATATAGTTATGAATGAAATTACATTTGAAACATCTTACCGCATTGATGATCACTGATGTGGGTGTACGGACATTGAAAGAAAACCCCAGTTTCTTTGCACCTTTGACTAATGCACCTTCATCTGCACAGAATACACAAGGTACATTAACATTGCTAAAATACACAGCATCTCACAGCAATGAACAGTTCTACTAACGGCCACTTCACCACTATGGCCACCTCTATACAATGACCACTTCAGGGCAAAATTTTGTGGAGAGGCTCGATTGTACTTATTCTAACTGAAACACTTTGTGATTGTTGGAACATCCTCGACACCCAACATCATCACATTCTAATAACTATACTAATAACTGTTTGTCTCTAATTTAGTGGAGGAAAGATTGTCCAACTTGTAGCAAATCTACTTATTTCCCATGTACCTAATTGTAATTGTTATTATGTGTATGTAATGTGCATATGATAATTCTCATTCTAATATGCGCAATATTTATTCATAAATTGTTATGTACATACCTGGAGAGGCTGCTTGGTAGATAATCTTGTCTGGATTATTTATATCTCTTTCAGGGACAACAGTATGGCACACCGAGAGCAGAGTAAGAAACTCTCGTATCACTGATGCAGTAGGCTAAACAAAATCATAAAAAACAAGGTTAAACTTATGACACAACGAGGAGCGCTGATTAGCTTCTGTATAATCATAGAACCAGCCTGGAGTGGTTCTTATGACACAATGAGGAGCACCGACTAGCTTCTGTATAATCATAGAACCAGCCTGAAGTGGTTCTCCAGTAGTACTATAGTCCCTCACATCCATCTTTAGTTCCGTCATTCAACGCTCCCGGCCCACTGTGGGCCAGGATGCATGATGGAACTAAAGACGGATGCGAGGGAGACTAGTAATACTATGTGTGAGTCAAATCATCAGAGTTACTAAGTATACACTTATAAACATCATTGACAAATGCTCTTACACTTACATGGTGTTCTCTTAAGTTGTCTAGTAAGGCAGGGTCTTCGGCACTTTATAAAAGGAGAAAACAAAGTTGTCTTTTGAAACACGGTTGTCATTACACTAAAGGTATTAGTATGGAGAGGGCGTGTATGGTTTATAAACATCTAGATACTCAAGATATAAAACTTCTTGACATTTTGGAATCAAGTAGCTTAGACTCTTGTGCTGATCTAGAAAATTTTGAGACTTTTATTTAAAAATAAAGTTATAATAATAATAATTATTATTATAATAGACTGTGAGGTATTTCTTTATATTTAATTTTTATATTCTCACATGAGCGGTTAACCAAGGCAAGTCAGACAGTCTATACCTGTAGGATATTCCACCTATAGTAGATTTCTTGAACTCCATGACATTCCTTGTTAAAGTGCCAGTTTTATCTGAGAAAATGTATTTCACCTGGAAATATAATAATAGACAAGTTTCTAGGGTTTCATTGCAATAATAACAACTCAATTAATTAGATTTGTGGTAATGATTAACCACTCATAACTACATGACCACCTGAAATGAAAGTTGTGACTGGTAGGTTTTTAATTGACATCAAACATGCTGAAAGTGGGTTCTTTGATGTCTAGATGTCAAACTACTCAGGTGGCCGCGTAGTAATACAAAATAATAGTGTAAGGTACATAATGTACATGTATGTACCTGACCCAGTTCTTCATTTAAGTTTGATGTTCTGGCCATCGCTGGTGTATCTGTCTCCGCGTCGTACATATCTAAGTCCTAAGACAAACATCAGGAATAAAAGTCAGGAATAATATCAATTATTGGTGATGTTTTAGAATTAATTTCCGATAATCTGACAGCAAATGATGCTGATGAATCAATCATGTATGTAGTAGTATACGTGATCATTTGTACATTACCATGTTGATAAAGATGGCTTGCATAAACTTTACGACCTGTAACATAATCCATGATATATCATTACTACCAGCTTGTGCTGCAATAGCTAATCAATATGGACATTGCTGGAACTACTGTAGAGTACCCAATTATACTGTCAGTGTATTCATTTTTACTGTGTGATGCAAACAAGTGTGACCACCTTTGATGTACGGTATTCGCATACAGTTTGTCACCGTTATTAGCCAATCAGCTTCAAACATAGCAAGACATCCCATTGGTTAAGACATTAAAGGTGGTTGTACATGTACAAAGTGGCAGGTGAATATCTAGATTATAGATATGTTTACCTCAAGTGTTACAGTAAGACTGATTGGAATCAGGTTATTAAATAAGATAATAAATGTCAGGAAGGTTAAACCATAGTTCTGAGGTGGTAATTCTGAAAGGAAACATAAAACAATTATTTCAAAATTGCACAAAGACATGGTTAAGTGTATTGAATGAACCCTGTGTGACAAAGCACTTTATTTCACGAGGGTGAATACACGTTACAGCTTAGGCTGATAAACTTGTGGCCATCCTAATCTAAAAATATAATATTTAGAATATAATGTAAAAAGGCAGTAAGTTTACTGATGTTTTAAAATCAGTCTTTCATCAGCATGCATAATAATAAATGCTTACCTTTATAGCCTAAGTACCAGTGTGTATCATCATGATCACCTAGGAAACAACATATATCACTGTCATACATGTAAGTGCATAGAAGAAACGTTCTGGTAGAGATTTATTACTCGGCGGGCTGCCTGTGGCTTTCCTTTCATTTTTCTCAAAATGGGCTTTCTTTCTCAGTCGTCGGTCACAAATTGGCAATTCGTCATGACAACGCATGCGCTCAAAACGTTATATCGCAGGCTTGTAAGTAGACGTACAATTTGACTCATTCGATTCTGATGTACTATATACAATATTCTTCTTTCTGACGAAGCTCATGACAAACTCGAAGTCCGTTTGTCGATAACTGATCGCTAGCTTACTGGTCGATACTCTCAGAGAATGATCACGTATTTTCTACAAGAATCTCAACAAAGTATAAGCCGACCCGCACTGCGAAAGTAATCGTAACGAGACGTTGTCTAGACATCAAGTTACACAGTTGAATGCCGCCGAGAAAACGCTCTCAGAGCGTCTTGTTGTTCTTGCTTTCCTTTCATTTTTCTCATTTATTCCCATTTATTCTCAGTTGTGATATGCAATTCATTTACCTGATTAAATACAATAGTTTATTGCACAACTTGTAATCTTACAGTACAAATACGAGTACAAATATGACAGCGTATTACACGTTTTAGAAAAAAACCGGTTTTGCGCACGTGCTCGCTTTTTGTATCAGTAGAGAAAAATACGGTATTTTCATTAATTTTGTTGTTGTGCAATAAACAACTTATTACACAGGTAGTTGGGTAATACGGCTGGACATTTTTACTCGTCTATTTGTATTTTGACTCACCTACATGTATGGCTCATCAAAATACGGCATGACTCGTAAAAATATCCAGCCGTATTACCCAACTACCCATGTAATAACCTCTATGTACATGTATATTATATATTTTTTATTTACCTGTCCAAACATAGAATCCAATAGTACTGAACAAAGCTAACACCATCAATAACCCAAACAGGAATAAAATCTGGATATTGGTAGTGTGATCCACATTGGAACGTTTGATAGGTGCAGCTGTTGAGTTCTACAAACAATGTCATGCTTAAAATACCTGTACTGTACATAAAGGTAATAAATAACATTTGAGCTCTCCCTTGTTTTGGTGTTTGCTAAGAGTCGCCCTACAGAAATTGGCACTGTCTTTTGGTCTGCAAGCTATCAGGGTCTGGGACGTGGGGACAAATGAGTAATTCAAATGTCATATTAAGGTTTTTATTTGATAGTGTATACCTGCATAAGCTTGGAATCATGACCTGTATACACTGCAAGTCCTGTGGCAAAATGATTGTTTTAATACATTATTATATTATAAAGATTAAAAATATAAAAATATTGAGTATTAAAGTAGGACTAACAATTAAGAACAGTGATAGACCTTTGAATTATGATCACAATCCAAATACTCTTTTGAAATTCAAAGATCCTATATGAGAATTTAGATTTTGATCAGAGATCACTTACAGTGTTGTTGCATGCATGGACACATTGGATGTCTTTCATGAGGTCATTATTTCTAACAACATATCTTACCAAAGATCCACTGGGTATTTCTTAGTTGTGCACCTCTCAACAACACTTGATCAGGACCCAACGGTACTGCCCTGAGAAGTCCAAACAACAAATGAATATTAATACACAAAACTGTCAGGTAGACATGTATTGGAAGTGTCTGCAACTACATGTACATTATGTACAAAATAAGCTGTCAACTAGCACATTTCACCAACTATTCCGAACACTGTACATTGTATGTCTATGCTGAAGCACAACATGCCTTAGGCCACCTACTATTAGCTAGGTAATTGCTAGTCAACAACTTACACGTCTGTTTGTAAGTATATTTTTTCAATAAAGAAGTATTATTAAGGTACATGTAGTGACAATACTGTATTAGATAAAGATATACATGTATGGAGATGGCCAGACAAATTTACAAATTATGAGTGAAGCGAGTAATAATAATAATAATAATAATAATAATAATAATAATAATAATAAATAATATAATAATAATAATAATAATAATAATAATAATAATAACAACAACAACAACAACAACAACAACAAATAATAATAATAATAATAATAATAATAAATAATAATAATAATAATAATAATAATAATAATAATAATAATAAATTAATGAACTTATAATATCAATGACATCCAGCTGTTTACTTACTTTTTTCCTGTCAGGGAAATGTTTCCCACGAAATCATACAGACGATTATTGGGACCTTCACAATCCACTCGACCCTGCAGGTCACACAGATAAATTAGATCAATAATTCATGAGGAAAACACAATAGAAATCACAACCATGGCAGAGCTTGTATTTCTAATACAAAATCATCTTCAGGCCAAACTTACTGCTTTCTTGAAAATAATTTATAGAACATTATTTTTTATTATATAGTCAAGTCAATCCGTGCGCTCTGATTGGCTGAAAACTGTGCTGTATCAGAGAACGGAGCACGGTTTGATGACGCTATTTTTCGGCTGTTTGGTTAGAACCAGAATTCTGAAGAAAACAAACCAAGCGCGCGCTCGATGGCGTAACTGGCGTCAGTAGCGCGCGCACTTCACTCGCTAAAATGTTATTCAAAAACACAACAGAATCCTCCACTTTCTTGCCATTTTGTTCACCATTCTTGTTCTTTTTTATCAAAAATCCATAGTTTCTATATTATAAAGCAAATAGAACAGCTTTTTCCGTGCTCCATTCAGTAATACAGCACTCAGTAAGTGCCGAGAGCACTCAAGAAGTGTGGAGAGCACTCGCCCACGGCTCGTGCTCTCCCTACACTTCCTTCGTGCTGTATTACTGAACGGAGCACAGAAAAAGCTGTTCTATTTGTTAAATACATCTGTGCATATGATAAGTCCAATGCAATATTTGACATTGAATTTCCCATATGGTACGGCTGCTCATATTGCATCTATTACTTATAGAATCTAAGACGTATGTACATGTAGAAAGATTGAATCATACACAGATAAATAATTGGGATCAACCAAATGAACCCCAATATCTAGCATCATCATAAATATGGTATGTAGCAGTCATACATGTACATACCTGCATGCAACGGACATCTATTAAAGATGTCATCTTGGCTGTGAGGGGTAAGCCCTGCAAGGAATAATTATTATTATAGTAACGTTTAAGCCCCTCTTTACAAGTATAGATCTACAAATACAATACAATACATTATCGAATTCATGAATAATTAATGAGGGAAATACAATAGAAATCATAAGCGAAGCAGACATCTGTAAATCGGCAAGAGATTCGTCCTCATTTGCATTCAACTTTAACTTGGATTTTCTTGGCCAAACTGTTTCCTATCATCAAAATTATAATAAAACATCCACTTATACATCGTTGGATTCGATAAGTAATATACAATATTCGCGTCCGATCGAGTTTGTAAATCCCATACAGATCGGCCGCTCATATTGTATATAGTACATAAACTTTATTTTAACTCGAATTTGACGTAGCAAATACATGCTAATATCTTCGAGAAAATTAAAAGTAAATAATTATATAAATTGATAAATACAAAAAACAAAAACAAAAAAAAATTGGATAAATACATCACTAATCTAAGATAAATATTGCATTATGACACAGTCACATGTGCATACCTGTCTTATCTTGAGGTTAGTCTCTCCATCAAGGTTACTAGTTTCCACATAGCACATACCCATAGGCTCACTACAAGGCGCAATATAACAGTAAGTACAGATATACATTATGATACTAACAATCACAGTCCTTAAACTTACCTTGATGACAGGAGTGTTAAGTCAGCTGGGAAAAAGTGTCCATTGACGACTTTGACTATGTCACCAACTTGAACCTATAATATGCAACAATTATTGTTACAATAATTAGTACATTGTACAGATATTATCTTCATCAAATCTGTTATTATCTAGTTCCTTACCTCTACCCACTGTAGGGACTGTAAGGTACCATCTCGTACAACTGAAAAACAACACAACATGCTAGTCAGTTATTGTTGGTGTGACGTTTCACAATTTTACCAATTGAATAAAAGGTACATGTATGTAGATGTAGATATATATTACTTTTGTTTGTAGCAATAACCTGAGACAAAAGTTGTGGCTTGTATTTTGCATCAAAGAAGCTGCATTTGGTGCAGTAATTTGATGTTTATGATGGAAGTCTACATAATTTGTTCAGCTAACATACCAGTTGCAACTTTCATCTCAAATGGTAGCAACGTGAAAAAAGTGGAAAATGAGACGGAAAAGTAACATTTAATGTTCAACAAATTACTGGTTTTCAGTACCTTTAACTTTTCTTTTATTAACTACATCATCTGCTTTGTGTCGTTTCTAGGTAACATAGTAAATAATCAAGTCAGTTACAAATCTATTCTTGGATGAAATCTATTTTCAGGTAAAACATAATGGAATCTCTCAATATCATATATCAGTTTGTTTTATACATACGTAATCTTCAATAATTTCTTTAATAGCAGAACAAGATAATACAGCTAGAAGAGGAAGAGCCGTGGTGTAGCGACCAGTTGGTGATACTCCATCAATTTGCTGTCAAAATAGAAACCACAAAACAAGGAGTTCAATGTATAATTATATGAATAAACTTGTGCAGAAAAGCAGGACTTTTTTGAAATGTCAATTAGGTTTTTACATTTGACTATATTGTATACGGACAATGCAAAAAAATCCTCAAGTGTTATGCCTTTTGGAATTTCACAATAAGTACTATTAACAAGACAGTAATGTTAGACCCAAGAAAAAGATGAAGAAGACATTTACTAACCTGAAGAAGAGCTATAAACAAAAAGAAAACATTGGAATATCTGCTAAACTGCTCCAGTAGAAACTTGGGCAGAAAGGTGATCAAGTTGTATTTTGCAGTGCTGAAAAAGAATGCAACAGATGCTCTAATCAGAAATCCATTACATACACATATACATGCACAGTACCACACCCACTTTATGTCCTCATGAATCTGCTGCTGAACTTTGTTGGCAGGGGGGGGGGGGGGAAGAGGGGGTTGAAAGTGGGCGAGTAACAGCAGGTATTGTGACACCGGTAGCAGTATTTATAGTATTCGATATTGTTGTCATTATATCGTTATTATGTGTTATGTACAAATTTCCTACATGTCTGCATGAAAATTGGCAACTGTAGACAAATTAACGTGATGAGAACACAAAAAAGTTTGCTTTGAAAGCTCAAAAGATTTATGAGAAATGTTTTAATGATACTACAAGTATATCATTATTACCTGTTTTTATTATTACAATACTGTCTAACTTGTGGCTTGTCTGAAAAATAATAATTCTTTCAGCATCATGGCCATCAGTAGCATCATCTTGCAGTGAACCATACTTTGCCTGACAAAATATTAAGTTTGCTTTTTTAAACTTGCCAAGTTCATATCAAACATTAATAAACGAATGCTTGACATTAATAAAAGCACACACAGAGATACATTTGTACACCATCATAAAATATGCCAAGTGGTGTCACCAAGGTGCCTGTAATAGTATCATCAATAACATCACACAATATTGTGAATGAACATGTAACTGATCAAACTTCAATGTTTAATAGGTACATCAATTATCGATACGTTGATCAGGGTAAAAAAGTGCAGGTGCCAGCAATATTGCCTTTCACTTGCAGCAATTCAACAGGAATTAGAATTTAGAATTTAGAATTTATATTAATTTATTGCTGTAATGCAGGGCCCTTTTTGATAACAGTACTTTTGTGCTGATTAGGTCACCCTGGGTAAATATTATTATATTATAACTATTGTTATTATTATTATTATTATTATAAAGCAAAATTAGTGGGGGTTCCTGACTACTTTCTTTTACTCTCGCTCGTTTTGCTGACAATCTTTGATTTTGCACTGAGGTTCCATTAGGTTTGCTTTACACATGAAGTTAAACAATGACATACACATGTATCGAAGTAACCATTTAATGTAGTTAATGACATGTAAACTGTACGTGTATGCACTTAGACCTGAATATCAAGCTACAAATGTACAAGGAACACAAGATACAAGATACAGTACTATCAGTACTTCCTATCTATGACCATTCCATTTATATCACTACATTTTTACTAAAGCAAATCTGATACAAAGTGAACAAATACTGCAGATATTTACTTAGTCAAAAACCACAAAATGGACATGTATAATGCAAAGATCAGTTCAAATGATAATCTTTCTTCAGAGTCGCTGTATTTTTCATGTAAAAACCCAAGGTCAAGCTATGTTGAATTGAGGAGTTAGTTGTCTAATTTTAGATAGAAATACAACTTTAAGATTTGTCCTCAACTCATAAAATATTAAGTTTAGACATTAAATGATTTATGCTGATCTAAGTTATACCTTAAATATATTTGAATTTGACTTGCTAATCAGTGTACAGACAAAAAAGACAGCAAATAATCCTCTTGAGAAGAAAAACAATTTTCAAAATTTGACTTGAAAGTTCATGTTTCCCATGGAATAAAATCACGGGCCTTGGGATTGTGTGTTGTATGAAATATGTGTAAGATCAAACTGATATGGCATTACAACATGATGTGAAAATAAATGTTGTATTCTAAACTTTATGTTTTAGATATTTTTAGATGATGTACACTGTAAATTATGGAAGAAAATAATGCAAAAGTGAAAAGATTGTATTGTGTGGTGGTTATGGAGGTGTGGGAACATGATGCTGTTATGAACTCTAGAAACAAAGTCAGTGTTGCATGATATTAAAAACGTGACATTCAGGCTTCTGTTAGCTACAGTTTCAACAGAAGATAATCATTACAAAAGCAATACATACTACATCAGAAAACTACAACAAACCTTTTGCAGTAAAGCGAAGAACACCAAGCATGTTTAAAGATTCAAGTGCGATGAATTTGTCATGAAATTTAAAGCTTGTGTTTTCTTGTTTCTACAAGAATCAGGTTCTCCATTCAAACCTTCAGGCACATGCACAACAGACCCAACAACAGAACTACAAGGAAACCAATAATCTAAGACACGACAAGAGGTCTTCTGGATACATGCATACAATTATGTCCACTGATGACACAGCCTAGTTTAGGTAACAACAATAAGAAACTGTCTAGTATGTGACTGATAGTCATGAATAAATTAACAAGAAATAAAAGTCTAATTGCCATAGTGTGGACCAGTGTCCAGGGACAGCTGTTGACTCATTTGCAAACTCACAGCTCTTGCATATTAGCCATTATCTATATGCAATGTAAGCTTATAATAAATACAAATTCAACAAAATATATTAAATGTTTCTTACTATTTTCTATTGACACCCTGTAATATTTTGTGTTATTTATTATAGTGTCCCCAATTAGTATAAATTAAATATATCGACACTGAAATAAAGTCATTATTATTATTATTATTTATTATTATTTTCCAGTGAAAAAGGTGAAAATGAATGAATGGGATGGAAATGAACATTTAAGTTGGCAGATGGAAATCATGGTTGAGTTTATGCAGACTTACATTATCTAACTGTCATGAATGTATAAGTATCTAGATTATGTAAAGATTAATAAAACAACAGTGAATTTTCATTTTCACTTTGCTATTTATTATAAGATACTGTATGTACATTTAACTTATTAATTAAAGACCACTGACTGAGTGACAAGAATGTCAACTTAAATGGGCACTGGAAAGTGTTGCTAATAATAACAACATAACAATAGTAATACATGTACATGTAATACATTAATACATAGATTTGTTTTTTTGCTATTTGCGGGAAGGTGCTATATTTAGAAATTAAATTGTTATTTTTTGTAATAAACTTGAAACTTGAAACATGTTAATACATGTGATTGTCCATCACATTAAGTTTTAAATTTCATCTGTTTTGTTCATTATTTTGTACTCAGCGGAAGTTTAATAAAATAAAATAAATAATAGTAAGAATAATAATAATAAATATACATGTAATAATAATAATAAATAATTGCTTTTTCTCTTGGTATTTTAAGTAATAGATACAATATGAATACCATACAGTTCGGACGCGAATATTGTATCTGACTTATCGAATCCAACGACGTATAAGTGGATGTTTTACTATAATTTGGATGATAGGAAACAGTTTGGCCAAGAAAATCCAAGTTAAAGTTGAATGCAAATGAGGACGATTCTGTATCCGATTTACAGATGTCTGCTACGCTAATGATTTCTATTGTATTTCCCTAATTAATTATTCATGAATTCGATAAGGATTGTTTTCAATTCATTTGTAAAATTTGTATTCATAGTTATGTGTACCATTTTAACATTCATACATTTTATTACTGCTGCATATCATCATCATCATCATTATCATCATAAATAGAAAAAAATATTTTATTATTTTGATGCATCTTGCATCACTCTGAGGAAACTTATAAATCGGCAGTGGTTAGTGTATCTAATTGTTCATTGTTCTCAAAAGAATATTAATAGTTTTGCTTTCATGGAGTCACTTTGAATATTCGATGAAAAACTAGAACTACCGTGTATTATCAATAATAATGCTGTATATATTATACATCTTATAAAGTTTTAGTGATGTCATCTTCATTTATTACTGCCAATTATCTTGTGAAATATATAAAGAAATTTACTTAAAAGTATCATCAAGTAATATAAAATAATAAAAAGAATCAAGATTATTAATTTATACAACCAATATACTGTCATCTGTTTTCAAAAACGTTGTCCATTTACAAAATACAAAATAGTAAATAGTAGAAAGGAATTAATTAGAGAAACAATGAGCCACAGTTCCGCATGATTATTATTTTTTTGTTTCTCTAATTAATTCCTCTCTACTATTTACTATTTTGTATTTTGTAAATGGACAATGTTTTTGAAAACAGGTGTATGTATATAATTTTCATGTTTCAAAAAGTGAAACCACCAAGGGAAGAATAAAGGTGAAACTCCTTTTGGTATGTATTCAGACCATAGTTTGTTGAAACTATAGAGTAACATCATGATATTCATGAAGTTTTTGTGCACAACTTCAAAATGTCAATTATTGACCTCAGTGATATATAACTCAATTTTTTAAATGCACAATGTCTCCATTTAGATCCATCTAATGCAACAAATTAAAAATGAAATGAGAGGGAAGAAAGAACATCTCATTTTATATGCAACATATTATGTACTTATTGACTGAGTGGGAGGGCCAGATGGGAAAATATCTGGCTTGAGTGCAGCGAGATCCATGCTGAATGACCAAAAGCCAAAAATTTTCCCTTCTGGCTCGACCTAACTCAATCAATAAGCAATTTATCATATGACCCACCCAACCCTCTTTTTCCAATGGTTTTATTAGAGCGTGCGAGTTGGGAAATATGGGTCATATGATAAATAAATATTATTCTTTATTATCCAATGTTTTACTTGTCTGTTTGTATTTTTACTTGACGTGTATGGCTTGTCAAAAATACGCCACAACTATCCAGCCATACTGCACACTAAAATGTATAATAAGATATTTTGAATTGAGTAAAAAACAGTCTGAATAACCTAACATGTATTCTTGGTTTTCACCTACGTCATCGAAGATTTTCCCAGGACTTTTATATAGAACAAAACCTTCATAGGCCGAAAGAGCAGCCAAAACCATAAAATTATATCTCAGCCGAAGCTTTAGTTAAAAGAAGTTTTAGATACGAAGATATGAGCGATCGCTTATGCTCATAATTTAGTTAAAATGTATGGGTCCGCCATGTTGGTGTCGCATCGAGCGACACCAACATGGCAGCCAAATCACGAAGACTGAAAATCATGTTTAATTGCAAATACTTCAATTTTTCAATACCTATATTCATCAAAATAAAGTTACCCATCATCTATAAAGTTAAAATCGTATTATTTCAAACGAATTTTCCTATTTCTATGACTTTTGAAAATGCGTGACTGTATTGCGTGACAGAATTTGACTCGCAATAAAACGAAAACCAAACATCTAAATTACAAAATTATTTTGGTAAGAATTTTCTTATAACGATATAAACAACATATCCAACAAACAGTTTTGTGAGGTGAATAGTTTGGATTTTAGCTTTTTGATGACGTCATGTGAAAACCAAGAATAGTGTTAATTTTAATCCATTGTACCACTTATTGAATGCATTGTTCAACCACAATTCAATAACACAAAACAATAAGCAATTATTGGACGAGGTTGAGCAAAATATCGTGATTTGTCAGTGGTGAGCAGACTGCGAGACACTGACAAAATCACGATATTTTGCGATAACCGAGTTCAATAATTGTTTTATCATTCGACTCATTTCTATCAATAAGGAATTTATTGAATATACGGTAAACATCAAGAAAAAATATTGTAAAACGAGCTGCCATGTTTACACTGTGAATGATCGATTAAGTGCGCATGCTCAGACCGTTATTTGCAGCGAACATTGCTTAATCTTCACTGCACATGCTCAGACCGTTATTTGTACGCAGTTATTTGCAGGTCTTTCAGCCAATCAGAACTGCGGATAGAAATGAGTCGAATGATAATATCATTGGTCAGATAACTCACCAGGAAATAATTTAAACTATCTGACAGGCACAGGGGTATTTATTATAAAAACTTAAAACCTACAATAACAGTGAACATAATACAAGAAAGATGAATTCTACATAGAAAATGAATAAAAATGAATGAAAACAAACAAAGGAAGAAGAAAAGGAAGGAGAGAAAACAGTATGAAAAGAAAAATTGAACAAAGATGAAAAATGAAATGGCAACCCAACATTATAAAAATTTATAACTTATGAAATTTGGAGTTAGTTACTGTAATATTAAAAAGAAAGAAAGAAAAATAAATGTCGACAAAACAATATAGCATTTAGAAAAACACATACTGCCAGCCATAGGGATGTAAATTAACCCAAAAGCTACTCCAGTCAAACATATATAAGCTTATATAATTTACCCACCACACAGAGCAAAAATACCCAAACATGTGAGAAAATTAAGAAATAAAATGAAGCAACAAAAGACACTAATTCCAAATTCATCAAGTGATAGATACAGAATTGTATAGAGAGCCTGGTGTAAACGAACTAATATTAATATTTTGTTCACAGGCAAATACAAATTGATTTGGTGCAACTGATCACATTCACACTCACAGTTGAGATTTTCTCTTTTGACAAAAGCTAAAACAGCCGTCGTGACATTATCATGGATAAACATTTGGCATAAGCGTTTTCTAAAGAGGCTTGCATATTCCTGCAGATTCGCAGCTACGGGGATTTTTTTGTGTTATTTCTATTCACCTGTATTGAATTAGGATTAAATCCGTGTTGTTTGGAGATGGCTACCTTATATCACGATCTCTTGTGTGGCTTCCTTCAAAACGAAATAAAATCGCTAAGATATTTAAAAATCGAGGCAACAATCCCAAGGGAAACGATGAATGATGGAAGAATTCAGGAATAAAATATTAAGGCGAATCAACACAACAAAGGGTTTGTGCTGCACTGTAGTAGCATGGAAACGTCATGGCTTCCGGAAGAAGTAGGGCGATATCCGAAATTCGCGTCCAAAACAATCAAACGATGAACGACATTTTCCGCGCAAAAGTACTTAAAAAACGGGCAAATATATCCACTGAGGATTTATCATTGAGCGAAAACCAAAGTAAATTTATTTAAAATTATGATTTATACAGCATTCCATCGAAAGACAAACGAGGAACAGGATAAAATTCAAATTGATCGACTAAACACCTGACAAGTGTCATATTTTGCATTGATAAAGCTAGATAAACTACACTACAAGCACAGGCTGAATTTCAGTCTTACCAGGGTTGTCGTCCGACTTTGAAGCTTTCGGTGCAAGCTTGAAGCCTTCTGCCATGATTCCTGATTAATTACGACCACATTCTAGCTGTCTTTAAAGAATTTTACGGTGTTTTTCTTTAATGCTCTGACAGAAAGCAAATCTACCATTTTGTCCCAGCAGCTGGAAGCCACGACCCTAAGGGCGCATGCGCAAACTCAGAAAACCGAAAGCAACACCCCTACAACAACTACTTCCTATTCTTTCACTTTGAAACTTAAAATAATCACATTCAAAATTGTAAAAAAAATATGAGCCATGTTTTTATTTGTAAATTAAAATAAAGTGTAATTACTGCTATGTCTACGATCAGGGGGTGTAATGCAATTTCCCACAGAGTTCCCAGTTCCATTTATAATTAATTATATATAATCGCAAATAATAGTACTAGTAATAGCAACTGTAGTCTGTATTTATATTAGTTTAGTTTTATTGAAAGGTCATCACACCTTTTTAATCCAGCCGTTATCCAGAAGATAAGAAAATAACGCTTTACTAATCCCTGCGTCAGTGAAAATTGTCACAAGTCTCGCAAAGCTGAAGTTTCTTCCGCAACAGAAGAAATTTCCGTTTTCACTCAAAGTTCTTCTTACCTCAAAACTCCTCAAAGAATTCATGCAGCCACCATTGAGCATATACATTATTTTACTTAGACGAGGATGACTACTGTACCTTTGGCTTTGTCAGATTCAGTAGACGTTCCTTGATTCTCGTCCCGAATCAAATTGTGCCATTGATGTGTCTCTTCAAATTCCTCGTTGGTTGCCATTAAAATGGTATTCAGTTGAGGAGTAACTGAAGCTTACGACTGCAACATTTTCAACATAAACTCATACTGCAACTCATCAAGTAAAAAGACTGAAACTGCCTTTGAACACAACTGGAACAAAGCAGAAAACAAGTCTGCTATCGACTGCTACAGTATCACGGGACAAAAAGTCAAAGGTGAGCTAGATAAGCCGTAACGCCATAAAACTTCAGTGACTTACTTAGTTAATTTTCCCTCGCATTTCTCCGAAAACCTCATATCCACCTTAGTTTTGGCCTTCGTTTAACATTCATAGGTAAGTGCGTTTCAAAAAAACAATTTGGGACTTTACCTCGACAAACTAATGTTGAGGAAAAAAATGCACTTTTTTGAATTCCCGGTATCCTTTGCGGCAAATAGACGAAATTATAAAATAAACCAAATTTAAATGGAGAGTTTTTCTGTAAGTGTTGGCCATAGCTTTTCTTCATTCTTAAAAACTTAATGCCATAATAAATTTCTAGTAGCGCCTGACCGTTCGAGGAGCAAACAGTTTAAAATTAAATCACAAAAAAGCTCTTGAGCCTCCGCAGGCAACTCTCTCGGATTGGTCTTCCTGTGGTACTCTCCCTCTTCTGATCTTCTCACTCGCCACAGGAATCCCAATTCTGGTTAGGAATTCCAATTCCGATCAGTATTCCGAGCTATAGAGATGCCTGAGAGGAGGCTACTTGACTTTATAGATGCATAATAAATTGTGGAATTGGTCAGCTAGAAATTCAAAGAGAAAATTTTCTTGAATTTTTTTATTGGTCGTCCTGTGTTATTTAACACTGAATTACAGTCATACATATAATTCAATGAATTATTTTGAACTTTCTATTTGACGAATAACAAGAAATAATATTAATGCCACCATCAGACCCCCTGGGTAACTGAAGATGCCTTGCTATATTGTTGACAATAGAAATGACAAGAAAGGACATAACCAACCACAGTGGTTTGAAATAAAAACTACATCATGATATTACTTCATAAAGTCCTGGACAGATAATAAGCTATCACTTCTAATTGAATATTGGCACTCCTAAGGCACAGAGACACAGTGCAAAAAGCTGGCAATATGAGTTGCAGCATGCTGTCCACCCCTGCAATAATATTATTGTTGTGGCCACGTAAATATAACTGCATTGCGATCCTACTTCTGCAATATAGCAAGCAACAAATTGCAGAGGCGCGCACATACTGAAATCATGAGATTGTCGGCAATGTTGCACTGTGTGTCTTTGCCTTTGGACACATATTGCCTAGACACTCAAAAAATTTGTTCATTATTCTGGCATCTAAACCATCTATTTACACTGTAAAAGATTTAAGAGATTGTATAGTACACTGTTCAAAAAACTTGTCTTTGTGTCTTTGGTGACAGCAGTCTTTAATTTTAACTATTGTCTTGCTTCTGGTCCCATTTACTCTTGTTGGTCTTGATCATGTAGATAAAGTAGGTTATGGTCTCCTTCTCTGGGCACTGTATTTGCTTGAAGTGTCTCTGTATTGTCTGGAGATTAAACAAGACACACATAACACAAAGCTGAACTCTGAGTGATATTTCTAATAAAGAAGTCAACTATTTTAATAAAATTCATAATTTATTGCAGTTAAAAAAATATAATGCAGTCAAACCCATATTAAGCAGCCACCGACATGTGTATGCAGCCACCCACCTGGCCAGTTAACAAAGTCCAGAAACTACTGTGTGTATCAAATGTTCTTTTGCATCTTTGATTTGCTGCTCAATATTTATCTCTAAACTAAAGTTTGACTACCATGATATTTTTTTCTGGCCTAGTGCCTTAGGGGGTGGTAGCGTTTTTCACTTGTATTTTCCATTTTTTCCACAATCTCGTCCCCAGAGCCCATGTTCCTCTTGGTCAGCACCGAGAAACAAGAGGCTCTGGCTACAACCGATTTTCAGACTGAAAATCTCGGGCCGGAAGTTTAAACTGCACATGTTCTAACAAAATAGCAGTTGAGTCAAGAAGAGCTTTCACGATGCATTGGAATACGGTTTGAAAATGATTGGAAAAGCTGACATCAGTATAAAATTAAAGCCAGTACGAAGTACTGAAAGCCATTGCTCTAACTAAGAGAGATGTTATGGCCATACTTCCGACTGGATACGAGAAATCGCTGGGTTAGCAAGGTTTGGCTCCAGTGACAGTGTTTGAGTTTTTGTCTGCCTTTAATACATGTACATCTACAACACCATGCCAGGACTCCATTATCCTTGTGATATCACCATTGAATGCATAATCCGAGCTCAAATGTCAAAACTTAGAGAATCTGGACTAAACATTTGTGTCTTCCCTCTGTTTGGGCTTCCTGTGTCTTATTTGATCGGCCATTGGGAAATAGAGCAGATATATGGCCGTGAATTCACTTCTAGAATCCTGTCCTTTTGATATCTTGAATTTCAAAAACTGCTTTCAAAATAAAGATTATTATCAACTTGAGTCCTGTGTGTCATTTTATTAGCGATTAGAACGTTTTTTGGTGAGTTTTGGTACAGAGTGTAGATCTCGGGACTCCGGGTATAAAACTCCGCCATTAGTCTAAAATTGTTTACTTCCGATCCTTCTATTGTTTTTGCCAAAGCAATCAGAAATCGAGAGCTTTTCTCGGAGCTGACCAAAAGGAACGTGGGCTCTGGGGATGAGATTGGTTTTTCCACTAATAAAACATGGACATTGTCTAGAATACCTTTTCGACAAAAAACAACAACAACAAGAACTAATGAACTCAATATTAAAGCCAGATTTAGTGTTCGTGAATCGGGTTCTTTAGAAATCTCTAGTCTGCGTAGATGGTTTGATTACTTCCGTTTTGTCAAACTGCACAGTCATACTCATAGGAAAGGAAATATTGTCAATCAGTTGACTACCAATAATTACACTTCTTTTGATGATCTTGATTTCAGTAATTGAAAGAGTTGCGGCCCTGGTTTTACATTTTCGAAGTCGACAAGGACAAATTTTCGGTAACCTTGAAAACCGTCACAAAATCCAGTTATGAATATTCATGCATATATTAAAAGCTTTCATGTACCTCGACAAGTTGAGCTTTATTCAGACCGGGTCGGGTTTGTAATTTGTAGTGGCGTTTATATCTACGGAGAGTGTTGACTTGAAGAGAGCAGAAATCGACCTGAAATTGAGGAAATCAAATTATTCTGACTGTACATGCAATGACTATAAAACGATTCACGTTTCGTGCAAGTAGGCGATCAACAACAAAACACGTACTGACGGACAATATAAGTACACAGAGCGAGAATATAAACACATTTAGTTATTCATTTTTGTAAAATAAGTGATGACACGATGCCAGATCAGACCTCTGGAAATTGTCTGATTTGAACAGTTAATCAGTACGCGTGAACGAAGTACTCACATCGGGTGAATCGTGTTCGTCGTCAGATTCCTTTCGCTTTCTTTTGGTTCTTACACTCTGGATCATGTTCTTGTGGTATTCGCAAATATATATATGTCTAGCCTAAAAGGAAAGTGAACAGAGACTTAATGAGTACCAGGAAGAAGATATTACTCGTGAAATAGAGGTGAAATTCAAATTGTAGACTTACATTACTATCGAGCGAAAGCTTCAGTTTTCTTTGGCTCACTGTCTTCTGAATTCGCTTGGAATAACTCGCATTCCCAGCCTGTCTTTTGCACCTTTCGCCCTCTTCAACCAAACAGCAAATCTGGGTACTTGTAGTGGTGTGTTCCTCCTGCTCACTGCGGTATCCGTTCATTTTGTAGCAAAAATCATAGAATTTCAACTTCGTCGATCTTGAAAATCGCTCCGTCTCTTGTTTGTTATCCACATGTCAGTGACGTCATGGCGTAGCTTATAACGAAATTTTTCATTGGTTGGAAAAATTCAATGAAGCCAAAGGAAGCCCAACGAAAAGGGCGCTAAAATATTACTTTATGAAATTATTACTGAATATTGATCATCTGAAAGAATCATTAAAAAATAGGCAGTCTAGGACTGCATGTAGCTACTGCTGTGAAGCCAGTAATAAAATGAATAGACAATGAATTAAGAAATGATCAAGAGAAAAAATAGATAAAGGAGAGAAATGAAGGAAAGAAATTATGGTGAAAAGAAAATGTTGTGATGTTGGTGTAACAAAAATGAAAAAAATATATTATAATAATGGTTTAATGATAGCATTTCCACTGAAGTGGCTCTTCGTCTATCCAAAAGAACAAAGTAAAGCTATAAATATATATATAATGTACCATAATAACAAAAATAAAAACAAAAGTTTGTTCACAAGTTTTACACAATAAACGATATGAACGGAAATCGACAACAAACAACAGTCTGGCACAGCTCCCTTGGTCTACACGAAGAGAATAACTACGAAAATAACTGTTATTTAATCAACAAGAACATTTGGTAATCGTAACAATCATTTATTTGAGAGAACAGATATAATAGAACTGTAACTAATTGTAATAGCAATGTCTGTTTTAATACTGTGCTAAACAAGTACGTAATATTCTAGAAGACCATCGTGGCCGTCAACTGAACATCTTGGTTCGGCGAACGTTTGCCTGGTGGAAATTATATAAAAACTGTCAAAAAAACCTGAACAGTTATTTACGGGGAAACACTGGACACATTGCTCGAAAGCTGTGCTTGATTACTGATGCAGAAAAGCACAAATTCATTGTCAATAGTCTTTACCTCACTCGTAAACATCACTGACATCGAGCACGAGATAACGTAGCTTGTACGTTGCAATCGATAAGAAGTCGATTATTGACGAGAGTTGACAAAATCAACAAAATGTAGTCGAACAAAACGCCAGTCAAGACGAGAATAGAACAAAAATACATCTGGTATCATCGGGAAAAGGTTTTCTAGTCTTCACTCGTCTTCGCTCTCGTTCGAGTAATTCGACTCACTACAATCGGATTTTCCGAACGAATCCGAGTCAACCCGAAAATCTTACTTACGGACATACTTACTTACACACTCGATGGCATCGATGGCATAGTAGCTACGCCTTCCCAGAAGGCAGTAGCTACAAAAATCATAAAAATATTATTGTGTTTCGTTGACATGGTCTTCTGACTGCCCATCCTCGGAGAATATACCCCTGGGTTCCCGAGGCTGCTGACTGCCCTGTGCTTTGATATTCCTGTTGCATCCGATTCTCCTATACGCTGGTATTAAAACGGAAGCCTGGACACGCGTCTGCTTTAGGAGGTTAATTCTCTGCTTGAAATTGAAATTGGAAATTTGTCGATGTCGTCATGAACGTTGTCGTACCGCCGGAGACAACGTTTATTTATTTATTTTCACGATTTTCAAAGCATTTTTATTTTTTTTATTTTTACGATAATTCACTGAAGCGCCTTCGGAGAAACTTCGTCGTCCTTTCGTCGGAGATCTTCGTGTGGCTACGAGCTGACGAGCACGCGCTTCGGCTCCACGCTTTAGAATATAGAAGCGGGAAAATGAGCCAATGAGCTGAGGGCATTGAAGGCATGTTGGATGAAGAAAACGAGTTGGAAGCTTTGCACTGTAAAATCTTCAGTTTGACCATAAACTCGTAAAATACTTACTCTATTACGCCTTATATACTGTTATAGTCTTGGTAACGTCTTCATATTGTTCAGTATACCATGCCTAAAGTAAGTAAGAAAGATCCTGAGAAGCCAAAAGGTGCTAAAAATGCGTACAACTTCTTTCTACAAGACAACAAAGAACAGATGAAAGGAGAAGGAGCAATGTCTTTGAAAGATTTTTCCCGATCTTGTGCGGCTAAATGGAAGAGCATGAGCGACGATGATAAGAAACCTTTCTATGAAAAGGCCGAGGAAGACAAAGAAAGGCACAAACAGGAGATGGCATCCTATTCACCTCCGCCAGCGATTGATGTTGGTGCAAAAAAGATGAGGAAAAAACAAGTAAAAGATCCAAACCAGCCTAAACGAAATCTGTAAGTTATTCTTTTGGCAGTACTCAGTTCACAGCCTTTTACGGCTTCTTTTGGTTTATTCTGTTGTTTTTCCGTATTCGGAACCCCAAAACTTCAACAAGGTTATTATTATTATTATTAACAGCTAAATCAAACTCTCACTGAACCACTGAATCAGTCTTGTCTGACTGAAATGTCAATGTCAAATCAAAGACAAAGGGCATAATACGCCCTATGCACGAGTGCTGATTTTCGAGATCAGGATACTAGAATATTTTGACATAAAAATAACCACTGCCATCTGAAAAAGCAATTATTCATCAATATTTTTGGAAATTTTCAAAAGTATTGGATAAAATCCCGCGAAGATATCGTAAATGACATTTATAGGGATTAGTATGGGATTTTGCCGTCATGAGTACGTTGTCCGGCCCAAACCATACATTCACTGTAAAATTTCAAAAGTTTATAATTCCGACAGAATTCACTCAAATCACATCAAACTTTGCACATATGATAATTTCAAAATGTTGTTTCATGTCATAAACTTAACTTCGTAATTACATTTTAAAATTATAATAAACTCGTTCCCAGTCCCCTGCTCTTTTTTGTAATGGCCAATACACAGCGAGATAGGCCAGAGTCGATGTCGAATCCATCCACCGACTCCACTGAGCCTGAGGTGACTAATTGTTTTAGTAGAATTACACACGTGATTATTTAAAAATATATATATATATATTTCAAAAGCTGGCAGCCATTTTGTCAAAATGCTGTAGGTAACTATCGAGAAATAGTCCGAAGTTCTCGACCAATCAGCGCGCTTGATTTTCTATAGTCACCTGTGTAATTCTACTAAAGTCATATAGTGTCACTTTGTAAACGCAGACCTGTGAACTGAATTAACTGGTCTTTTAATTTGACAGGCTATACACTGAACCACACCCATCGTTATATACACAAGTGATATTACTGATCATTTATTGAGCATGTTGCCTTTTGTTGAACTTGGGATTCATACCGTAATGATTCGAATAAGCGCCATCCTTTCACTATAAGCGCCCCCTCCCGAATAAGCGCCCCCCTGCCCTCCCCTCCCCCCAAAAATATGGTCAATCATTACTCAATATATATATATAATAGAAGTGAATTAAGTTCTGTTATATATATTGACTCAGATTTTGGTATTTTCCGAAAATTTTTATTAGCGTCCCCTCCCTAATAAGCACCCCCCCCCTGATAAGCACCCCCTCCCTAATAAGCACCCCTCCCTGAACTCCCAAAAAATCCAGTTACGGTAATTCAATTATTTATTCATTGTTTTTAATCTGATAATTAAATCTTCCCTTCTCTTTTTTCGGGTGCACTTTCAATATGGAGCCTCGCTCTGTTGTGTCACCTCTTTAATTTTTGTTACTTTTTACTATTTTAGACCAGTTAGATTTTATCATATTTGTAAATAATTAACTCAATCAATCAAACAATAATTACTACCGATCTTTTTTTTCAGAAATGCCTATTTGTTCTTCCTCGCTGAAAAGCGAGCTTCAGTCAAAGATAGTCTTACTAACCCTACTGCTGGTGCTGTTGTGAAGATCTTGGGCGAAATGTGGGCAAAGACGTCCAATAAAGATAAAGAACCGTATCAAGAATTGGCCAAGAAAGACAAAAAGAGATATGAAGACAGAATGAGAGACTACAAGAGGCAGAAGAAGCTTTCATCAACTGATTTATCTGTAGCCGAAAATGGGGTTTAGGTGATAATTTTAGAGCTTTTGAGATTTTGCTGTTTTGGCGTTCACATTTTTATCAATATCTTTGTTCCTTAATTTAATTTTTCCATTCAATCAACTTTCTCTCTCCCTAGCTCCTCTATTCCCTTCATTATTGGCAACTGAACTGATGAGTTACTAGATTATGTTAGGTATATAAGCAAGTTATTGAAGTACCACATGATAAGCATGAGCATTTTGTCCTTTCAAAAGCAAGATGCTGGATTGTTAGTAGGGTAAAAATCATTTTCGTTGAGTCAAAATATTAACAGCGGTACCCATTTTCCTTGCCATGTTTTGAAGCAAAAACATTTTCCACACGTTGCGGGCACTTCAGTTTCCGTCAAATTTTTAATAAGTTTAGCTTTCTTCAAAAGGCCACTTGTTTTTAATACTTCATGGCTAATGTTACTGTATCATGTTGATTCATTAGTATCTATTAGATAAAAAATGTATTATGACTTTGACTGAGAAACAGCTGAACAAAGCTTTCGTATGAGAACGTTTTGGAATGAAATTGTAACTTTTATCTAAATAAAACATTGCACGTATAGCTGGTTGCTTTCTCTTCCCTGGGATCTGGGAATAACACAGTGGTTTTCAGTATTCGTAACTAAGGAGGAATTGAATTCTAAGCCAAAACACCCTGTTGAAAATTTCAAATCAGTCTCACAAACCAGTTAGTTCTGTTATATCACGTTGAAACTTTATCAGGCACAAAATTAAGAAAGTTTACGTTTGCTACACAAAAAGAAGTAAAAACAATGCAATGATTTTAGATAGTATTTTATTGCGGGGTTTATTACGCAAATGAAATGACGAACAAAATGACGAACTTGATCCTGCTTGCCAATAATACTGACAACGGGTCGTATTTTACTGAAAGGCAAAATAAGTAAAACAAAAAGTTAAGATACACAAACTGTCCATGTGAAAGGAGTACTGAGTTGGTATGGGGGAGGAGTGGGTTAATTGACGCTTAGTTCAACCACAGTCAGCCCTACCATTTCTTTTGAGGCTATTTAATATAATATACACTCGATTGCAGAAACGTTGTAGTATACATTTATACAAATATCTAATGAGATGCAAAATGTTAAACATGCAAAAATATAACTGTTTAAGCACAAAATATTGCTGAAAATTATTGTTTTAGCCTTGTTGGATACGACTAATGAGATGCAAAGTGTGAAACATCACTTATTTTCTTCAAATATATCAAAAACATCAATTTTAAGAAAATAAGTGATGTTTCACACTTTGCATCTCATTAGATATCTTGTATCTCATTACATTAGATATTTGTATAAATGTATACTACAACGTTTCTTCAAACGAGTGTATACAGCTATTTCAAAAAAGGTTGGTGAAGGTTTTGTTGCATCTTGCATGTTGCATACCAAGCCCGAAATGCACTATGGGCGATGTGAATGGAGTCAGCGAAAGGTCACAACAATTATGGACTCTGGGAATTTTCCCGAACTTTGTCTTCGCAATATGGAGCAGGCATATTTTCTTCTGTATGTGCATGCTGACATTATTTATCTATGATCCACAATACATTTCGGGCTTGGTATGCAAGATGCAAGATGCAACAAAACCTTCATCAACCTTTTTTGAAATAGCTGTATTTTGATTTATTATAATTAGCCAAAGAAGAAATGGTTGGGGCTGCCTGTGGTTCAATCAAGCAGATGAACAAGCATGAAGTAATCATTGATATAATTGACTAGTACCTTCGACTAGCACTGCACATTTTTGCCATATCGATTATACCGGTTGCCACGGGGTGAGTATCTAGCAACCAACCAATTTCCAGCGATTCCCACGCCAACTTTTGTTGTCTTTTTCCATACAAGTTGTGTGAAATGCATCAAGAAAGTTGGTGGCATACGCGGAGCTCGAGTGCAATACCCATAGTACTCGTAGTCGAAGAACTCATCAGCCCTGACAATATGTACATCTATATATTAGTGTTTCAAGTAAGTAAGAAAGAAAGAGAGCGAGAGAAAGAAAGAAAGAAAGAGGGAAAGAAAGAAAGAAAGAAAGAAAGAGGGAAAGAAAGAAAGAGAGAGAGAGAAAGAAAGAGAGAAATGAAGTAAAAAAGGCAGACGGAAAAGCAGTAAAAAAGGCAAGAGAGAAGGAAGGAAATAAGAAAGGAAGTAAGAAAGGAAGGAAGAAAGGAAGGAAGAAAGGATGAAAAGAAGGAAGAAAAGAAGGAAGAAAAGAAGGAAGAAAAGAAGGTAGAAAGGAAGGAAGAAAAGAAGGAAGAAAGGAAGGAAGATAAGAAGGAAGAAACGAAGAAAGAAAGGAAGGAAGAAATGCATGAAGAAAAGAAGAAAGAAAGGAAGGTTGAAAAGAAGGAAGAAAGGAAGGAAAAGAAGAAGGAAGAAAGGAAGAAAAAAAAGAAGGAAGAAAAGAAGGAAGAAAGGAAGAAAAGAAGGAATAAAGGAAGAAAAGAAGGACAATGGAATGATGGATGGATGGAAGGAAGGAAGGGAGGGAGGGGGGGGGGGAAGGAAGGAAGGGAGGAAGGGAGGGGAGGAAGGAAGGGAGGGAAGGGAGGGAGGAAAGAAGGAAGGGAGGGAGGGAGGAAGGGAAGGGAGGGAGGAAGGAGGGAGGGAGGAAGGAGTGAGGGAGGGAGGGGGAGGGAGGGAGGGAGGGAGGGAGAGGGAGGAGGGAGGAGGAAGGGAGGGAGGGAAGGAGGGAGAGAGGGAGAGAGGGTGGAAGGGAGGGAGGGAGGGAAGGAGGGAAGGAAGGAAGAAAAGAAGGAAGAAAGGAAGGAAGAAAAGAAGGAAAGAAAGGAAGGAAGAAAAGAAGGAAGGAAGGGTGGAAAGAAGGAATGGAAAGGAAGGAAAGAAAAGGAAGGAAAGAAGGAAGAAAAGAAGGAAGAAGGAAGAAAAATGGAAGGATGGATGGAAGGAGGGAGGGAAGGGAGTGAGGAAGGGAAGGGAGGGAGGCCAATGGAGAGAGGGAAGGAGGGGGGGGGAGGAGAGGGAAGGAGGGAGGGAGGGAGGGAGGGAGGGAGAGAGGGAGGAAGGGAGGGAAGGAAGGAGGGAGAGAGGGAGAGAGGAAGAGAGGGAGAGAGGGAGAGAGGGGAGAGGGAGAGAGGGAGGGAGGAAGGGAGGAAGGGAGGGAGGGAGGGAAGGAGGGATGGAGGGAAGGAGGGAAGGAGGGAAGGAGAGAAAAGGGGGAAGGAGGGAAGGAGGGAAGGAAGAAAGGAAGGAAGAAAAGAAGGAAAAAAGGAAGGAATAAAAGAAGGAAGAAAAGAAGGAAGAAAGGAAGGAAAGAAGGAAGAAAGAAAAGAAGGCCAATGGAAGGATGGATGGAAGGAAGGGAGGGAGGGAGGGAAGGGAGTGAGGAAGAAGGGAGGGAGGGAGAGAGGGAAGGAGGGGGGAGAGGGAGGGAAGGAGGGAGGGAGGGAGGGAGAGGAGGGAGGAAGGGAGGGAGAGGAGGAGGAGAGAGGGGGAGAGGAGGGAGAGAGGGAGAGAGGGAGGAGAGGAGGGAGGGAGGAAGGGAGGGAGGGAGGGAGGGAGGGAGGGAAGGAGGGATGGAGGGAAGGAGGGAAGGAGAGAAAGGGGGGAAGGAGGGAAGGAGGGAAGGAGGGAAGGAGGGAAGGAGGGAAGGAGGGAAGGAGGGAAGGAGGGAAATTAGTTCGTGTTCAGTTTTACCATTCTTCCACTGCCTCTTTGCAATTTGGGTTGGACACCATCATAATGTTTTCTCCCTCGCCCGATTTACGATCGTGAACATCGCTGCCAGGAAAGCGGTTCAAATGATTAGCCCAATTCTGTGCATGCTGAGCAAGAACTGGATCCCATTGCAAAGGCTGAGCGCCATGTTTAGCTCGTACTTTGTTGTGTTCTGTTAAACAATCAGCCGCAAATGAAGCTAAACGAAAAAGTAAAAATACTTGTTATCTTTCTATTAAAGTTTCTTTCCGTCAAGAATTGTGAGAGGAAAGACGTCAACTGCACTGGCGATGCCAAAATGTAGTAAGACTTTATTTAAAGAGGGTGACACGTGACAGTATAGAAGTAAACTGTGTGAGTAGTAGTAGTAGTAGTAGTAAGACTTTATTTAAAGAGGGTGACACGTGACAGTATAGAAGTAAACTGTGTGAGTAGTAGTAGTAGTAGTAGTAAGACTTTATTTAAAGAGGGTGACACGTGACAGTATAGAAGTAAACTGTGTGAGTAGTAGTAGTAGTAGTAAGACTTTATTTAAAGAGGGTGACACGTGACAGTATAGAAGTAAACTGTGTGAGTAGTAGTAGTAGTAGTAAGACTTTATTTAAAGAGGGTGACACGTGACAGTATAGAAGTAAACTGTGTAGTAGTAGTAGTAGTAGTAGTAAGACTTTATTTAAAGAGGGTGACACGTGACAGTATAGAAGTAAACTGTGTGAGTAGTAGTAGTAGTAGTAAGACTTTATTCAAAGAGGGTGACACGTGACAGTATAGAAGTAAACTGTGTGAGTAGTAGTAGTAGTAGTAGTAAGACTTTATTTAAAGAGGGTGACACGTGACAGTATAGAAGTAAACTGTGTGAGTAGTAGTAGTAGTAGTAGTAAGACTTTATTTAAAGAGGGTGACACGTGACAGTATAGAAGTAAACTGTGTAGTAGTAGTAGTAGTAGTAAGACTTTATTTAAAGAGGGTGACACGTGACAGTATAGAAGTAAACTGTGTGAGTAGTAACTAGTAGTAGTAGTAGTAAGACTTTATTTAAAGAGGGTGACACGTGACGGTATAGAAGTAAACTGTGTGAGTAGTAGTAGTAGTAGTAAGACTTTATTTAAAGAGGGTGACACGTGACGGTATAGAAGTAAACTGTGTGAGTAGTAGTAGTAGTAGTAGTAAGACTTTATTTAAAGAGGGTGACACGTGACAGTATAGAAGTAAACTGTGTGAGTAGTAGTAGTAGTAGTAGTAAGACTTTATTTAAAGAGGGTGACACGTGACAGTATAGAAGTAAACTGTGTGAGTAGTAGTAGTAGTAGTAAGACTTTATTTAAAGAGGGTGACACGTGACGGTATAGAAGTAAACTGTGTGAGTAGTAGTAGTAGTAGAGTAGTAGTAGTAAGACTTTACTTTTTAAAGAGGGTGACACGTGACAGTATAGAAGTAAAATGTGTGAGTAGTAGTAGTAGTAGTAGTAGTAGTAGTAGTAAGACTTTATTTAAAGAGGGTGACACGTGACGGTATAGAAGTAAACTGTGTGAGTAGTAGTAGTAGTAGTAGTAGTAGTAGTAAGACTTTATTTAAAGAGGGTGACACGTGACAGTATAGAAGTAAACTGTGTGAGTAGTAGTAGTAGTAGTAAGACTTTATTTAAAGAGGGTGACACGTGACAGTATAGAAGTAAACTGTGTGAGTAGTAGTAGTAGTAGTAAGACTTTATTTAAAGAGGGTGACACGTGACAGTATAGAAGTAAACTGTGTGAGTAGTAGTAGTAGTAGTAGTTAGACTTTATTTACAGAGGGTGACACGTGACAGTATAGAAGTAAACTGTGTGAGTAGTAGTAGTAGTAGTAAGACTTTATTTAAAGAGGGTGACACGTGACAGTATAGAAGTAAACTGTGTGAGTAGTAGTAGTAGTAGTAGTAGTAAGACTTTATTTAAAGAGGGTGACACGTGACAGTATAGAAGTAAACTGTGTGAGTAGTAGTAGTAGTAGTAGTAAGACTTTATTTACAGAGGGTGACACGTGACAGTATAGAAGTAAACTGTGTGAGTAGTAGTAGTAGTAGTAGTAAGACTTTATTTAAAGAGGGTGACACGTGACAGTATAGAAGTAAACTGTGTGAGTAGTAGTAGTAGTAGTAAGACTTTATTTAAAGAGGGTGACACGTGACAGTATAGAAGTAAACTGTGTAGTAGTAGTAGTAGTAGTAGTAGTAAGACTTTATTTAAAGAGGGTGACACGTGACAGTATAGAAGTAAACTGTGTGAGTAGTAGTAGTAGTAGTAGTAAGACTTTATTTAAAGAGGGTGACACGTGACAGTATAGAAGTAAACTGTGTGAGTAGTAGTAGTAGTAGTAGTAAGACTTTATTTACAGAGGGTGACACGTGACAGTATAGAAGTAAACTGTGTGAGTAGTAGTAGTAGTAGTAGTAAGACTTTATTTAAAGAGGGTGACACGTGACAGTATAGAAGTAAACTGTGTGAGTAGTAGTAGTAGTAGTAGTAAGACTTTATTTAAAGAGGGTGACACGTGACAGTATAGAAGTAAACTGTGTAGTAGTAGTAGTAGTAGTAGTAAGACTTTATTTAAAGAGGGTGACACGTGACAGTATAGAAGTAAACTGATAAACTTGTGGCCCCAATGTGTTCACTTGGCATGATGAGATCATGTCATAAACGACTTGATCTCTGATTCGAGGTATTTCATTATGACATTCTGGTCCCCAGGCTACCCCAAGTAACTGAAGGTGCTTCTACGTTTCATTTTATCCCACAAAAATAGCAATGCAACAACCAAGATATCGAGGAAATGATCAGAGAGAAACCAATTGCGATTGTAAAGTAATAGTTTTAGAGAATGTAATGTTACTTACGCAATCCTGAGGTCTCGTGAAGACAAAAACCAATCAATAACACTAACAGCAAAAAAACGGTTTCTCTCATCATGTGTGCTCACACTGGTTCCACAGCTATCGACAAGTGACGAGTCTTCGTTGACTTATATAGAATGATGGTATACTTGTAGGCTGAATAGAAGACAGCGGGAAACTCCTGTGAAAGGAAATATAAATCATCATTTTGAAATATGAAATTTGGCATTTATGCATGGTAAACCGAAAGTCGACATTCTTCGGGGGAAGGGAAGGGAAAGTGTGTGACGATGGCACCTGAGACCTTTGGAAATCGTACGTATACTTTTTAGATGATCACTGATTTGCGCATCTAATAAATAATTATTAATACGAATTACTGCTATGTTATAGCTACTAGTGCATATTTTAGCATATATTGATCGACGACATAGGTTGGTATTTTCATCATATTTATCTAGTGGAGGTAAAAACATTCACAGAGTGGCACAGAGGTCTATCAGAATCATGTGTAAGAAATCCAGAACTCTGTTGTAGGAGACAGAAGATGAAATCGATAGAATTCTTACCCTTTATTTTCTTCTTACAGTTATAGTCCTTAATAAAGCAACAATCATGAATTTCACTTTTACTCGGCCAATATCCCATCTGAGCGCTTGTCAAAGGAAGTTCTTCTTTTAATACTGCAGCCACAGAGACCTGGGGGGGGGGGGGGGGGGGGGGGGGGGGGGGGGGGGGGGGGGGGGGGGGAAACTTGACCCATGTTTGGGTATAGGGGTGCCGCTGAGGGTTTGAAACCCTGACCCTGTTTAGGACAAAAAAAATCTAAAATACCTACCCTGTCTAGGACAACGCCCTCTATTTTAAGATCCTGTTTAGGACAAAGGGCAAAATACACACTGTCTTCTTTTAGACAATTTTAACGTGTTTTATGTTGACTGATGACCTGCTCAAGACCGGCAACGTTTCGGATCTCGGTTGACTAAATACCGGATAAAACCATATTTAACGATGACAATCGTGCATTACCATACCCTGTTTAGGACAGACTCACATAAAATTATGATACCTTGTTCAGGGGCAGAGAGGCCCAAAACCATACCCTGTCCAGCGGCACGTCCCCGTATAACCCATATATGGGAGTACCCCCCCCCCCCCCCCCCCCCCCCCCCCCCCCCCCCCCCCCCCCCCCCCCCCCCGGGCACAGAGGTTAAAAGGTATATTTATCTAGATGGGTTAGTTCAATTAACTTCCTTTGGATGACTTCCAGGATAAAATTAGAGATTGACAAATGTACCGCCAATTGTGATAGGCCTTCAGTTTATCCACACACTGAGATATTCAAATATTTATTGTTTATATTTCCCTTGCGCGCTTCTCTCACTTCCTGCATGAGAGAGACCTAACATGCAACTTCGCTACTTTTACCTTGGGGACTTGCAGGTCTTGCGTGACATTTTAAATTTTAATCCAACAAAAACAAAAATATAATATTTGAAAAGAGCACACCAAAGTTAGCAAAAATTGAAATTTTGAAGTAATTTCGATGAATGGGGCGAAAGTTATGGGCGACTGAAGTTGGCTTTTTTCTTAAGAAACGTACGGTGGTGGGCAAGCTGTAAGGTGTTAGTTAACAGGAAGGTTGTATCGCGTTCTATATGCTCTCAAAGAAAGCTATACAAGGTAGCACAACTACTGACTGACGTGTCGATGCAAGCAGATCTATACCGCGTGGGGGCCGCGGTTTTAAAATCAGTCATGCGCTGGAACTGTCACAGCAAAACGCGCGCTGAACAAAGCTGCCACTACAGTTCCCACACACGACGCTCAGTCTCGGGTGCTTTTAAAGACTTTAAAAATTTCTTTAGAAAACAGCTGCAAAGCCGAGACAAAGAACTACGAGTAAGTGAACGCTGTCTATAGTTCATTGCTCTGTTATAAATGCGGCATTCTATGGAAACGCTAATGAAATGAAACTCAGTTTTTGTAAACTGACGTCTCCTAAGAAGGGAAACTAAAATTAGATGAGAACAACTTGAAGACGATATCAATAGCTGCACACTGAGTTTTAATAACATAGCTCGCTTTAGTTCATTATTCTGCAGTTCAATTCACGTTGACACTTTTTCAACAAAAAAACGTTGATTAAACTCGCAGTTGAATTTAAAAGAAAAACCGACGGATTCTCGATCGGCAGCTCCCATCACATCAGTGATGAATGAATTAGGTGTCAGTACTGACACTATAAGGACTCGTCTTTATTCAGTATTACGTTCACTCGAGAGCATCTGGTCATTCACGTCCGACAACATTGACATTTGTTTTTACTTTTCGAAGTGGATTACATCTTTCTAAATCTGCTGAGTTGATCATGCAGTAGCACATCTATCAATCGTCACACATCAAGTGCAATTCAGTTCGTGAATTTCTGTATAAAGTGTCAATTGATATAAAATATGACAAGCCTAAATTATTAACCTCTCTGGATATTACCTCAGTAGGAATAATGCATCAGTCGATTGAAACTCCGGCCCCCAACCCCCGGGGAAAGCCGGAGAAGTAACGTGGCATAGCCGGGGATTTATTAACAGAGGTTTGTAAATGAGCGGGGATGTTAGCGGTGACTTTAACGCTAGCCGGGAACTGGGCCCATAGAGCGGCCTGGAAACGTGTCAAAGAAAATTGTTAGTTCAAAGTCTATTACTCCTTTTTAGTTGAAACTTTTACTGTTTTTTTAAATATTTGTATGCAAGATACTTTGCAATTATTAGGTTTGTCGGGTTTGTAAATGAGCGGGGATCAGTTAGCGGTGACTTTAACGCTAGCCGGGAACTGGGCCCAAGGGGGTCTCTGGAAAATAGAGCGGCCTGAAAACGTGTCAAAGAAATTTGTTAGGTCAAAGTCTATTACTCCTTTTTAGTTTAAACTTTTACTGTTTTTTTTTTAATATTTGTATGCAAGATACTTTTCAATGTTTTCATAATTTCTTTGTTGTGTTAATATGGTTGATAAAATGGTTTCATTCGCAGTGCGTTGGCTTGAAAATCCCGCCAAAGAGAAGATGGTTATGTCCTTGTGTTTCCACATTGCCTTAAACAACAATAAATATGTTTGTTTGTTTGTTTTAAACAAGTCCTGCATGTCGAATTTTAAATAGTGCGCAATGGGAATACACTGAAATGTATAATTTTGCAGCTGAAACCCTTGTATGCTTGAATTCCATGGTATCTCAGTTTTGGAATAATAATAAAAAAAATAAAATAAACTTTATTAATGTGTCTTAATTAGTTAGCTTACATTTAATAGTATGCTAATTGGGGACACCTATCTAGAAAAATGGAATGCGGGATATCTAGTTGCATATAGTCCGTTGATCAATTTGTAGTACATTTTTGATACGAAAATGATCAGGATCATTTATCAAGAAAATTATCAGGTCGTTTGTAACATCTTTTCGCGTGACGGCAATGGCTACTCCATGTAGGTATGGCCGGGCATTTAACCGTCATCTTTAGTTTTGCACTGCGCAATTCTACTGCGCATATATTATATAGCGTGACGTATTGCATGATCTATTACGTGAAATAATAATTTGGTGTTGAAAAACACTGTATAACAACCGAAACTATGGATTGTGGATTAAAAAAGAACAAGAATGGTGAAAAAAATGGCAAGAAAGTGGAGGATTATGTTATGTTTTTGAATAAAATTTTAGTTGAAGAGCGCGCGCTAACTTACGCCATCGAGCGCGCGCTGGGTTTTAGTTAGTCAAATTTGTTAAGGATCATTCAGGGAAAGCCTTCAAATCGATTTTTCTCCGAACGAAGCACGGTGACCATCAATTTTTATTTTATATTTTATTTACACTACCGATTTCACATCTTTTGTGAAAAAATTAAAAAAAATTCAATTGGGGAAGTCAAATTTTGTTCGCGTTTTCCGTGCCATTTTCTCAATTTGCATACGAAAATGGAAGGAAATTCGGTCATTCCTTTGTCAAAACCCGGCTTGTAAATGACTCAATTGGCAAAATTGTTATGCAATTTTTGGTACATCACCTTTGTTGAACTGGTGTGATTGAAAAAATGGTAAATCGGTTGCAAAAAAGCACTCCCACAATTTTTTGGAGCCATTTTAACACCGTGACACGATATTCGATTGTTTTGAGTCGATTTTGCTTATACCGCATGGTCTATTCTGACGAATATTACTGAAACAAGCGCGGCGACCCCCATTTTTTTTTACTTTTCTGACAATAAAAACTCAAAAATAATTCACCTGCAAAATTTCAGCGATTTTTCAATTGGGGAAGATATACTGAGGAATTACCTTAACACTGGTCCAATGTTACTTTCATCCTCGGGGGCCGTGGTTTCAATTGACTGATGCATATAACTGACGAGAGGTTTTAATTGCGTGTCGTGTGATGCCATCGAGTTCTCTGTTTTATGAATCTTACAGAATTGACTTTTTCATTAAATAATTGGAATTTGCAGTCAAGATTCATAATATTATATTTCCAGTGGATTTGTCTCTCAGCTGACAGATTAAACTTTGTGAGTCACGTGTTTAGCGGCTAGCTACTAAAAATATGAAACTAGAAATGAAGGAAGCTAAGAGGGGAGAGGAAGAAAGAAAGAATATTGTTGAGAAAAAGAGAAAAGAAAGAAGGATGACTGAATAAACGAACGAATTAATGAATGGAAAAAAGGATGCTGTAGATGAATGTTTTTTAATATAAAGGTGTAAGTATGCATGCAATAACGGCTAAGTGACTGATTCTTCACCTCCATCTACTCCCCACACTATGATTACCTCAAAGCAATGAGTATTCATAGACCCGATTCACCTGTGTGGGCATTTCGCTTCTGTTTGTTCAGCGGGGAAAGCCGGAGAAGTAACGTGGCATAGCCGGGGATTTATTAACAGAGGTTTGTAAATGAGCGGGGACGTACGTTAGCGGTGACTTTAACGCTAGCCGGGAACTGGGCCCAAGGGGGTCTCTGGAAAATAGAGCGGCCTGAAAACGTGTCAAAGCAATTTGTTAGGTCAAAGTCTATTACTCCTTTTTAGTTTAAACTTTTACTGTTTTTTTTAATATTTGTATGCAAGATACTTTGCAATTATTAGGTTTGTCGGGTTTGTAAATGAGCGGGGATCAGTTAGCGGTGACTTTAACGCTAGCCGGGAACTGGGCCCAAGGGGGTCTCTGGAAAATAGAGCGGCCTGAAAACGTGTCAAAGAAATTTGTTAGGTAAAAGTCTATTACTCCTTTTTAGTTTAAACTTTTACTGTTTTTTTAATATTTGTATGCAAGATACTTTGCAATTATTAGGTTTGTCGGGTTTGTAAATGAGCGGGGATCAGTTAGCGGTGACTTTAACGCTAGCCGGGAACTGGGCCCAAGGGGGTCTCTGGAAAATAGAGCGGCCTGAAAACGTGTCAAAGAAATTTGTTAGGTCAAAGTCTATTACTCCTTTTTAGTTTAAACTTTTACTGTTTTTTTTAATATTTGTATGCAAGATACTTTGCAATTATTAGGTTTGTCGGGTTTGTAAATGAGCGGGGATCAGTTAGCGGTGACTTTAACGCTAGCCGGGAACTGGGCCCAAGGGGGTCTCTGGAAAATAGAGCGGCCTGAAAACGTGTCAAAGAAATTTGTTAGGTAAAAGTCTATTACTCCTTTTTAGTTTAAACTTTTACTGTTTTTTAAATATTTGTATGCAAGATACTTTGCAATTATTAGGTTTGTCGGGTTTGTAAATGAGCGGGGATCAGTTAGCGGTGACTTTAACGCTAGCCGGGAACTGGGCCCAAGGGGGTCTCTGGAAAATAGAGCGGCCTGAAAACGTGTCAAAGAAATTTGTTAGGTCAAAGTCTATTACTCCTTTTTAGTTGAAACTTTTACTGTTTTTTTAAAATATTTGTATGCAAGATACTTTGCAATTATTAGGTTTGTCGGGTTTGTAAATGAGCGGGGATCAGTTAGCGGTGACTTTAACGCTAGCCGGGAACTGGGCCCAAGGGGGTCTCTGGAAAATAGAGCGGCCTGAAAACGTGTCAAAGAAATTTGTTAGGTAAAAGTCTATTACTCCTTTTTAGTTGAAACTTTTACTGTTTTTTTAAATATTTGTATGCAAGATACTTTGCAATTATTAGGTTTGTCGGGTTTGTAAATGAGCGGGGATCAGTTAGCGGTGACTTTAACGCTAGCCGGGAACTGGGCCCAAGGGGGTCTCTGGAAAATAGAGCGGCCTGAAAACGTGTCAAAGAAATTTGTTAGGTCAAAGTCTATTACTCCTTTTTAGTTGAAACTTTTACTGTTTTTTTAAAATATTTGTATGCAAGATACTTTTCAATGTTTCATAATTTCTTTGTTGTGTTAATATGGTTGATAAAATGGTTTCATTCGCAGTGCGTTGGCTTGAAAATCCCGCCAAAGAGAAGATGGTTATGTCCTTGTGTTTCCACATTGCCTTAAACAACAATAAATATGTTTGTTTGTTTGTTTTAAACAAGTCCTGCATGTCGAATTTTAAATAGTGCGCAATGGGAATACACTGAAATGTATAATTTTGCAGCTGAAACCCTTGTATGCTTGAATTCCATGGTATCTCAGTTTTGGAATAATAATAATAAAATAATAATAAACTTTATTAATGTGTCTTAATTAGTTAGCTTACATTTAATAGTATGCTAATTGGGGACACCTATCTAGAAAAATGGAATGCGGGATATCTAGTTGCATATAGTCCGTTGATCAATTTGTAGTACATTTTTGATACGAAAATGATCAGGATCATTTATCAAGAAAATTATCAGGTCGTTTGTAACATCTTTTCGCGTGACGGCAATGGCTACTCCATGTAGGTATGGCCGGGCATTTAACCGTCATCTTTAGTTTTGCACTGCGCAATTCTACTGCGCATATATTATATAGCGTGACGTATTGCATGATCTATTACGTGAAATAATAATTTGGTGTTGAAAAACACTGTATAACAACCGAAACTATGGATTGTGGATTAAAAAAGAACAAGAATGGTGAAAAAAATGGCAAGAAAGTGGAGGATTATGTTATGTTTTTGAATAAAATTTTAGTTGAAGAGCGCGCGCTAACTTACGTCATCGAGCGCGCGCTGGGTTTTAGTTAAACAAATTTGTTAAGGATCATTCAGGGAAGTCTTCAAACCGATTTTTCTCCGAAAGGAGCGCGGTGACCATCAATTTTTATTTTATATTTTATTTACACTACCGATTTCACATCTTTTGTGAAAAAATTAAAAAAAATTCAATTGGGGAAGTCAAATTTTGTTCGCGTTTTCCGTGCCATTTTCTCAATTTGCATACGAAAATGGAAGGAAATTCGGTCATTCCTTTGTCAAAACCCGGCTTGTAAATGACTCAATTGGCAAAATTGTTATGCAATTTTTGGTACATCACCTTTGTTGAACTGGTGTGATTGAAAAAATGGTAAATCGGTTGCAAAAAAGCACTTCCACAATTTTTTGGAGCCATTTTAACACCGTGACACGATATTCGATTGTTTTGAGTCGATTTTGCTTATACCGCATGGTCTATTCTGACGAATATTACTGAAACAAGCGCGGCGACCCCCATTTTTTTTTACTTTTCTGACAATAAAAACTCAAAAATAATTCACCTGCAAAATTTCAGCGATTTTTCAATTGGGGAAGATATACTGAGGAATTACCTTAACACTGGTCCAATGTTACTTTCATCCTCGGGGGCCGTGGTTTCAATTGACTGATGCATATAACTGACGAGAGGTTTTAATTGCGTGTCGTGTGATGCCATCGAGTTCTCTGTTTTATGAATCTTACAGAATTGACTTTTTCATTAAATAATTGAAATTTGCAGTCAAGATTCATAATATTATATTTCCAGTGGATTTGTCTCTCAGCTGACAGATTAAACTTTGTGAGTCACGTGTTTAGCGGCTAGCTACTAAAAATATGAAACTAGAAATGAAGGAAGCTAAGAGGGGAGAGGAAGAAAGAAAGAATATTGTTGAGAAAAAGAGAAAAGAAAGAAGGATGACTGAATAAACGAACGAATTAATGAATGGAAAAAAGGATGCTGTAGATGAATGTTTTTTAATATAAAGGTGTAAGTATGCATGCAATAACGGCTAAGTGACTGATTCTTCACCTCCATCTACTCCCCACACTATGATTACCTCAAAGCAATGAGTAATCAATAGACCCGATTCACCTGTGTAGGCATTTCGCTTCTGTTTGTTCAGCAGCGATGATATCAGATGGCGAACGAACGTAGACTGTTCGAATCACTGGGTGAAGGGCCGACAAAGATGACTTAGATAGTGCAGTAGGACACAAAGTTGTTGATTGGAAAGATGGGCCATTCCTGTCTATCTAGTTCGTGGTATGTTTGTTTGTTTCACATGAGATATCAAAGTAGGCTTGAGTTATGTGAAAAATGAAATAAAAATGATATCTCTTCTTCACACCGCAACTCCTAGATACTAACTAGAAAAACTCTCTATTTTCTGTGACGTTTCTGTCTTCTTTTCTTGTGATTCGTGCCTTCAGGGTTTGTAATCATTTAGAGCAATACTCTCCTCTCAAAACGGGTGCAAAGCTGTCAGATTCATATCACCTGAGTGTTTTTCTCCGTTCAATGACGATTTTATAACTTATCTATTCGATTGGAAAGGATTTTGAGGCCATTTATGTACTATAAGGCATTAGGATGTGATGTTACAATAATACAATACAATAACTTTTATTTAAACACGATAATATTTAAAGCTAAAGCTATTAGAATGATTGCGAAAATCGCACAAGAACTCGACTCTACTCAATGTACTAGTAAGTTGATCGCCTAACGGATGAATTGTTGAGCTGACATGTGCTGAAGGGAAGTGATCGTACTTAAATATCTTTAAAAATAAATTTAGTAGTTGTTGGCCTAGAAGAACCTGAAGCAAAAAAAATAAGCAACAACAAAAAAAAATTAAAATAAAAAATCGCGCGTTTTCCAAAATATAGAGAAAACATTTTCCAAATCCTTGATGCTGTGCATGGGCGAATCATATCTAATTTACGCACAGCGTATTTACAAACTATCGAAATCAGTCGTGCGTTTTAGAAAGTATTTTCGTGATATCTCTCATGAAATACAATATTAGTGCATGACATTAGTAAAGCTGATAGGAAGATTTATGTGTGGTATATAATATTACTCACCGTAAAGCGATTTATCAGCCATAAAAACATTCGAATCAAGTTTGACTTGTAGCGACAAATATTCCGTGATTTGGAAATTGGTTTAGGTCAAACGAGATCAGAACTCATTGCATGCAGTTCAACTGAACATAATTTGTTTTCTCGGTTGTAAAAATATGAAACGAATATGAATCCGTCATTATTTCATCACTGCCATCGTTGAAATGGCGGCGAAAACGCCTTAAAATTCAAGATTGGGAATTGAAATTATTACTTTGGATGCAAGAAAAAATCTGAATCCCTTAACTTACTTTTTTAGGTACGTGCTTGGCCCTGTTCACTTCACTTTACGTTCTCTTAGAGTGCTTTTAAAGTAAATTCGCAATCCTTATATATCTACAGGGGCGGATTCAGGTTTTTGTCAAACAGGGGGTTGTGTTGTGGCCGTTGTGTTGTGTGAGCGGCAAAGCCGCGAACTACTAGGGGGGTGTGGGGGCATGCCCCCCCAGAAAATTTTGAAATCTTCAAGCTCTAAAATGCAATTTTTAGAGATCTGGAGTTGTTTTATTAACATAACAAAACTCAATTTTCAGTAAAATTTTGAGCTTACTGGACATCCAACAAAGATGCTTGGAAGAGTCTTCTTGGGTGAGCTTAAAAGTATGAAGGCTTCACATATTACGTTTTTGACGCTAAAAACGGCAGGTTCTTTTTATTATCTGTCAAACCGGCCTCGAAGTCGAACGGTCGTGTAAATTATTCTTACGAGGGAGAGAGCTGAAAGTGCAAGAGAGACCTACGGACAGACATATCTATACAAGCGGTATTAAAAAAATATCCATAGGGGGGGTTGCAACCCCCAGAACCCTCCCCCTGGATCCGCCCCTGATCTAGTCTATCAGCAATAATCATATGTGAACATTTTGATTGAAAATTGTCGCCTATCACCTTACAGTACTTACACAGACAATTAGTGAGCGGATACACATCGGTGAAATTGAAAAGACGAATAAGTGATCGATTTCTCATAAGGGGTCTACTTGAATCCCTTTGGACGAAAGCAGTCATTGACAAGGTAACACGACAAATTGAGGCCTGCAAAAATAGTGAAGAAATTCAAGTGCCAAACTAGGCTCGAGATTCCGTTTTTAATTACATCTAATTAGGAACCAAGAATTAAAAAAAAAGAGAGGTTTGAGTTAATTTGCTTTTCAGTGTAATGTTGAATATTTCGGTGAATATCGTTTGATAGAGGTGTTCTAACTGCTTCTTCCCGAGGAAATAATCTAATCAAAACACATTAAAAAAAACCCGCCAACTTTAACGCTTAAAGGCGCGCAAGCTTTTTCCTGGATGTCTATCACGATTTATCTCCCTCAAATTGACATTTATGTCAAACAAAAATTAATCATTTAATTAACAAACTCGATTCTTAATCAAAGAATAATATCCACACAGCAACGAATTTCAACACAGTAACCGAATTTCCAGAGGATGACGATACGTACGCAGGCTGCAACGTGATAACCATCAACAAGGCGGCTACCGTTTCTCCTCTGATTTTCCGGTACAAGTGCAAGTTGTATTTGACAACTCACGGAAGCTATACAGTGGTGGGTAAAGTACATTTAGTACTTCAAGGTCTTCCGAGAAAGAATCTTGCTCATTTAATAACACGTGATAAGCTTTTAGTATTAAAGTTATGCGAAGTTTAATAGAAAACACTTTGGAGGTTTTAGAAGTACCATGTAGACTGCATGCAACATAGACATAGACTTCAGTATACACGCCCGTTTTCGGCCACACAGTTTTCGTGTTGAGAACTGGTTCAATACTTTACCATAGAACACTCGGTAAGCGTATGGTGTTATTAGCCAAGAGCCGGCCTGTGTTTTACTGATTGCAGTGGAAATCCCGTGTTTCTACCGCCTTTTGATTACACGTCGGTATCCGTTGACTTTAGATCCTTGTCACAAACCGACTTGTAACAATCAATTTATACAAGAATTATAACTGCGTGTTTGTCGAAAACCGTCCTCAAGGCACGGTAATACGAGCAACAAAATCGTGCAACTTGTCGCGCAACATTTTCAGATTGTTGCGTTTGCATGTTGCAGAGCAATGTTTCTCGTATTACCATCGTTCGCGCAACTTGTCGCGCAACAAATTAAATTTTCGAGTCATTTGTTGTGCAGGTTGCAAAACTTTGTTGCATGAAGTAGAAAGAGCTTCTACTTTGCGCAACAAAGTTTTGTAACCTGCAACACGAAAATGTGTTGCGCGACAAGTTGCGCGAACGGTGGTAATACGAGAAACATTGCTCTGCAACTTGCAACGCAACAATGTTGCGCGACAAGTTGCACGATTTTGTTGCCCGTATTACCGCACCTTCCGTTCTCTACTTTTGTTTTTATCCATCGACCCTTCAATTTTGGTTGAAAATTTTGTCATCTTATTGCTGACGCAGCCACAGGCAGCCCAACCATTGTTTCTGAGGCTACTAATAATAAATACAAATATATTTGTATGCGCGCGTCTTTTTTATGGGTTTCCTGTGGTAGAGCGCGCGCGCGATACGTATTATATTGGGTTCCCTGTGCATAGAAATGTATGATGTTGGGATATCTGTGCGCATCCCGCGCGTCCCGCAGTACTATGTACTTAGAGTCGTTTTCGTATGAGTGGGAAGTAGTTACGGTACGGCTCGTGCCGTGCAGTGACCGTATCGCGCCATCATCGTGCGGTATCCAAGCATTGTGATTGGTTGTGAAATGACGCATTACAAAATGATCAGATCGATGAAAAAGAATTTGAACATATTATGACAGAACTCAAAAAGTATGAAGCGCTTAAGAATAAGATCAGATCGCGTAATAATAATGAGTTAAAAAACGATGCTCCCGATCTTCAGAAGATGCGAGAACAGATAGAAAAAGAGATCACAAACCGACTCATAAATCCAAAGAAATAACTTTATCCTTTGATAGAACGCCCTACGGATATATTTATAAACTGAGATATGATATAAGATGAAATTTACAGACTTTGTTGAAAAGTATCCGAACTATAACGATACAATGTGTTCGATTCCGTACCGTGACCGTAACTCCGTACCGTAGGTTTCCCACTCATACGAAAACGACTCTATTGACTGAGTGGGAGGGCCGGACGGGAAAATATTTGGCTCGAGGTCATGGAAGTAGCGAGGTCCGTACAGAATGACCGAGAGCCAAATATTTTCCCGTCCGGCCCGACCTAACTCAGACGTCAATAAGCATTTTATCATATGACTCTTTCATATGGACCATTTTGGTACTAAAATCATTCACAGCCAAGGAAAAGTGAACACAAATGCGCGATTACTCCTCATAAGAACCAATTTTTTTTTTCACTTTTTTTTCCACTTTTTAAGTCGTCCACATTTAAAAAATAACTTTTGCAAAAAAAGTATAACAAATTTCCTGACAACAATCGGGGCCGGGGCCGGATACGGCTTTGTACGGACCAGCTCCAAAAATCCGTATCTGCCCATTCACGTGACTTTCTCCGAAGGTTTTATTAAGAGCGCGCGCACGGGAAAATACGGATCATATGATAAATACAGCTTATTAGATGTTTTCTCGGGTATTACGGGCTGATATTTTACGAGTTGCGAATGTATTTTTCCGAGCCTGCAGGGCGAGGAAAAATGCGAGCAACGAGTAAAATGTCAGCCCGTAATACCCGAGAAAACATCTAATGAGGGATTTATTATATAACTGTGACGTAATTTTATCAGGATATTGTTTTTTGAAATTTTTGAGTTGTGAACAGGGCATTACGGATTTCTACAGGGCATTAACGCCTCATATCCGCCCTCAAAAATGACCAAATTTGGTAAAATTACGTCACAGATATATAATAAATGTGTATATTGAAACAAGGGAGGTATGAAACTCGGTCACGTGACAAATACGTTTTTGCGCCTATAGCTAATCTTTGTCAATATGACGCGAAATTTAAATTTTTCTTCGAATAACTAAACTTTACCGTATTCTCTAAACACTTCATAAATGTCAGTCGTCTAACTTCACCGTACGCTGAGAAATTTTAGTTTTGACATATTGCGCCTCATGGACCGATGTGCGGTACACGCAGCTGGTGCACTTTTCCGTGAAGCAGTCGGATTTTACCTTCGAGAGGACATCGGCCAGCGCTCGGCAAATCTGCATTGTGCTCTTTTTTGCAAGTTTTAATATTTATATGTTCACTAAACATAAGTCAAAACATCTACAATATACTTTATTTGTTTTCTGTTTTGATTTTTATAAAGTATTTGTATTGTGTTTTGATTTTTATCGATTAAAATGTTTTAAAATTGAGGCATTGTGTTTTATTAATGCTGAATGGTCTCAATATTTAGTACTGCACAACACATTTTTGCTATCAGTGCTTATAAACAAAATAACAAACAGACGTAATTTCAACAATCAGTTAAAATAAGTTTACCAGCATTTTACACACTGTTTTTCCATTCTTTCTGTACAATTTATTCGCTATATTGATCAGTAATACTGTGGATATTAAATACGAAATTAATAAATATCATGCATGTCATCACAATCGACAAGTTGTGAATGAATAACAAGCATCGGAATTGAAAGCGATGCTTACTTATGTTCTTACGAAAACCGTATTTAAAATTACTCTGTGTTTCTTTCAGATGATAGTATTTGCAAAATGAGTTGTGCTACAGTCAATGACAATAATGAACAACTGTTAATATTTTAGTTCACGGCAGCTTCAGGAGTCCATCTCCATTCATGACTCCTTCGATGTCGGTGAATTTGAGTTCGTCTATATTTTGGCACTTTTTGCTTCAGATAATTTATGCTGTGTTGGCGTCCCGGCTTGTGTTTTAAGAAGTACTGTAAGAAAGTACAAAATAACGTCAAACGCTTTGTAGATGAGAGAGTCATAATGTTTAAACAGATGAAGGACTATCAGTCATTTGAGAGCTATAGGTTCCTTTTCATGTAGTGTATCGATCACTGACAATTAACTACACAAGTCAAATAGCTCAGTCATAAGTTATGAAAAATAACTGATTTGCTGAGGATTATTTAGCAGCCCTTCTGCCCTAGTATAGGCAAGTGCTTTTATTAGAGAACAGTTAGAGCAAAAACTACTAAAACCTCAAGAAAATACTTCAGAAAATATATTTAGTTCAGCTTAGTTTTCAACAAAACTGTCGTGTGTCGAGCACAACATACAATTCTCCACCATTCAAAATGAAAAAGGACTACTTTAAACCCGTCGATTTTCTTCTAAAGTTACGTAAAGTTGACATGAATTCTGAACTTCTAAACTTACCATGGATAAGGAATAGAATCCAAACGATTACACCGAAAAAATCATGTTTTGTTTCATCAACTTCTCCGCCATTTTTCAAAACTTCAGCGACTTTATCCTGGGTACCCCCCACGGGCCTGTAACGTGCGACGACTTCGGCTCTTCGGCTCACGGAAAAGTGCACCAGCTGCAGGTACCGGATACGCCATCGGTTTCACACCTTGTTTCAATATACACATTGCTGCGGGCGCGTCCCGCAGGGCGTACACAGGGATCCCAACATTATACATTTCTATGCACAGGGAACCCAATATAATACCGGCGTATCGCGCGCGCGCTCTACCACAGGAAACCCATCAAAAAAGACGCAAATATTTTGTATTAGCCTCAAAAGCAATGGTTGGGCTGCCTGTGACGCAGCGAGCGAGCCTGAAGCGAGCGAGCAAGGAAGCAATTCTAATTCATTCACGTAGGCAGAAAAAATCTCGATTTTTACCCGGCATGCAGTTTCCAATAACCATCATCAGGAGCCCATTACTAGGAGCCTTCCTCTCCTATAATAGGTCTGTACGACATCATTTGCACAAATTGAGCTAAAAATAGAACACTCATTATAAATTCCGCGCGATGAACCAATCATGTCGCGTCTTACACAATAGGAATTTGACGTCAGATTCAACACTGATGGCAGCCGAATGTAGTTCTAGTGAAGAATCTGAATCTAGTGAAATTGCAGATCTGCCAGTGTTGTCGTCTGACTTCAGTACTTCATCAAGCGAGGAAGAACAATGATTGAAAACATTAAAAACAAAACAACAAAAAACTAACTCCAGGTATTATTATTTATATCAAAACTTCAAGTGCGAGAACGTCTAAAAACAAAGCTAGCTAGTTCAAAGACTTCAAAGGCCAGTTCAAAACCCGGCCAAAAAACGAACATCTTCTGCTCTTTCTGAGAAGGAATTCAACGATCTGGTATCATGGATAATCTCTTACGAAGAACCTAATTAAACTTGTGCAAAAAACTAGCAGCGAGAACCAAGCTATGAATATTCCAAACCGCCGGTGTGTTTTGCTAATTAGCATTTGTTGTCTGAAACGCAGCAAAATGAATCACGAACTGAAGTAGGATTTTGTCGAAAATTCTCGACATTGACACAAAGTTCCTTCTATAGCTAAAACAGCGAAGTGAGGTACAGGGGAGCTTCTTTTTCTGTGGCCTGGATGAAGATTTTATCGCATTTTTATTCAGTGGCTGATCTTGGAGTGCCGGTTATCTTGCCTTCTTTGAACTGAAGTCGTCTTTGGCGAAAGAACTTCGCCATACACTCAGTGATAACCCTCTTGTTTTAGTGTTCTTTGTCGCTCTTTAAGGCACGGTTCGTCGGTTCAAAGTTTCAGTTGTTTTTCGACAATCTTTCGGCGAAGACTAAATTGTGAATCAAAAACCAACAGAAGAAAGTTGATAAAACAAGAATAAACATGAAGCGATAGGTAGAAGAACGTAGAAAAATTTCGCGACATCGTGAGTCGCCAAACTAAAAGTCGCCACTTAGCGCTCTGGCAGTATGTCAGTTTATTGATACATGTGATACATTCATTGTACAGTTCGTCTCGTTCTTGTGCAGGGGGAAAAATAGACTTATACTTCCATGGATTAAGAATATCAATATTTTGGATCAAGTCCTCGCGTCTTCCGTTTGGCCGCCATTTATTTTTCAATTTGAAATTTTTCGGAAATTTGCATATCTAAAAATAGCACAATTTGTGCAAATGATGTCGTATGAACCTATTACTAGAGGGAGGCTCCTAGTAATGGGCTCCTGCCATCATGCAATTCTCAAGAACCATTATGCTTTTCGCGCCAATTCCTACATACGCTATAGCCTGAAGTGAGTTGTTTTCCTATTCAAGCTTTCGCGTTTCTGATCGGTAAATGTCGTGCCAAAATCTGTGTCCCTAATTAATTTGTACATGTGTATGTTTCTTTATCCTGACTCGTAAGCCCATCAGATACCGTATCTTGTGCTTTTCGTGGGAATTGTGTAGTTGAAGATCACCGTATTAATTGAGCTGATTAGTGCCGGCTGACCGTGTGTCAGTTTCAAGTGTGAATATTCGCATTGAAATCTCAATTATAAGTAATACATTAGTTATTCATAAGCTATCCAGTTTTTCAAATAGACAAATACTATTCAAAACAAAGAAAGGTAGACTCGCCTAATAATTTGCATACTTGTCACTTACATGAAACAAAACATTTCATAACTACAGTAGAGTGATTCCAATAAACCTGGGCATTACTAACTACACCAATACACACTATTAGACACTCACTCTTTTGTTGTCTTTTGTTACTTTGCATCTAATATACACTGACAGCTAACTGAATTAGTAGTGCCCAGGTTTATTGGAATCACTCTAAGCTCTCCGGCACCAACTCTTATCCACAACTACTAACATTGCATTCACCGTCAGCATTCACTGCTGTTAGGTAGCCTAGTTTATTATTATTAATTCAAAATATATTCCCGTTTCTTCTGGTTGGCCGAATTCGAAGTTTTATAACAAGCTATGGCCGCTGACCAAGTTTGAATCGTCCGATAACTGGTATCGACTGACCAATCTCGTCCCCAGGGCCCTCTCTTCTCGCTATTTTCAATCCCATGAAAATAATGAACCTCGGACCTCACCCACCTTATGATCTGGATAATTCTATTATACTCAGCTTCATTCACTGATGATTATTTAATGTTTATTTGCACTTCGATGAACAAATGTGCGGTATTCAAAATAGTTTCGATTTCAAGAGCGGGACTGGAATTGTTACGCATTTTCACGTCAAAATCCCGCCCAAAATTTAGATTCTTTAAGGTAAAGTTTAGAACTTTCATTTAGTTTGATACCGTTGATTATGCCACTACTCCACCACATACTTCGCCCTTCTTTTCGATATGATAGTATACATAACTGATACATAACATTGATATGTTTACCTGAATTCACGTCCACTCACTGCGCCAACGAAGCAAGTTATATGACCTTCGGTGAACAACAACGGTCAGGTCGATTGACATCAATGTATAGGCATTGAAGCTATTCGACAAACAAACAAACATATAAATTATAACCAACGCTTCGCATTTAATTAGAGTCTTTTGTCTTAGCATTCTTCACAAGTTTTCCATAATTTCCTTGCTATACCTTTTGTCACCGTCTTAGGCCTACGGCAAACGTCGAACCGAACCATGAACTTAATTCAGTCGAACCTATTAATTTTGTGGATACACTGCATTAAACCTTTATTATTTTTATCATTATTGTTAAATAGGCTGATGGATAGTAATAATATGATGGTCCCGTGATTATAATTTGCTGAGAAGGCTTATTTTTAATAGGATCGGCGCGACTTAAGTTCGACGTTTACATTAGGCCTTAGGCTAAGAACAGACGCCGATCTTATCATGAGCCGTACCCAATTCAAACAATAGATCATGAGGCGGCTACTTATTAATTCTTTTGAAATGCTCATGGATATTTCGGTACGGCTCATGATAAGATCGGTGTCTGTTCTTAGCCTTAGAGTGATTGCAATAAACCTGGGCACTACTAATTAGCTGTCAGTGTTTATTAGATGCAAAGGAACAAAAGAAAACAAAAGAGTGAGTGTCTAATAGTGTGTAATGGTGTAGTTAGTAATGCCCAGGTTTATTGGAATCACTCTATTTGTTAATCACTACCAAAAACCCTCTATTTCTTAGCGTTTTCTCTTTTACTCCAACGAAGTTAATTGAAGTGCCCTTCAGTTTCATTCTACTGCGCCCTACATGTGGTAACAGCGGGGTGTTGGTACTCGGAGTGTAACGGTACAAGTGAAGCGCTAAGTTCGATATTTCTCAATCTCGTCTATAAACCTAGTTGTGAACAGGGGATTCTAATGATAAACAAAAGTGGTAAATATCAAACAAAACCATTGTACTTTTTTCTGGGTGGGTTGACCACCCGTCTGTCTAAATTATGCAGCGCGCTCACGTCTACGAACCTCTAATAACGGCGCCCTACAAACTAAACAATCGTGTGCATTAAAAGAGCGTAGTTCTAAATTATGCAACGCGCTCACGTCTACGAACCTCTAATAACGGCGCCCTACAAACTACACAATGGTGTACAGTAAAAGATCGTAGTTCTAAATTATGCAGCGCGCTCACGTCTACGAACCTCTAATAACGGCGCCCTACAAACTAAACAATGGTGTGCAGTAAAAGAGCGTAGTTCTAAATTATGCAGCGCGCTCACGTCTACGAACCTCTAATAACGGCGCCCTACAAACTAAACAATCGTGTGCATTAAAAGAGCGTAGTTCTAAATCATGCAGCGCGCTCACGTCTACGAACCTCTAATAACGGCGCCCTACAAAACTAAACAATGGTGTACAGTAAAAGATCGTAGTTCTAAATTATGCAGCGCGCTCACGTCTACGAACCTCTAATAACGGCGCCCTACAAACTAAACAATGGTGTGCAGTAAAAGAGCGTAGTTCTAAATTATGCAGCGCGCTCACGTCTACGAACCTCTAATAACGGCGCCCTACAAACTAAACAATGGTGTGCAGTAAAAGAACGTAGTTCTAAATTATGCAGCGCGCTCACGTCTACGAACCTCTAATAACGGCGCCCTACAAACTAAACAATCGTGTGCATTAAAAGAGCGTAGTTCTAAATCATGCAGCGCGCTCACGTCTACGAACCTCTAATAACGGCGCCCTCAGTACAAACTAAACAATGGTGTACAGTAAAAGATCGTAGTTCTAAATTATGCAGCGCGCTCACGTCTACGAACCTCTAATAACGGCGCCCTACAAACTAAACAATGGTGTGCAGTAAAAGAGCGTAGTTCTAAATTATGCAGCGCGCTCACGTCTATGAACCTCTAATAACGGCGCCCTACAAACTAAACAATGGTGTACAGTAAAAGAGCGTAGTTCTAAATTATGCAGCGCGCTCACGTCTACGAACCTCTAATAACGGCGCCCTACAAACTAAACAATGGTGTACAGTAAAAGATCGTAGTTCTAAATTATGCAGCGCGCTCACGTCTACGAACCTCTAATAACGGCGCCCTACAAACTAAACAATGGTGTGCAGTAAAAGAGCGTAGTTCTAAATTATGCAGCGCGCTCACGTCTACGAACCTCTAATAACGGCGCCCTACAAACTAAACAATGGTGTGCAGTAAAAGAACGTAGTTCTAAATTATGCAGCGCGCTCACGTCTACGAACCTCTAATAACGGCGCCCTACAAACTAAACAATCGTGTGCATTAAAAGAGCGTAGTTCTAAATCATGCAGCGCGCTCACGTCTACGAACCTCTAATAACGGCGCCCTCAGTACAAACTAAACAATGGTGTACAGTAAAAGATCGTAGTTCTAAATTATGCAGCGCGCTCACGTCTACGAACCTCTAATAACGGCGCCCTACAAACTAAACAATGGTGTGCAGTAAAAGAGCGTAGTTCTAAATTATGCAGCGCGCTCACGTCTATGAACCTCTAATAACGGCGCCCTACAAACTAAACAATGGTGTACAGTAAAAGAGCGTAGTTCTAAATCATGCAGCGCGCTCACGTCTACGAACCCGGCGCCCTACAAACTAAACAATGGTGTGCAGTAAAAGAGCGTAGTTCTAACTGAATCATGCAACGCGCTCACGTCTACGAACCCGGCGCCCTACAAACTAAACAATGGTGTGCAGTAAAAGAGCGTAGTTCTAACTGAATCATGCAACGCGCTCACGTCTACGAACCTCTAATAACGGCGCCCTACAAACTAAACAATGGTGTGCAGTAAAAGAGCGTAGTTCTAACTGAATCATGCAACGCGCTCACGTCTACGAACCTCTAATAACGGCGCCCTACAAACTAAACAATGGTGTGCAGTAAAAGAACGTAGTTCTAAATTATGCAGCGCGCTCACGTCTAGCTACGAACCCGCTCTAATAACGGCGCCCTACAAACTAAACAATGGTGTGCAGTAAAAGAGCGTAGTTCTAAATCATGCAGCGCGCTCACGTCTACGAACCTCTAATAACGGCGCCCTACAAACTAAACAATGGAGTGCAGTAAAAGAGCGTAGTTCTAAATTATGCAGCGCGCTCACGTCTAGCTACGAACCCGCTCTAATAACGGCGCCCTACAAACTAAACAATGGTGTGCAGTAAAAGAGCGTAGTTCTAAATTATGCAGCGCGCTCTCGTCTAGCTACGAACCCGCTCTAATAACGGCGCCCTACAAACTAAACAATGGTGTGCAGTAAAAGAGCGTAGTTCTAAATTATGCAGCGCGCTCGTCTACGAACCTCTAATAACGGCGCCCTACAAACTAAACAATGGTGTGCAGTAAAAGAACGTAGTTCTAAATTATGCAGCGCGCTCACGTCTACGAACCTCTAATAACGACGCCCTACAAACTAAACAATGGTGTGCAGTAAAGAACGTAGTTCTAAATTATGCAGCGCGCTCACGTCTACGAACCTCTAATAACGGCGCCCTACAAACTAAACAATGGTGTGCAGTAAAAGAGCGTAGTTCTAAATTATGCAGCGCGCTCACGTCTACGAACCTCTAATAACGGCGCCCTACAAACTAAACAATGGTGTGCAGTAAAAGAGCGTAGTTCTAAATTATGCAGCGCGCTCACGTCTACGAATCTCTAATAACGGCGCCCTACAAACTAAACAATGGTGTTCAGTAAAAGAGCGTAGTTCTAAATTATGCAGCGCGCTCACGTCTACGAACCTCTAATAACGGCGCCCTACAAACTAAACAATGGTGTGCAGTAAAAGAGCGTAGTTCTAAATTATGCAGCGCGCTCACGTCTACGAACCTCTAATAACGGCGCCCTACAAACTAAACAATGGTGTACAGTAAAAGAGCGTAGTTCTAAATTATGCAGCGCGCTCACGTCTAGCTACGAACCCGCTCTAATAACGGCGGCCTACAAACTAAACAATGGTGTGCAGTAAAAGAACGTAGTTCTAAATTATGCAGCGCGCTCACGTCTAGCTACGAACCCGCTCTAATAACGGCGCCCTACAAACTAAACAATGGTGTGCAGTAAAAGAGCGTAGTTCTAAATCATGCAGCGCGCTCACGTCTACGAACCTCTAATAACGGCGCCCTACAAACTAAACAATGGTGTGCAGTAAAAGAGCGTAGTTCTAAATTATGTAGCGCGCTCACGTCTACGAAGCTCTAATAACGGCGCCCTAGAAACTAAACAATGGTATGCAGTAAAAGAGCGTAGTTCTAAATCATGCAGTAAAAGAGTATGCAGTAAAAGAGCGTAGTTTTGCGACATACTTTGGTTATGCACGATATTGCAGTAACTAATTAGTTTTAACTACACAAATAGAATGTAACATTAAATCCTCACTTATGAAACAGATAGAAATTAAGAGAAAGTTGAAGCACCAACTGATTCTTCCGAGCGCCGGCCATAGAAAGGAAATGGGCCCAAATTGAGTGAAGAGAAAAACGTTCTCAACCTGATAGGATTACACGACCTCATAAACTGATCACCGCGATGCTCTGGAAGCAAGCCGTGGGTAATAGCATGGAAATTAGCGGGAAATGATATATACACGGCGCCAAAACTGGAAAATTATTGTCCGTGGCCGCGCGATATAAGGATCGCGGGCGCATCTACGTCAACACAGCAAGCCCACTTAGCCAAACATCCAGGGAGGATACTCAGGGGTATCAGTGACGGGGAGGTGCGAATGAGGCCAAAAAACTTTTAACCCCAAAAAAGTCCATTACGCAAAAACAAGACCCCCAAAAAGTCCAACGGCCCAAAATCGTAACCCCCCAAAAGTCCAATTTTTCTCCGCATAAAATCGAGAACGGTAGGATATCATTTTTATCAACCCCCAAAAAAGTCCTTGCCAAAATCTTTATATCAAAAAAAGTCCACCAGAAAATTGATAACCCCAAAAAAGTCCCAAGCCGCGAATTTCAAACCCCAAAAAGGTCTTCGCACCTCCCCGTCACTGATACCCCTGAGTACCCCCCCTGGGGCCAAACAGCTGGCCAGGTATCAGCCTATACCTACCTATCAGACTGTCTTCGGTTTCATGGTCATCCAAATAAATGTTTATCTTGATGAGTACAAAGCATTTGTGACAACTGACAGTACAAAGAATAAATGATTATATAATATTATACCATGAGAACTGGGATGGAAGAATTCATAATTAGAAATTATTTGATTTCATTTTAAAAGCACTAATTCCCAATTGTAAAGCCTGCAGGGTGTACAAATGTCTGTCTGGTATAATTGTTAGCAACATATTTACTTGTGAAATAGAGCGAGAGAGAGTAAACAAATGTAATAATCCAACACAGAAGTGTAGCCTAAAGCTTTTTGACCCTAGAACCACTTTATCCTGAATCATGCATCTCGGATAATATAAGTTGACACGTGATACATGGCCTTCCCTGTGAGCAACCTATCAGATTCAAGGATCAAACGATTGATTAATCGCATGAAAGTATTACTTAATTGTTATGTTTGTGTACCAGGATGTACAACATCTGTGTTGTCTGACCTAATGATACAGAAGTAGGAAATTAACTTTTTGTTTGTCAGTTACTCAACTTCTAATGCAATCATTTATTGTGTCATCAAAGAGTGTGATGGCAAAATGCCTGTTGTACAAGATATCTGAATGTAAACCTATAAAGAATGGTACAGTGACAATTGGTGGTAATTGGCTCAACATCCTATTTATTATTTAGTAAACTATGTCAGTTGAATAAAGAAATGAATGTTGAATCGTCATTGTACATACATATTTATTGATGTACAAAAGGGAAATAGTTTTTTTGGATTGAATTAGAACTAAAAAAGGACGACATCTCTTTATACTTCATTGATATGGTTGGCAACATTTGATATTACTTATTTCTCTGAATAGCACTGGGCGGTGGGATGAGCAACCCTTACTAATCCTTGTACTTGAAGTCCATGTCAAAAGTAAAACTAAATCAATTAAACATCTTTGTTGACAGGTTGAGGCTATATAAGGTGTGTGCAATAAACACAATGACAGCATATATATATATATATGAGATCTGATCACACAAAAAGGAGTTTCGTTGTTAGACCCTTTGATAAATTCGATTCATGAAATATTTGATAAATATTTGATAAATGAATTAAGCCCCCTTTTGTGCGAACATCTCTCATGATGACGACACAACTCTGAGACATTCAGTATACGTACCTACGCTGGACTTGGAACAAACGCGCGATATAGCCAGTTTGAAGTACCAGTCAGCCCATGCACTGAAGTGTCCAAATAATATTCTGAAAACTGTAAGAGAGGATTGCATGCTTGTAGTACAAATGTGCACTTCACAGCACGTACACCGCGCATTGCCGCGCCCCATCCAGTGCTAGCGTTTTACCTTACAATAAATGCAGAAAATACCGTGAACAAACACGCGAAACTGTCCGTCATAAGGCGAAAACCATTGCAACGTCACGATCATTACACAACATGAGATCTGATCACACAAAAAGGAGTTTTCGTTTTTAGACCCCTTTGATAAATTCGATTCATGATATATTTGATAAATTGGAAGCCACACCCAAATGAATTAAGCCCCCTTTTGTGCGAACATCTCTCATATATATAACACATACATCAGTTGTACATGCAGACAGAGTTCCATTTCAGGTAGACTTGCAGGCTTGTAGGTCAACAAAGTTACATGTTTAACATATCTAAAAGTAATGGAAGTAATTATAACAACAAGCAATATGGCATTTGTATAGTCAGTACATGTACAGCGCGGCAGAAATATATACAAATTAAGACACTAAAAGATGGGCCGGCTACATAAATTATACTGCACCGAGCAATCCTTTTTTTGACACATATTTATTACCTCAACAAGGAAGCATGAAGTTCATGTTTGCCGCCATCTTGGATTGCAGTCGCGCGTCTGCGCACTACTGTATACAGTAATCCCCACTCCCCCGCAATAGACCGCAGCCATTGATAATAAGCACTTCTGCCCTTGGATATTCCCAGTAGAGTTGGATAGAAATGCTGTCTGATTCGTTGGATTATATAGATCCCTGAGGATTTGGGACCAAGCTATTAGCATTAGAATAGAGTTAGCCGAATAGACTATCCCAATGTATTAGACATTTATATTATATGTGTGTCTAGATAGAGCAACGGTCTAATAGAGGATATCCAAAGGTAGTAGGCTTAGGGGCCGGATATCCCCTCCCTCCCTGGCCTTTTGGTTATGACTTAGTTTTATGTAGCACCAAAATAGTGCGGGCAGGGCCGAAATTTTCTCCCTCTACGTAAGTCGATTAGACGTATCAGCTTCTCAGAATGTCTCGGGAGAATCGTCCCATTTTTAAATTGTAATTTCAATTTTCTTTTTTAGTGTCCGGGGGGTGCATTAATAGCCGTAGTTCACGGTCATAGGTTCGAGCCTCGTTGAGGTCGATAATTTTTCTCTCTTTTTTCTCTCTTTTTCTTCTTCTGTGTTTTCTTCTTTTTGATATATTTGAGCTCCTGTTTTTTCTTTAGTTTAAAAATTGGTAAAAAAGTAACAATGATGAATTTTAACGTTAAAGTATTTTGAGTCATGAGTCGCTTTTAGCACCATGCCTGACTGCATATGCACCATTTTTAGAATATTATTAATCCTTACAAAGGCTATTCATCCCTTTATAAGAATGTGTAATACAATCAGTGCATAATAATAACGATAATAATCACAGTGACTCTCAGGCCCCGTCCACACTACTCCGTTTTCGTTTGAAAAAAACGTAAATAGTTTGAAAACGCATCGTTTTTATGTTGTTGTCTATCCTCAAGGGAATCTAAGACAATCAGCTCGTTACCAGAAACAATAGGAAAACGCAGGTTAGCGTTTTAGTGTGGATGGGTTCTCATCTCTCTTGCTTCGAGGTTTTTTTTGCGGGTACTCTGTTTTTTCTCCCTCAGTAAAAACGAACTAGTGAGATGAGTGTATGGCGAGTATTAGTATAGAATATGGAGTGTAGTAAGAAGTGAGTGTGAGGGTCACGTTCCCCACTAGTTGAATACTGGAGTTAAAAACGGCTGCGAGGGAGACTAACACTTGACACGTTAAACGACAATTTATATATTTACTTGTTGTTGTCAGGTACGCGCACGGCCAGTTACGTTCTCGACTCGTTTTGTAATGGACACCAAACTAAGAATCTTCCAGCTTGCGAGCAAACAAAACTGAAGTACACCGATTTCGTACCAAGAAAGACCGAATTGATTTTGTACATTTTTATGTTCAATGAAAACCCAACCTTCGTGCTACAACTGAGGAAAGTGCGAGGTCGAAGTTTTTGACAAAACATTCACATAAATAAGGTGAGTGTTCATGTAAAAACTCACCTTAATAAATACCCTTCAGCACCAATCTATAATGCTTTGTGACAAAGCTATGATATGATGTCCATCACGATATCTTGGCATTCAGGTGGCGGTTGTAAATCATACACTAATCTTGTATGACACCCGTGTCTGCTGCTCGATATTAGCGATGACAGAAGACTGACTATTTTTACCTCTCAGATATTAGTAATAATCTATTAGGATGGTTATCAAACATACAGGAATGTGGTGCCAAAAGGCCTAGAGCTAAAAGTAGAACTGTTTAGAAACTTTTTCTCGTACTTTACAGTGGACGATAAACTTTTGGAAATATTTTTTCTGAGTTTCGCAAATAGTCCAAATACTCAGTGACTTTTAGAAGTCTTTTATATCCGTTTACTGAACACGCCGTATATCACATTGTTTGACTCATATATTGTATTTTCAGATCCTATCTAACACTTGAAAAACACGCTCTTGGCTGCTCTTTGCCGGTGTAAATCTCGTGTAAATTCTGTGTAAATTTGGTGTAAATTTCTGATTCGTCATCAGTAGTGTAAATTGTACACGATGGTGCGTTTTCAGTTCGCAGTGTATGGTAATTAAATTATGGTGGATTATCTGAGTGAGTTACAGATCATTACTAAAGCAAACAAGAATGATACTCCATGCGTATTTAACATTGTACGTTGTACATATAACCCGCCAATGGCAGTTATACTAACCTCACTCAGACGAGAGAGCTCCCCTCTCTATCGCGTTGGTTGACGTTCCGGCAAAGGAACTGGTCAGAAAAATCTGTTTTATTTTTGTAACGTGCGTTGAAAGATAAAATGCACTTGGTAAAAGGTCACTCACCAAATCCGGTCACAAGCAGTCGCAAGCCAACGTAAACAAAAAATGTATACAGACGGCCGTTGAATATATTTATATGTCATAAACTAGGCGTTTCTTATAGCTAGAACTGATGTAACTAAAGAAAACGAGGAGAGTTTTTGCTAAAGCTATCGAGCTCACTGTATTTTGCTATCGATCTAGAAACCGTGGGCGGGCAATCGACGGTAATTAGCACCCCATTTTTTCTCATTTACAAATTCTAACTCTGATTGGCCAATCTACATCACGTGATCCATGTGAGTCAGGTTCAATATATAAAACCTCTTGGGATCCACTTAACCGCTGATAATTTACAAGATATCTTGTCAAAACAAACATCAACCGAGTGAGGAGAATAAAATATGAATCACTTTAGTAGTTCTACCGCATATTGTAACTTTGCCATCCCTTGTCAGAACGGTCTTGCACCACAGTACCAACTCGATCCCATGAATACTGCAGGGAACACGCCTTTAGCTCCTCATTCCAATGAAGCACAACTGCTCCAAGGTCAGTCACGATGGGCAGTCAGAACGACAACAGGAAGACAGAATGGAAGTCAGTCTACAGATTGGCAGAGAGAATCCAGTGAGAATACAATATATTCTCTGTCCAACGCTAGCAACGCATCACAGCCAGAGCCCAAGAGAACACCAGGTTAGAGAATGATTAATGAGTCTGTCTAAATGTACATGATAAGCACAGCGTTCATAATTATCAAGAGCCGTTAGACTTTCTAGATTTTATTGCGAGATGCAGTTCAGATCTGACTGGAAAGTGTTTAACCAGGAAATGAAAATGTTTGTAAGTTTCTGTATATAAATCTTGCGCCTTGTTGACATCGAAAATAGGCGCACCATCATAACACGTCCAAAATGCGTCAAATGTAAAACAATGTCATATTTTCGCTAGTTTGATTCTAATACTACGGACAGCGATCACCAATAAAGGATTGGTGAACGCCTAGCGTGCATCTGTCGAGTTTTAGATGCACGCGGGAGGTTGCTAAGCACGAAAGAAGCGAAAGAGTCGCACGAGGCGAAAGTGCGACTCTAGCTTCTTGAGTGCTTCAGTGCATCTAAAACTCGACAACGCTGTCACCATATTTTAACATAGCCACAATCAAATGTTAGATAATTATTTGTTTATTTTATTTTAGAAAACTAACTTTCTGGCCGATCGCGCGATGAGTTAAGACTTACATACCAACGTAAAGAAAAAGCTCAATAAGTTAATTATAAAACGGCAAATTAACACCACATGTTCGGTCATTTTCATAATAGTTCGAGCTCTGAATGAAATCGAAATAAGTACAAAGTTTTTAAAGTAAATAAGCTTACATTACAAAAGTTTTTGAATACATCTGATTGTTGTACTTCACCGTTGAGTAAGCTTACTTGCGATTTGAGCTAAAATTATTTGCAAGTTTTCGGCAAAGAAACAGGTTGTTTTTGAACGATGGGACAAATTGAATCCTCTTTGAAAATCCATTAACATTTCTTGTAGACGTTTTGAGATCCCTTTTTCATTTGCTAGTTTGGAGATGGTTGAATTCGACGTTTGCACGTTTCCCAAGCTTCAATCATCGACTGTGTACAGTAAGACTTACTTACAGTTGTGTAGTTTGGACTCAGTCGAAGAACGAGTATTATAGTCTTGTAGTCAATCTCAGTTCATTTCAATGGCCACATTGAGCTGTACCGAATCAGAATATGGTGATTTTGAGCCAGTGTTTCTACAGATTGATTTTGGTAAACCCTGCAGCTTCACTCGAGTCTTGTTGAATCACAACGAAGCGACATAACAAACACCAAAACTTCAGAATTTCCACATTTTTTTCTCGATATTTGAAATATACCGTGGCACTTGACTGCGTAATTCCTTTAAATGCAGTGCTGTCTTTTTTTAGGTTCATTTCGCTCTTTGAAGCGTCTTTCAGTTCATGAAACTATTTGAACAACAAAGTTGGCAAGTGATTTTCCATGACGTCATTAGCGTGCATCCATGGAGAATTGGTGCACGCTCTATTAGCCAATCAGAGCGCGCGTTATATGTTAGATATGTTATAAGACAAGTTAGGGACTTTCCAGTGACATAAGACACATTCTGAACTATGCTTGTTGTAAGCACCGCCTTTTCGTTCCCCGCCAATGTTGCTACGCCGCCAGAAATACAATAGTATCGTTCATACATTACTAAAGAAACAAGTTGTCATTTCATCAGACTGCGATTCAAAAAGCGCTCACTTAAAGACTTCAAGCATGTTCAAGATATAGTGTCGTTCGTATTGATGCCAGTAGGTAGATCGTATACCCTTTAGTTAAAAAAATGCTTAATCCTGTCGGTATTATAAGTTGATAGACATCCGAGTTGTAAATGGCCGAACCATTACTGGACCATGACTTACGAGCAGAAGGATTGTCGCATTGCATCTCAAGTAAGTGAAGTTTTCGTTTTGTTCAATTCAGTCTTGATAAGCGAAGATGTGAAGGAATCCTTTCCTTTTCGAAGTTTAGTAGAATATGTTTGATGAGTTAAAATAGGAACACGAGTGCACTTCAAATGCGGATAAAGTTCGTGGCAGTCGCCGGAAAAATGTTTCATTTTCTTTGAAAACCCGCCTTAATCTATAGTCAATAAAGTGTGTTTGGTTTGTTTGTGAGTAAACGAGCGCCTGTCGTAGCCTGACTAACAAGGTGCGAAGGTATTACAATACTTTATAAACGAGCTTCATTTTACTAACAGAACTCCTGTTGCGACATCACGATATACCGTAAGCATTATAGCCATAGCTAGTTCTGCTGTCAATGGAATAAAAGAAAGTTTCATTATAAATCTCAGCTTTCTATGTTCTACTTTATTTAAATAACACCTTAAAGAATGAGTTCTGAGTAGTGAGAGTTGATGTGAAGAGCGATTCGACGCCCAGAACTACGAAACAGCGAAGCAAACCCGTGATTGCGCTAGCAGTTTGCTGAGAGCGCAGATGCAGAATTCTCCTTGATTGAATCAAAATTTCCTCTATATATCTTTTCTTCTAAATTATAAGCGAATACTACTCAAAGCAGTTGCATGGTTTGCTAAGAAACTTGCGAAGTAAAGGAAGAATAACAAGAAAAAGAGAGTTTCTAACTGAGTTATATATACCTAGAATCGCTTCGAGACGTTTCAGCACAGACCGTGATACAAGATGCTTTTGTGAGATTTCCTCACTAAACTTATCAGGAAATATCATAAAATTTAAATAGTAAGTCTGTTAGAACTTTGCACACTTGCATCTACATGAACACGGCAGACAAACGTTTCAATCAATTCATTCAGTACATCAGATGAATTCATGTACATACCGCACGGCTACACCAAACAATTGTCTTGGCCCTTGGAATTCAGAGCTTTTATGAACATAGTCACACTGCCGATTTACACTTCAATGATTCTAAGCTAAGCAGCGAGATTGTTAGTCTGTGTTTATGCATCAGTCTTAGTCGATAATCTTGTGTCATGCCTGTAATGTACTGCACGGCGGCTACATGGATTATGTGCTTGATTTATTATCATCGAAGTTCAGTATTACCTTTGCTTTCTGTGGAAAGTGTTCCTGTCGGTTGTAAAGAACAGTGCGACATCGTCCAACCTGTAATGTTCTTTTTGCAAAACTATTTATTCAGCAAAACTGACAACAATTTTCTATTTGTTTGGGATCTTTTGAAATTCCTTTGATTCTTTGAAACGCGGAGCGTCTCTAATTTAGCTGATGAAGTATCTCGATAGTGGAAAACTTGCCACAAACTGACAGCTCTAATCCAAGATAAAATATCGTTTCTTGCTGCTCAGTTAATCAATAAAACCGTGCTAAAACTACAAGTGTTCAGTACGTAGTACAAGCGAAAACGCCATCCTTCAGTGTTGCGGTTCACTCTGCGCCGCTCGGCTGTATACGCCTGTGTTTTGACTTCAGTAATTCCAGACTCAATCTTTTAGCAGAATTTAATATCAGTTGTTATAGTTGTTTTCAGTTAAGATATGTCTTATTTCCTTACTGAACCTAAGATTGAGAGTCATACCGTGCAGCAGAAATGACTGAATCAGTAGACTATCGGTAGAGACATTTGTTTAGCTACTAACAGTCACAGTATGTACTATTGAAAACTGATTTACAGTTTGAGATCCAGGCCAGTGTACGGTTATAATATTCTAAATGAAGCGGTATAGTTTTATGAATGTACCGTATCACTGTTATAAATACATTATGACAACAAGATTATAGTGTGTGTGGTCTTGAGCACTGCTTGAACGTCGAATGAGATGAAAATGGTACACCATGCAGTTCTCCCGCACATACTGACATAACATGTCATTCGCACCCCGACAATTCATTGTTTTTATGACCCATTTATCGTTGAGTTTGTTCAATCAGTATATGACTTAGGCTGCAATTGGTACTGAAAAGAGTATGACATTGTCGTTTACAGTTTAAAGAAATGAGGAGTCCGCAGTGCTATGCTATATTGTTATGTGTAAAACGCGCTACCAGTGCTTGCACTATACGTATCACGGGAACTGAGCGTACATTTTACTTCTATATCTCCAAAGTATAACTTTTCATTTATGTCTTTTTAGAGTTTCAGATTATAACAGACTATGATAAAGTGAAATACCGAGCATCGTGGAAATCAGCCATCGTTCGTTCTCGCTCAAGAACAGCCTACACATCAACACAACAGCTTGAGTTAGAGAAGGAATTCCTGTACTCTCGATACCTAACCAGGACAAGAAGGCTAGAACTGGCGAAATCGCTGGGACTTTCAGAGAAACATTTAAAAATATGGTTTCAGAATCGACGTATGAAACTCAAAAAGAGTGAAATAAATTTTTGTAATGGTAAAGCCAACACTAGTGAGATTCGTAAAATGTATGATGACGATGATTAACTGTCAGTATATATTTCATGTATTCCCATATATCCATTTCTACATCCGTCATATACTCGCTGTTTATATATCATTCAATTGTATATTCATTTCTGTACTTTATATAACTATGAATAAATGTACACCGTACAAAGATATTTCAGTGAAAAGGAAAACTTGCTCGTGTAGACGGGGCTAGCGGTGATCGCGGCTTCTAAAGGACAGAACTGTTGTTTTATACTCGTATTCTCGTACTTCAGTTGAATGATCCTCCTAGATGTATTCAGAACTTTATACGGTCAAGCTATCGTTTTAAAATTCTAATGCCCGACCAGATTGCAACGAAAATCATATTTAAAGATTTGTTTTCAATTTTTGAAATCTTTGCAGAGATATATTTATATTGGGGTTCCTGTGCCTTGCCTTGTCAAAATGAAAACTTTTTTACAGTATTTCAAAATACCTCAAAGGCAAATCCGATAAATATAAAAAACAATAAAACTAAAAGGAAAGGACAAGAGAAAAGCTAAGAGAGAACATGAAACGCGCCTAAAAAAAGAAAGAAAAAAAAGACCGACTCCTGTGAGACTCGAACTCCAGACCTTTGGCTCCTTGGTTTTGGTCACGGTCCCACCCCTCCCGTATCAAAGGAAAGACGAAAACCGAAAATCGAAAAAAATAAATAAATAAATAATGGGACGATTCTCCCGAGACATTCTAAGAAGCTGAGACATTGAATCGACTTACGTAAAGGGTGAAGATTTCGGCCTCGCCCGCGCTATCTCGGTGCTACATAAAGCTAGGTCCTAACCAAAAGGCCAGTGAGGGAGGGGATATCCGGCCCCTAAGCCATAACTTCAGATAAACCATATTAGACCATTGCTCCTTCTAGTCACTCATATTATATTAAGGTGTGATTTTTGTCAGTAGTCTATTCGGTGATGCTTCATTGATATGCTAATACGCAGTGTAATAGACCTTAGGGACGTCACGTGAATAAGGTTTGGAATTGACAAATAAATACATAGATGCATACATTAAGAAACACGCCATCAGGAAATGTCAAATAACTCGCTTAAAACACTCCGTACGAAGAGAAGACACGCACAGGTGGTAAGAAGGATGAATAAAGTTTGTTTTGACACTTTATAGACCAAATCGGCTAACGCAATGTTGTACCCAATTCAGATCTTTTGGGAATACGGTTCTTTGTCTGTTGTATTTCGATTTCAATAGAGCATTGACAGAAATGTTTGGAACAAAAAGCTCTTATTCCCAATGTAAACATTGCGTTAGCCGAATTGGTCTATTGGAAACTAAAACCTCCTGAAAATCCTTTAACTTTTCAACCTAAAAACGACAAATCCAACTGACGGTTTAACGAACCGATATCACCACAGGAACCCCAACCAACACAAGAACTCCACCGCGAGCCTGGTAAGCCTGTCGGTAAGCCTGTCGGTAAACCTGGGTTTAACGAACCGATATCACCACAGGAATCCCAACCAACACAAGAACTTCACTGCGAGCCTGGTAAGCCTGTCGGTAAACCTGGGTTTAACGAACCGATATCGCCACAGGAACCCCAACCAACACAAGAACTCCACTGCGAGCCTGGTAAGCCTGTCGGTAAACCTGGGTTTAACGAACCGATATCACTACAGGAACCCCAACCAACACAAGAACTCCACTGCGAGCCTGGTAAGCCTGTCGGTAAATCCCGTCAGTGAACTACAAGTGCAATCTACTTTAGCCAGTTTAGGTTCAATTTGCCCGCCTAAAAAACTGTCGATGTCAGTAATTTATGAGGTGACTTCACAGTTCATTAACTATATACACGAAGGTCAACAAATAGAATAGAATTGTTTATAATAATAATAATAATAATTTATGTGCTTGCTTAAGTAAATGAGCAACAGTGCAGGGCCGTACATAACCCAAAATTCAAGGGGGGAAAATACGTATTTTACAGCAAAAAATAAATAAAAATAGTACAGTTCTTAGTATTTTTTGGTATTTTTTTCGCCTTGCTATAGGGGGGCAACTGCCCCCCCTGCCCCTGTGCTGCGTACGGCCCTGCAGGGAGTCTGGATACACAGAGAGTTGGGTTGCGCGAACTGAGCAGTTGCATGTAAAAACGGGCGTAAGAACGCACGAAAGCAGTCAAATTTGAAGCGTACGATTTGCTGTAAAATGTCTAGACGTAGTCTCCCTCGCAGCCGTTTTTAGACTAGTCTAGATGTGCTATAGTTTATATACCACGGCTCCTGACCTGGGAGACTTCGGTATGTTTTAATTGATGTTGTCATAAATATTCAGCAATAAAAAGAGAGCGGGAGCACAAAATACAGTGTTCAGTATAGCTGTTTCATATAAACGGTTTTTATTGATCTTGGGTTTTCCACTCTTTTAAAGGGGCAGTGTCAAGCCTCACGCATGCGCATTAAAATCAAAACAATAACACTCGGTTGAGAAGCCTACCTTGCCCGGTAGTGAGTTACAAAACCCCCCTAAAACCGTTCTAATCGCGAAATAAATGACCTACAGGACTCATGTAGATACTAATCTTTATTTAGAAAGCAATTTTAGAACTTCAATATATCAAAAGGACTGAATTCAAGAAGTGAATTCACGGCGATATCATTTTCCAACGGCCGATCAAATAAAACACAGGAAGCCCGGTGAGCTTCCCACCATCTACTTATGCGTTGGGTTTACAACTAGTTCTACGTGAGTTTTTCTCTTCAAAAGTCATGAACAGTACTGCACCTACGATTGATGATCAAGATTCCTTCGCAATCGACCAGAATTGCCGGTTTACAATTCGGTTTTCTTCACTCGAGGATGCGTGATGGCGGCCTGCCTCTCAACGCCGGCTGTTAGACACTTTTTTTCAGTTCGCCGGGCACAAATCCACCACTTATAAATGTGACTTAGTAGAATATGTTTGAACTAAACGACATTACAAGTCTAATCCAGTGATTAGATTAGATCGTCATGTCAAATCAAATGTCATTGAAAAGCAGCACTATTTTTTTCCCCGTACAGTTTGCCGTTATGAAAAACGTTCAAGAAGATGCCTTCATCAGTCATTTTACATGTCCTACTAGCTCAAGGAAACATATCAATTCAAGACCCAGAAAAATATTCTTAATTAGTTTAAAATTACCATTTTTCTGCTCCAGTTCCAGAACTTTTCCATGAAATGAAAATTCCATTTGCGCGCGCTCGCTGCAGTCGCTTGTTAAAAGAGCGGGAATTTTTTGGCGCGTGTGGTAGTTGACTTTGCTATGAACAACATCACAAGAGGGCGGTTTGGTATTTTCTAATTCTATTTCAGTCACTTCTTTGAAGAGAAAGACGCACCTAAAATCACACAGTGGGTAACTTACTAGTTTTACGGTCTTTGCACACACATCATTTGTGAATCTGTTGTTTCACTTGAATCACATGAAAACATAAATTAAAAATTAAAAATTGAATAGATAGACTACATAGAGTGATGGCACTTAACCCGTGAAACAAAATCTAATAGCTAGTGAGTAATAGTCAAATCAAAACAAAAGAAAACAATGGAATTACAGTTTATTAATATCTACATGGCTAATATCTGTTAGAGAGAGAGAGAGATAGATAGATAGATAGATAGATACCTAGGGACCGGTCATTAAATATCGGGAGGGGGGGGCTGGAGGAGAAAGTCATTTTTTAGGTTTTTGTTTCCGGACCCCCCTCTTAAATGCAAAAAAAATCTGAAAACCCCCCTTTGAAATTGGTAAAAATTTCAAGACCCCCCCTTCTGTGCCCATTCAGTTTGAAAAACACTCAGATTAGGTTCTACTCGGCTATCTGTTATAGACCGAATTCATAATTGGCTGCTTCTAATTTGCATAAAAGCCCAAAAATATAATAATAATAATATCATTTTGGGAAAAGTATATATTTGATAGAATATTTATGTGATCATCTAAATACCATGTGTGTGTTTTGAAACCAAATAATAAATCCTTGAGAAGATATCAACATTTGAAATTGTGAAATTGCACCAAAACAACGCTGGTGAGGACTCACTTGAAAAATACATACAAAACTCTCTATTCATGATCTGTCATAACTCCAATGATATTTTGTCTACAGCAAAGTGTTTATTTTTAGATGACAGTGATCATTTGTACCAGAAACGTATCATATTGCCAAACTAAAACTGAATACGCCATTATGAATTCGGTGTATAGGTTTCACCATTGTCGCACAGGTACTTTTTGCATCGGTTCAAGCAAGAGTTTTTTTGGTCCACCACAATGACCTACGCCCAAGGAAAACAAATCCTAACTGTCAAAAAGATATTTTGTGGATGTGAATGATATCTTGGTGTAGGGATTTATAATCTGTGTATTGAGTTAATTAGTTATTCGATTTTTTAACTAGTAGTGAATTTTTAAAAGGACAAAAATACTGAAAATATCATTATACAAGTATGGGCGGATCTAGGATTTTACAAAGGGGGGTGGATAATCATAAAGCTCTTTCAAGGTATATATTCTCCATCAGAGTGTCGACTGATTATAATTGTCCAGGCCCGGCGGTGTTTATTGACGCCAGGAGCGTAGCTAGCCTTTTTTTGCTGGTCCACAAAAGTAAACCAGGGCCGTAGCAAAGGCCAAGCGGTGGGGGAGATGCGTAGCGAGCGTCGTAGACGTGAGCTGGTAGGGGGGTATGGGGGCATGCATGATAGATAGATAGATAGATAGATAGATAGATAGATAGATAGATAGATAGATAGATAGATAGATAGATAGATAGATAGATAGATAGATAGATAGATAGATAGATAGATAGATAGATAGATAGATAGATAGATAGATAGATAGATAGATAGATAGATAGATAGATAGATAGATAGATAGATAGATAGATAGATAGATAGATAGATAGATAGATAGATAGATAGATAGATAGATAGATAGATAGATAGATAGATAGATAGATAGATAGATAAATAGATAGATAGACAGACAGATAGACTAGATATCGAGTTATGGAGCACGCGGGAATTTGGGAGAGCACGAGAGATTTCTAATGGTGCGTCCCTAAGTCACTGACTATTAGATTTTGTTTCACGGGTTAAGTGCCATCACTCTAACTGACTAGCTGCCATTCGTTCGTTCAATGTGTCTAGTGTTATCGAATTAAAGACTGCATGGATCAAGGACAAGTTTCAACAATAATGCACAGGACGCCCGTTGGAAAGGGCGCCAAAACGCGAAGAACTCATTTGAATAATCAGCATAGTGGCGGGAGAATCTCGCATGACATCGGCATATTTTGCTTCCACCCGTGGGGCTTTTCAACATCACATTACAAAGGATAAGAAGTAAAAATATAACAATAAAACAAAATATATATAATTAGTTTCAAAGCGTTCATTCAAGTTTACATTAAGTGCTTGTCTGGAGCGTTGGACAGCTCTGTATGCGAAAGATCTCTGCCGGCCAGTAGGCAACAGTGGATCTAAAGAGTGGAATTTCCAGGAGCCGTGATGAACGTCGAGTACTTCTCTCATGAATGTCAGCATTCCTTTCATAACTAACCGCTTCAGTCGGTTATGGGAAACTGATCAAAAGCAAATATTGAATTGTGATAAACAGTATGCTTGCCTGCTGAGAGCTTTTGTCTACAAAGATACAAATGAGACGTTCGTAGCACCGAAGCGTGTAAGATTTGCTATAAAAAGGCTTGACAGTCTCTCCAGGTTTCATCCCGACGTTGGAACAGCGAAGACTGCAGAGAAGACTGAATATCTCAGTACCACTTACCAGTATCGTGATGGCTAAACTTGTTGTACTTTTGCTACTTGGCTGCGTGTTCGCTTCGTTTTGTGAAGCCAAACCCTACGACTTCAATGATTACTTCCGTGAGCACCTGCTTAACAAACGAGACGCCGGTAAGTAAGCCTTTTTATCTATTTTTCCTCATTTCTACACATCGCTAATTCACAGTTTTTTCTTCAAGAAATGGAAGTCTTAATGAAGCCTTGTTTGGCTCGAATCAATGAGATACGTAAAGAGCACAAAGCAAAGCCTCTTTCATGGGATATGTTCGAAGCGAGATATGCTGATCAATGGGCTAGGCATATACTCGATGTAGGATCGTTGAGCAAGGATCCTCAGGGATACGCAAGCGACATGGCGGGAGAAAGCATCGCCAAGATACAGATGAGTGGATCACCAACTGAAAAATGCATTATGGCAGTCAATGCATGGTAAGTACGAGCCTATCTTTTCATTCACTGTGCTGATAACTCTCACGGGAAAACACTGATTTCAGGTACTACTCACAAGCTAGCAAGTACAAGAGCGAAGGTGGATGCGGTAGTGCTAATGGTGTGAAAGGGACAGAAGACTTCACGCGACTAGTATGGAAGACCACAGACAAAATAGGGATGGCCGTTGAAGGTGATGTTGTAGACGTCAGATTTTTCCCGCATGGAAACTTCGAGGATGAATTCCGTGAAGACGTCGATTGTTAGAGTAAGTTTTCACTCATAATTTACGATTTTTCACAGCATTTCAGGAAATGCATGGAATGGAATCGGTTTTTGTGTTTTTAAAAGCTCGTTTATTGCTAGTCAGTTTCCCATTAACGAATTATGTTAGTATTGCGACTTATTTTTACATTTTCTTCTTATTGTTTTCCAAGGAAAGTGCAACAAGCGGTTGTATCCATAATATCAGTTGCAAGTACAGTAGAACTAGTTACATGTATATACTAGTGATAGCATCACAGTAAGTCGGTAGCTAGCGTTCAGGCTGGACCACTGAATCGAAGCACAACACTTAATAAGTAAGGAGATTACTGAATATATTGCAAGCGCCTTACATGTAAAATACATTTTAAGATAAAAACAATACAATAAAAAATATAAAAGAAAAATTCTTGTCTTGATGAGTTTGAACGGTAGAAATTCCACAGGGATACCGCAACTGAACAAGTCCTTACATACTTGCGATAACAATAATGGGCCTGGGCACTACCTTGCAATGATCGACAGTATTGTGCTAAATGATAAAAATACGGGTGTACATGAAAAACTACCTAGGAGTACCTCCATGATTGTGTTGCCATGGAAACGGATTTTTACTACAAATGGGATACCTGTGGATTAAGAATCGACTTAGTACATCTCGGCCATTTACCCTCAAACACAGGCAACCCATTCGACGTAAGGAAACATTTCCACATATAAATGTTGTGGCCCACTTTCCGCCCGTGGGGGTGAGGGTGGGTAAGAGCTGTACTGGTCTATAAGTAGACAAAGTCTATACGTAGTCTATTATATTAGTAAGGCATTGCACCTAGCGTTGAACGCCTTGTGGAGTAGCCTTTTTACCTAACAACGCTAAAATGACGTCTCCGACACTTGTAGGTAACCTTGACAACCATACCCACAACAATTGAACATCCCAGCCAATCATATAACGAGTCTTCGGTCGCGTTGACGTCACTGCATGTGTGATGGCGTCAATCACTTTGTAGCAATGTGGTGAAGCGCACGTGTCCACAACACCCGTTAACATATTATCGACGTCTAAAGAGAAAGTAGAGTTTGAAATGAGAGTGAATACATCTAACTACAAATGGAAACTAGCGAGTATACTATAGTATGGGTTGTATAGACACCGGAAAAAAGAGTACTTAAGTTCGAGCCTAGCGTCGGACTGTCGGAGTAAGAACACGTAAAAACACGTAAGCATAACCACAAGTTACTAGGATCAAAACTTTTCATTTTCGTACGTTTGTTTGGCAAATTTGTCAGTTACTTACACGTTTGATAGCATTCCTCTCCGTATTCCTGTTGTACATCCTTATCAAGACTATTCCACGTATTGCTCCAGGACTTTATAATGTTTTTACGACTCGTCATGGGAGTTTGGAAGAATCCTGGTTCTATTATACTGACTTGGATACCAAACACCGCCAGCTCACGTCGTAAGGCATCGCAAAACGCCTCAGCACCATATTTGGATACACTGTAAGCCACTATAGAGGGCAGACTAACGCGACCTTGGCATGAGAAACATCATTGTCAGTTGGTTGCAAAAAAGAACATTTTCTTTGCATGCGTGGAGTAGAAATACACGAGCAAAATCGCTCTGCAACTTGCAACTCAACAATACACGACAAACTGTACGATTCTGTTGTCTAGGAATAACACGACCTGTGACCCAGTATTGCGACTCCCGTACTAAATACACGATTGAAAACGATTCCGATGATGACATGGTGAAAACAAAGTTCAGTGTCTCGGTATCCTAAATATTGTGTCTGTTCGATCGTTACTCGGGTGTGTCTGTCTGTTTGTTTGTCTGTCTGTTTGTCTGTCTGTCTGTCTGTCTGTCTGTCTGTCTGTCTGTCTGTCTGTCTGTCTGTTTCTCTGTTTCTCTGTCTGTTTCTCTGTCTGTCTGTCTGCCTGTCTGTCTGCCTGTCTGTTTGTCTGTCTGTTTGTAGTAATTTTTAGTAATAAAGTTAATTAATTAATTAATTCATTTTGTCTGTCTGTCTGTCTGTATGACTGTCTGTCTGTCTGTCTATTTGTTTGTCTGTTTGTCTGTCTGTATGTCTGTCTGTCTATCTATTTGTCTGTCTGTTTGTCTGTCTGTCTGTCTGTCTGTCTATCTATTTGTCTATCTATTTGTCTGTCTGTTTGTCTGTCTATCTGTCTGTCTGTCTATCTATTTGTCTGTCTGTTTGTCTGTCTGTCTGTCTGTTTGTCTGTCTGTCTGTCTGTAGAGTGTTTCCTGTATATCCCGTAATATCTTATGTGCATACAAAATACCTGCAATACTGATGACATTGACAACACGTCCCTTGGTCATCTTTAACAGAGGCAAGAATGTTTTGGTGACGTCAATCATCCCCCATAAATTCACATCGGCACAGTCTTTGAAATCTTCAAGGGAAATCCATTCGACTGGTCCAATGCGAGCGATACCTGCATTATTGACGACACTCCATAGACCTATAGGTAACAACATAATTAAAATCTAATAGCTCATTAATTAATTCATACCAGTCCTCAATGTTTATCATATCACACTAGGGGAGGGGTTATCATTTATTACAGCAGTGGGGTTTGGCAAACTTTTACATAACCCCTCCTACAACTCCACTTATACCACCTACGCCCTCGCCGTCCCGCTCTCCACACAATCGTACCAACTCCCCCTATACCACCTACGCCCTCGCCGTCCCGCCCTCCACACAATCTTACCAACTCCCCCTACCACCTACGCCCTCGCCGTCCCGCCCTCCACACAATCTTACCAACTCCCCCTATACCACCTACGCCCTCGCCGTCCCGCCCTCCACACAATCTTACCAACTCCCCCTATACCACCTACGCCCTCGTCGTCCCGCCCTCCACACAATCTTACCAACTCCCCCTACCACCTACGCCCTCGCCGTCCCGCCCTCCACACAATCTTACCAACTCCCCCTATACCATCTACGCCCTCGCCGTCCCGCCCTCCACACAATCTTACCAACTCCCCCTATACCACTTACGCCCTCGCCGTCCCGCCCTCCACACAATCTTACCAACTCCCCCTACCACCTACGCCCTCGTCGTCCCGCCCTCCACACAATCTTACCAACTCCCCCTATACCACCTACGCCCTCGCCGTCCCGCCCTCCACACAATTTTACCAACTCCCCCTATACCACCTACGCCCTCGCCGTCCCGCCCTCCACACAATCTTACCAACTCCCCCTATACCAAATACGCCCTCGCCGTCCTGCCCTCCACACAATCTTACCAACTCCCCCTATACCACCTACGCCCTCGCCGTCCCGCCCTCCACACAATCTTACCAACTCCCCCTATACCAAATAATACGCCCTCGCCGTCCCGCCCTCCACACAATCTTACCAACTCCCCCTATACCACCTACGCCCTCGCCGTCCCGCCCTCCACACAATCTTACCAACTCCCCCTATACCACCTACGCCCTCGCCGTCCCGCCCTCCACACAATCTTACCAACTCCCCCTACCACCTACGTACGCCCTCGCCGTCCCGCCCTCCACACAATCTTACCAACTCCCCCTATACCAACTACGCCCTCGCCGTCCCGCCCTCCACACAATCTTACCAACTCCCCCTATACCAAATACGCCCTCGCCGTCCTGCCCTCCACACAATCTTACCAACTCCCCCTATACCACCTACGCCCTCGCCGTTCCGCCCTCCACACAATCTTACCAACTCCCCCTACCACCTACGCCCTCGTCGTCCCGCCCTCCACGCTCGTCTCCCCGGCCTGTTCTAATAATAACTGAAGTCCCCTAAAATGCTTCCGCATTTTAACTCAGCTTTGAAGCAACAAATAAAGGCGGCGAATGCTGTGTGTATGTGCGTACAGTGTGCCTGGTTGCCCTAAATACCGGCCGTACCCTAATCCGGCCATTTTAACTTTAAAGCGCTGTGATTATAATCGTATGAATTATTGATGAGCTTAGGTTTATTAACTGCTGTTGTAGGATTCCTGATCGCTTTTTAGGCGGGGATTCAAATGTGTTTTGAAAGTAGGTAAAACAATCGCTTCAGTAATTTTCATGTTTTCCTGCATCTTAAGTCATGCGGGCAACGTAAGTCTTTAATGGAACGTAAACAGATTATATTTGGCAGAAATACTACGCTAATCAGTAGCTTTGGACACAAAGAAAAACAATCATGAACGGCTTAAATAAACGGAAGTTCAGGTCAGGTGAAATTACGTCCTATGCCTAAATCCGGCCACAAATCACATACAAAACAGATTTGAGGCGGGCATAAAATGAATTGTATTAATTGTATTTAAAATTATTATTATTATTGTTACATTTATTTTGAAGTTCTTGTAGTTCAACCTTGTAATTAGACGCCACGAAACCTGTGATCTTCCAATAGACCTTTTTACCGATACGGCGGCCATTTTGGATTCTATTGTTTTGGCTAATAAATTATTTTTCTATTTCACTCTAACCATGGTGTTGTATGACTTACTATCTACATGTGTTTGCGTGTTGACATCGGTGGCTTAATTTGCCAAGTCGTGATATCCCTTGATTACGGAAGAACCGAAAAGAGCGGGAAAAGTGGATTACCTGAAACGGAAGACCAAGATTTCCGGAACTTTCCGATACACATAATTTGATTTTCAAAGCGGAATTTCCAGTTTTTCCGGGTAAGTGGCAAGCACCCCAGATGTCATTGCGGGCGCAGGGAAGACCCGTTATACAGGGTTCCCAATGAAGTAGAGGAGGGTCTTTTTTCGGTCTTTTTACAATTTATCTTTACAATCTTTTCATGTAGAATGACTTTAAAAAGTCCTTTATTATAGCAATGCGAAAAAAATAGTTACAATGATGGAAAATAATGTAAAACTTACCGAGCAATTCCTGCTTGTTAATTTATGGCCGGAATTTAGGGCAACCTGGCCGAACATAGGGCATTTACCTCGATCAATATTTTTGAATATAACAAGCTCAATGTTCAAGTGAAACAAATGTCAATTTGTGACAAGGTAAGTGAAAGAAAAATCTAGCCTTTGACTGATTTTTAGACCGCTAGTATTTTTCTAAAGAAAGATACAGCGAAGTTAATGCAAAAAGCGGCCGGATTTAGGGCAACACACTGTAATGGTTCCTGGTTAGAAAATAACGCCCACTAATAAAATACCTTGATCACTTGGGATTAGAGCTTTTACTTTATGGCACACTTCCTTCACTTGTTCACTCTTCGTTACATCGAGTCTAAACGTCGTCATCTTTTCACTGCTTTCATTTGTCAAGGTTTTTTCTCCATCTTCGGTTAAACACGCCGCGATGACTCGAAATCCAAGCTGATCTAGTCGAATGGCCGTCATTCTACCAAATCCACTGTCGCACCCAGTAATGAGAACGTACTTGTCGTGAAAGTTTTGTACTTTGCCATCAAAAAGTAGTTTGTGCATGATGTAAAGAGTTGCTAGCACAACGACTGTAAGTGTAATGGCCACTGGTGGACTTGCGACATCTCTCGACCACTCCATATTGGCTTCTCAAAGCAGTCGTTTTGTCTGCAAGTCAGTTATTTGCCTAAGTTTATAAATTATGGTAACAGCTGACTGGGTTAAGATGACGTGACGTTAACCCAGCTCAGCTAAGGAAACCCATGAGCGAACGGGGGCGTGAAATGTATTCTCAGGTTGCTAGGGGGGGGGGGGGGGGGGGGGGGAGAGGATTGCCTAAGGGGGAGGGGGGACCTTCTGGCATCGCGTGGATTGAGAAATATTACAATGATCCAATGTAAATAATGACTCAAGGAGAAATACTATATCTACACGAACGATTACACAACAATCAAGCGTGAATCAATCGAACACTAATCAGGTATTCTTGGCCTGGTACATTATTCAACTGATAGGCATAATTAGCAGGTTATCGTTAACCTTTCTGCATGTTCTGACTGTGGGTACGTGGTTGTTTAATATCAGTCATTGCAATGTTTACTAAGCAACTGGGTCAAACCTCACAACTCAGGTCAACCTCCCAAATGCATATTTGAAGTCGTACTTGATCATGAACGATATTCTTACCTGGAAACACCTTTGGTTGTTGTGTAGCTCTGGTACACGTGTACCTACACACGAAGTATACACTTTCTACACGAGGATGAGATGGACTGGTTATGAGTCTGGCATTTGCTACCCTCTCGGCCTCTGGTACCCAGGGTAGGCATTTGCGAGTCACGCCAGATGAACACACACGCAATCAGCTACCAGCAATAACACGAATTCAGCGTGTCTACCTCTACAAAACGTGCCGTCAGGACACACGCATTACCAGTAACATTGCATCATGCTCAAAGTATTGATATGCTTGGATGGCATCATCGATCTGCTATTAAACAGAAGGAAACCATAAATAAGCTCACTCCTGAAGGACCTTAAGTGATTTCGAAAATAAATAACCAAACCTTCCTAAACCACGGACTTCCTAAAACGTAGTTTCAGTGGTGCATTCTTGTGGAATGATTTACCTAAAAATCTAAAACTAAGTTGATCGACGAGTTACTAGTCCAGTCATCCTATGAAATTTTGGGGGTCAAGTTGGAACAAATTGCAACAGAAAGTTTCTCATCGCTATTCAACCAAGATGGGTTACCTAAACAACATACTAAAAGTCCTCAAAAATCCCTTCGGTGGAACATGCCGAAAATGAGGATAAAAGTTTTCGTGGTTTCACCACAGGGATCCCGCGTCGAGCAAAATGAAATATACTTAAAAAAATATATTTATCCGACTTTTTTCTTTGATTTTTAATTTCCAAGATCTTCAATATTATTTCTGTTGTGGTTGAAGTTACTTTATTAACACAAAAGTACTTGAAATGCAGGGGAAATGTCCTTAGGCCATGATCCTTACCACAGGGATCCCAATACGTAGAAAATTGAATTTTCAATCAAAAAATCGATTTCCTGCTTTATGTTTGATTGTTTCTTGGTTATCCGTTGCGTTGTATAGCCAAATTAGTCTATTCTAAGACTGTTTAACACTAATGACTAATAATAATCAACTATTGAAATACAATAATGATAATAATTATGATATAATGACCATAAGATAAAATATTATACCAAGCAGAATTAAGATAATAGAACTAAAACATATTGTTTGTCAGACTCATCCAAACCAAGGTCTGGCGTGCTGGAGATAGAATAACTTTGGCCTTTGCATGTACCACATGCAGCCGAGCAATCCCGGTCGTACTTTTTGCACGTACACCTGCGCAAGTGCTACCTGATCTTACTTGCAGCCATCTGATCATCTCAAGTATAGTGCGCTATGGGCTTGTGGTAATTCAGTTAGGATAGGAAGTGGCTTCCCATCCGTTAAGTATCATCTCCAGTCAACAGGCTGTAGCTGTTCGCAACCTTTCCATTCCTGGATCTGGTAGTACACACGTACGTAGCCGACTGTGGTATTGCAGCAGCAGCTGAGGGTGGGTGGAAGGCTTTCAGGTTGAACAAATTACGATCCAGTGGCTACCTTTTGGCAAAAACGGGTGATCGTAGTCTACAATTAGCCTCTCCTCTGAACCATCACTGTACAAAGAGAGAAGTGCTTTCTTTCCTGCCACGATGATGTCTTCCTTTGTAGCTATACCCGCTGGTCGATCAAAGATTTCTGCTTGTTGAAGGAATCTGCATGGAATCTGTTTCAATATTTTTAAAGCTAATGCTTTGCCAATCCCATGGAGCCGTGATGTTGTGTCGCACCCTAGAATTGCATGCAGAAACAATAGGTTAAATTTTTGCACACATTGGCACCTAGGGCAGACTTTGTCCTCTTTATGTTCCATACTCTCCTGTTCTGTGACCTTGGTTTGGGCTCTGGCTTGAAGAACAGGCCGTGCGAATCCATGTACTTCAACATGATAACACAATAAGACTAACAGGTCGGTATCATCTCCAACTAGTACACTAGCTTTAGTTTTCATCCTGACATTTTTCCGATTTCAGATATACTTTTTATGAGTTTACTGATCTTAATGTGATTTATTATTATTAAAAATATAGTTTTTTATATTTTTGTTTTTATTGTTAAGCGCTTTAGAATATTACATATTTTGCCATTTATTATGTTGAAGTGGATTCGCACGGCCTGTTCTTCAGGCCAGAGCCCAAGCCAAGGTCACAGAACAGGAGAGTATGGAACACAAAAAGGACAAAGTCTGCCCTAGATGCCAATGTGTGCAAAAACTTAAGGTGCAGTAATACGGGCAACAAAATCGTGCAACTTGTCGCGCAACACATTTTCGTGTTGCAGGTTGCAAAACTTTGTTGCGCAAAGTAGAAGCTCTTTCTACTTCATGCAACAAAGTTTTGCAACCTGCAACTCAGAAAATTCAATTTGCTGCGCGACAAGTTGCGCGAACGATGGTAATACGAAAAACATTGCTCTGCAACTTGCTACGCAACAATCTGAACAATGTTGCGCGACAAGTTGCATACCGTTTTGTTGCTCGTATTACCGCACCTGTTTTTGCACACACTTTATGCTTTGCATCAGCTTTAAAAATGATTGAAACAGATTCCATGCAGATTCCTTCAACAAGCAGAAATCTTTGATCGACCAGCGGGTATAGCTACAAAGGAAGACATCATCGTGGCAGGAAAGAAAGCACTTCTCTCTTTGTACAGTGATGGTTCAGAGGAGAGGCTAATTGTAGACTATCTACGATACACCTGTTTTTGCCAAAAGGTAGCCACTGGATCGTAATTTGTTCAACGTGAAAGCCTTCCACCCACATCACTGAGCTACTGCTGCAATACCACAGTCTACGTACGTGTGTACTACCAGATCCAGGAATGGAAAGGTTGCGAACAGCTACAGCCTGTTGACTGGAGATGATACTTAACGGATGGGAAGCCACTTCCTATCCTAACTGAATTACCACAAGCCCATAGCGCACTATACTTGAGATGATCAGATGGCTGCAAGTAAGATCAGGTAGCACTTGCGCAGTTGTATGTGCAAAAAGTATGACCTGGATTGCTCGGCTGCATGTGGTACATGCAAAGGCCAAAGGTATTCTATCTCCAGCACGCCAGACCTTGGTTTGGATGAGTCTGACTAACAATATGTTTTAGTTCTATTATCTTATTTCTGCTTGGTATAATATTTTATCTTATGGTCATTATCATAATTATTATGTGACTTTATTATTACTTAAGTTATAAATATAACCTTAATGCAACCAATTAGAGTTGTTTTCGTATGAGTGGGAAGTAGTTACGGTACGGTTCGTGCCGTGCAGTGACCGTATCGCGCCATCAACGTGCAGTGTGATTGATTGAATACAATGTGTTCGATTCTGTACCGTGAGTGTAACTCCGTACCGTAGGTTTCCTACCCATACGAACTGACAACTATAGTATCATTATTGTATTTCAATAGTTGATTAATATTAGTCATTAGTGTTAAACAGTCTTAGAATAGACTAATTTGGCTATACAACGCAACGAATAACCAAGAAACAATCAAACATAAAGCAATCGATTTTTTTATTGAAAATTCAATTTTCTACGTATTGGGATCCCTGTGGTAAGGGTCATGGCCTAGGGACATTTCCCCTGCATTTCAAGTACTTTTGTGTTAATAAAGTAACTTCAACCACAAAAGAAATAATATTGAAGATCTTGGAAATTAAAAATCAAAGAAAAAAGTCGGATAAATATATTTTTTTAAATATAATTCATTTTGCTCGACGCGGGATCCCTGTGGTGAAACCACGAAATCTTTAATCCTAATTTTCGGCATGTTCCACCGAAGGGATTTTTGAGGACTTTTAGTATGTTGTTTAGGTAACCCATCTTGGTTGAATAGCGATGAGAAACTTTCTGTTGCAATTTGTTCCAACCTAAACCGTAGAATGACTGGACTATACGTTGTTTCTAATGTCATGCAACAGGGGCGGGCGGATCCAGGTTTTTTTTAAACAGGGGGTTGTGTTATCTGAGCGGCGAAGCCGCGAACTACTAGGGGGGTTTGGGGCTATGCCCCCCCCAGAAAATTTTGAAATCTACAAGCTCTGAAATGCAATTTTTAGAGATCTGGAGTTGTTTTATTACAGTAACACAACAAAACTCAATTTTCAGTAAAATTGTGAGTTTATTGGACATCCAACAAAGATGCTTGGAAGAGTCTTCTTGGGTGAGCTTAGTGTGTAAAACTAAGTTTCGAAAAGCGAAGAAATATAAAAAGCACCTTCAAGTTAGTAAACAATTTCAGTTCGTACATTCTCAGCGCTGTGCACGTGTTCCACTTGTGACGTCACATCACGTGACTTTACGAAAACAACCCGAACAGTCGAATCACTTTTTCGCGGATTTTTTCGAGTTAGAGATAACTTTTGGCAACATATTCTCGATTTCAACAACAAGTGTAGTCTTTAAATTTGTTTTGGGTGTTTTTCCGGATTTGTTAAATCATTTAAAAAAAAAAATATATTTACGTGAGATCTTGCCTTGAACTTTTGCCGCTAAAAAAGGCAGGTCAGGGGCGGATCCAAGTTTTTGTCAAACAGGGGGTTGTGTTGCGGCCGTTGTGTTGTGTGAGCGGCAAAGCCGCGAACTACTAGGGGGGTGTGGGGGTATGCCCCCCCAGAAAATTTTGAAATCTACAAGCTCTAAAATGCAATTTTTAGAGATCTGGAGTTGTTTTATTGACACAACAAAACTCAATTTTCAGTAAAATTTTGAGTTTATTGGACATCCAACAAAGATGCTTGGAAGAGTCTTCTTGGGTGAGCTTACAAGTATGAAGGCTTCACATACGTTTTTGACGCTAAAAACGGCAGGTTCTTTCAGCTGTTATCAGTCAAACCGGCCTCGAAGTAGAACGGTCGTGTAAACAGTGTGAATGAATGATATTATTCTTACGAGGGAGAGAGCTGAAAGTGCAAGAGAGACCTACGGACAGACATATCTATACAAGCGGTACTGATTAAAAAAATATCCATAGGGGGGGTTGCAACCCCCAGAACCCTCCCCCTGGATCCGCCCCTGCAGGTTCTTTCAGTTATCAGTCAAATCGCCCTCGAAGTTGAACGGTCGTGCAAACAGTATGAATTAATTATATTATTCTTACGAGGGAGAGAGCTGAAAGGCAAGAGGGACCTACGGACAGACATACTGACATATACAAGTATTTAAAAAATATCCATAGGGGGAGGGGGGGGGTTGCAACCCCCAGAACCCTCCCCCTGGATCCGCCCCTGTGCAATCATGCAACCTCAGATCACAGGTAGCCCAAGCTCAGCATTTGTAAGAGAATGTATGGGAATTATTCAATGGTCGATTTTCAGCATAAATATTGAATAAATGTTATTGTAACTTACTATGTGTCTTCAAGTAGTTCCTGCGCATGCCCCTTTCTCTGCCTGTCTTTTTTTTTCGATTTCGATGCGGGGAGGGGTGGAAGAGGGACTTATTGGGCTCATCGGGCATCATCATCATCATTATCATGGAGCAATCAGAGTAGTTTCTCAGACACGGTCTTTTAATTGATTAAAAACTGATATTATGTAAAAATATTTTTATTTATTAATTATTAATTAATTAATTATTCTTAAAATTTCATAAGAATATTTACACATAGACATCGCATGAGATATCATTAAACTTCCTTTTGTTCATCTTGCACGAGTCTCTCTTTTAGACTGAAATGTAACCCAGTCCTCCTCGTTTAAAGGTCTCAGAGATTCTGCATTTGAAATCACTTCACTGAACGTGAGAACCTGGAATCCAGTCATCGATAAGCTGAAAACAGATGAGATAGATTAGCAGTATTCATTTGTGAGGCATGTATTTTGGTGATGAAAGCACCTTGGGGTTTCAGAAGTTTATTTACTTGGGCATTATAAGCAGTAATATTGAGTGCCAGAACCAAGAGTAAATTATCATCCTCTGGAAATTGTGTTTTAATATCTATGAATTTTTTCCATTCTATTTAACAATAATTAGACTACGAGTTCAAGTTTTCTATGAGTCAATAGTCAACGAGGAGCGTAGCATCGAGTTGACTATTTGAACTCATAGAAAACGAGAACGAGTAGTCTAACTGTTTTAGTAGAAAGCAACTAGCATACTACCTTCGATTTCATATACCAAAAATATTAATTTCTTGCTTTGTGTTTGTTCAAAACTCCGGCTTTTTCGCTACTCACTATCTATCACTCAATAGATAGTGAGTACGTTAGCCAATCAGATTGCAGGATTCTTCATAGTATGCTAGTTGGTTTCTACTAATATACAGCTGTACTACTAATTTAAATTTTATTGATAGTTCATCCCAATACTATTTCTCTTTTCTCAACACTCAACCAAACAATTGCAGCAACAATAAATTATTGTTGTACAATTGAAGGGGTCCCTGCAAGAGCAGAGTAGGTGACTTTTGACCAAAACCCAAATTCTCCACTGAAATTCAAAGAATCTTGAGGAGAATTTAGACTTTAATCAAAGATCACTTACATTGTTCTTGCATGGAACCCTTCAATTGCAAATATTATTGTTTGTCTCACAGTAGACAGGAAATCTAGAGGATGAGTATCACAAACATGTACTTACCATTCAGGTGATACTAATATACTGTTATCATCAGAGCTTGGACCCACAGCTACAGCGACCTGGTGCTATAAAACACAGCATCAGGTTACTGTTACTACATCTCACGGTTAAATCACATCAATTATGTAATAGGAATAATCAGTCTTTCAGAAATACATAAAAAGAAATTTGTCAATTGCTTACTAAATCATCTAGCTTTGTCTCTTCAAAAATCCAGTTCGCATTATTCTGTCCATCCATACAAAGTGAGCTGTCGTACGTCATTGCCTATATGAAAGTAATCACCAACAATAATAACTAGAGTGAAACCTAAGTGGCCTGCTTGCGGGAAGTATCTGTTTATGGGAGGTGTCTGCTTATGGGAGGTGTCTGGTATCAGCTTATGAGAGGTGTCTGCTTATGGGAGGTGTCTGCTTATGGGAGGTGTCTGCTTATGGGAGGTGTCTGCTTATGGGAGCTATCTGCTTATGGGAGGTGTCTGCTTATGGGAGGTGTCTGCTTATGGGAGGTGTCTGCTTATGAGAGGTGTCTGCTTATGAGAGGTGTCTGCTTATGGGAGGTGTCTGCTTATGGGAGGTGTCTGCTTATGGGAGGTGTCTGCTTATGAGAGGTGTTTGCTTATGGGATGTATCTGCTTATGGGAGGTGTCTGCTTATGGGAGGTATCAGCTTATGAGAGGTATCTGCTTATGGTAGGTGTCTGCTTATGGGATGTGTCTGCTTATGGGAGGTGTCTGCTTGGAGGTGTCTGCTTATGGGAGGTATCTGCTTGCAGGAGGTATCTATCTCTTTATGGGAGGTATCTGCTTATGGGAGGGGTCTGCCTATGGTAGGTGTCTGCTTATGGGAGGTGTCTGCTTATGGGAGGTATCAGCTTATGAGAGGTGTCTGCTTATGGGAGGTATCTGCTTATGGGAGGTGTCTGCTTATGGGAGGTATCAGCTTATGAGAGGTATCTGCTTATGGTAGGTGTCTGTTTATGGGAGGTGTCTGCTTATGGGATGTGGTGGTATGGGAGGTATCTGCTTGCAGGAGGTGTCTGCTTATGGGAGGTGTCTGATTATGGGAGGTGTCTGGTTATGAGAGGTGTCTGCTTATGGGAGGTATCTGATTATGGGAGGTGCCTGCTTACGGGAGGTGTCTGCTTATGAGAGGTGTTTGCTTATGGGAGGTGTCTGCTTATGGGAGGTGCCTGCTTATGGAGGTGTCTGCTTATGGTAGGTGTCTGCTTATGGTAGGTGTCTGCCTATGGGAGGTGTCTGTTTACAGGAGGTGTCTGCTTACGGGAGGTGTCTGCTTATGGCAGGTGTCTGCTTATGGCAGGTGTGTGCTTACAGGAGGTGTGTGCTTATGGGAGGTGTCTGCATATGGGAGGTGTCCGGTCACTAGCAGAGGTTCAACTGTGTTATTCTTAGCAGAATTAAGAAATAAATGGGTGTGAATGTTTGAAGTGAATGTGTTTCTTTTCATGTCTGACCTCTTTCGAGAGCTGTTGGGTTTTAATCTTAAATTCAATGGCCTGAAGGTCATGTCCTATTCCAACACCAACAGCTTTAACATAACTTTCTTTCAGACACTGACAATAAAGAAAGTTTGTTAGTCCATTTATCATTACTACCCTTACATGGAGGCATTAATCATATTGAGTATTTATAATGTTTCCAGACAGAATAAATAAACTAAATGATGACCAGGGGTTTCAATAGAAGCTGGTTACAGCCTGAGCTTCGGCGGTTATTTACTGTTCCTCCTGCAGCTACTTTTGTCAGTGTATGATTGTACATATCTAAAACAATCATTGAGTATACGGCTACTTTGAGCATCTCGTACAGCTACTTTAAAAATCAATGAAACCCCTGCATGACAATAATAATGAATGATAAATGAAGACTTGATTACCCAGTGTCTATAGAACATTTGTAGCTGTTCCCATTCCGTACTCTCATTCTTAACTGTTAGCCATCCGCAGGAGTAAACTGCTTTCTCATGACATGAAAGAAAGCAGGTACATCAGTACCACCTGAGTGTAAGCATACATATATACAATTATTGTACAAGCCAGCAATTTGCCTACTTTCATCAGTTTTATTTTCAAGAAGCCTGTTAATTATCATAGGGGTGTTGAATGGTCCCGCAAAAAGTCAGAGTTTTGCAAAATATTGGTCAAATTTCGTGGGTCTCGAAGTCTCGTTTTTTCACAAAAAGCCGTCTCAGAGTCTCGAGTTTTGAAAACAAAGGAAATCAGTGAAAAAGCGTCTTGGGCTCACAAAACTGATATGCCTTGTCTCAGAGTTTCGCATTGACCATTCGACACCCCTTATCATGGAATCTTCAGAACCAACCACCTACTTCTAACATGTTCTAATGGTATTAAATCCTCTGATGCCTGATATACATTGGGAAATGTTATTGAAAATCATTAATAATAGTAAATATTCATATGCGCATTTATAAGACCATTCCTTTCTAGTCTTGGCAATAGGATTGAAACCTTTTTATCAACAATTTCAATAACTTTATACTTAAAACAGTGTTTCTGCAGCTGTTTTATTTGGTGAACTGTAAGTTGTAACAGACTATGATAATTAACACTGGTGTAGTTGTATGGGTGCATTATTACGTTATTGTGAAACCCATACCCTATCCCAGACCAAAAAGGCACCCTATTCCAGTCTGACTGAAAGTGCAAAAACAATACTCTATAATATCCCAGACCTAAGGAGCACAAAAACCATACCCTATCCCGCGGCACATACCAGTATATAACATATATACATGTAGGCAGGTACTAAATAATATCTTTACATACTGTATTACAATATGCTTACTTGGGTAGACAGTCTTCATAACATCAATACCAACTGCAGGAAAAAAAAACTTAAAAATCAGTACTAAATGTAAAATGTCTTTAAAAGTTACATGTAATAATAAGTTTAATAATAGTTTATTAATATATATAGTGCAGATATCAATCATATAATTATTTTCATATGCGCGTTATAAAATAAAATGATAATGAAATAAATAATTATGAAATAATATACAAGATTAATGGTAAAAAGTTATGTACAAAATTGATGGCATATTTCCTTACCTTGTCTAAAAAGTTCAGCAGCTAATACAGCATAATCTCCCTAAACAAAATAGATCTTTTGATTGAGCCTTTTCTTATGACATTTAAAAATAATAATAAAATCTTTCACTTGTAAAATATTAACTTACTTGATGTGAAATATTAAAACTGAATGACTTTAGCCTGGAGTCTTTTATTTCATTAACCTGAGTCAACAAGACGCTAATATTCTGCTATTTGATAATCACAATTACATAACAGTTCAGATACTTACAAGACATGGTTTTCCTTTCTCTGTCCTTCCAAGCTTTACATCAGCATATGGTATTTTCATTAACTCTGAGATGGTTTTCCTGAGAAGAAGTCTCCCTATCTACAATGTCAAAAGTTGTAAATGTTGTTACCAAGTTTATCTCATTTCCACTCTGTCATCACCTACCAGTGAAGATTTAGCATCTTTTTTAAAAACAAATTTTTGAATTCTCTCTTTTTCTTCTAACTGCACACAAGAGAAAGCCATCAGCCATTCCTAAAGATAGATAGATACATATAGATACTGGTAGGTAGGATAGATAGATAGATAGATAGATACGGTAGATATGCATCTATCAGCAGCTTCCCCGTGGGGTCGACCCCACGGGAACCCAGGGGGATTTGTCGAGATTTTCAGAAAATTCTTGCCCGAGGGTGTGGGGGAAAACATCACTTTTGTTCAAGGAGTTCTAACCCAGGGACTAGAACCTGGGGATTTGTAACTTGAGGTCAGCGGTTTATACGTTCTCTATGTTCTTTGAAAACATAGACACGACACTTCACGCACGAGTTGTTCTTCGCGACTTGATCTTGTCTCTTTAATATTCCTTAAAACTGCAAGTGTCATGCCTGTTTTCAACGCCTGGAATTTAGATAGCACCCAAAGAAAAGCTGTTATTGCTAATTCATTGTAAGAATTTATCAACAAAGGTACCATGGTCCATGTGTGAAGATCAGTAAAAAGGCAGCAAAATTGTTCCCTTTGTTGTCAGTTATATCAATGGTCTGGAGTCCTTATTTTTAGCCCCTGGGGTGGGGATATGTCAAAAATTTCTCTCCCACACCCAGGGGTATTTGATGAGGTTTGATAGGGCATTTGGACAAATCCCCCAGGGTCCCCGGGGGTCGACCCCTGGGGGAAGCCGCTGATAGATGCAATAGATAGACAGACAGACAGACAGACAGATAGAGATAGATAGATAGATAGAGAGATAGACAGACAGACAGACAGAGAGATAGATAGACAGACAGACGGACAGACAGACAGACAGACAGACAGATAGATAGATAGATAGATACATTTTTGTAGAGATAGATAGACAGATAGATAGATAGATAGATAGATAGATAGATAGATAGATACATTTTTGTAGAGATAGATAGATAGATAGATCGATAGATCGATAGATCGATAGATCGATAGATAGATAGATAGATAGATAGATAGATAGATAGATAGATAGATAGATACATGCATGTAGATAGCTTAGATACATTTTAGATACAGTTATTATTATTATTGATATTTCTGTTACTATTACAATTATTATTATTAGTAGTAGTAGAAGTAGTGTTGCTGTTGCTAATTAGCCATTAACAAAATGAGCAGGGGACTGGGACCTAGTCCGTAAAACTAATTAATTAAGAAACTAGCAAAAATGGGCATCATTTTCTGAGAGAGCAGATCAAACTTAGCTAGTCTGGAAAGTTTGGTGAACTTCGGCTTAATATTGACGACGCTAGAGGGCATCAAATATGTCTATTTTCCCATACAAACTCTGTAAATTTTTGACGCTGTCCATCCAAACCATACATTCACTGTAAAATTTTGGAGGGACAACACAATTTCAAAAGCTTATAATTCCGACAGTCAATTTGCTCAAATCACATCAAACTTTGCACAGATGCTAATTTCAACATGCTTTTTCATGTCATGAACTTAATTTCGTAATTGCATTAATTCTAATAAACTCGTTCCCAGTCCCCTGCTCGTTTTGTTAATGGCTAATTATTATAAATTATTATTATTAAAACTCAATATAAACTTAATTACAGTGAGCTTCATAAGCTTACATGCTTGGTTGGTTTCCATGCTTCTGATTTGAAGGCCCAACGAATTCCTTCCATTACAGCAGAACGCATTTACACTACACCAAGTACATCTACTACTGTAGCTTATCCATGTACAAGGTAAATATCTACATCGTGTACAGGGGTTTCTACAGGCGTGAATTCCTTGAACTGTCAGTTGACCGTTCACCCGTCCGCCATCTTTGTTTTTGAAATGGCATACCGCTGTCTATGTACTTGCTGGCTCACTAGTCGTTCCACTGAGTATAAGGATGGACAGGTTTTCTTGGTGTTCCGGCTCAAATCTCTCAGTTTCTCCTGGAGAAATAGGAGTACATCAACAGGACGGTGTGAGAATATATGATGGAGATAATAAGGTAACGTTCTGGACCTTGCTTTGAATAGCAAACTATTTATTTTTATTTTAACATTTCGAATGATTCGATCTCCAGTGCTTTTAACATTTCAATGTTTGTTTCAGACGACATTTGAACATGGCTTGCTTAAACTAACATCACATCGTATTCTATGGGATGACGTCAACCAACAGGTAATAAACCTGAAAAGTGTCGACCCAAAACTTATGAGAAAGTTGAATACCACAGGGATCCCAAATTTGACATGTAATTGACTTGATGTTATAGGACCGTGCAATAGATATACCTCTTTCACTTATAACAAGGACAGAGGAACACGGATCAGGCTTTATGAGCAGGTAGGTTAGCACTAATCATTCATTAAACCACTATTATATGCCTGTTGGTGTAGGGGTTGGTCAAGCTACATTGTACATGTGTTAGGGGACATGGTGGAACATTCCTTTGTGATAATTAAGTTATATTGATGTTATTTGGCATTGTTAATAGTATTATTTGTGTGTCTATAATGTCTAAGTGCCAAGATCTCTGTCCATCTCCACCCTCCTATACCAAACAAGCAGCCTGGCCCTAGTGTTTCCAGTCCCTACTCCTACATCAGGTTTTCATTCAAGCAAGGAGGACACTCAGAGGTTTGTACACTCATGAACTAAACAAATAGATTCCATTTTGCTGTGTGTCTGTACCTGTACTCTATATATCTACACAGATGATGTCAAAATGTGGTCAGAACTAAAAAGTATAATAACATTGTATTGTGTATGCCACAAGACGAAGTTGACCGAGTGGCATGACTGTGGTTCTCACCACAATTTGAGGTCTTCTGTGTATCTACATGTATAAGATTACAGACGCACAACAACATGAGCCTTTGTTTTATATAATATTTGTATATTTTTGATTAAAATTGTGACAAATTCACTGCCCCTTGCAGCCTGGGATATACAATGACAATGATACATGTAGTGATATGCCATTATTATTATATATGTACACATTTTCTTTGCTTTTTATATGTATATTTCTAAAACTCATTAATAATTCATGAGCTATTAGGCCAATGGGAGCTGACCATTTGGTCAGGTGCATGGACCTTTATACCCCCATACAGACTTGCCAGGTTTTAGTTATAGAACTGATTAATAAAACATGAGTGTTCTATCACTTTTAGTTATAACACTCATGCATAAACATGAGTGTTATAACTAAAAGTGATAGAACACTCATGTTTCATTAATCAGTTCTACCAACTGACTACCTGAAACACAGGCCTGTATGCCAAGGTCTCAGTTTTAGTATCGTATCACTGACCTTCACATAGGCAATTTTGGAATGTAATATTACTAGGTTCCTTAACTGACACCTACAATACCTCTTTCAAATGTGGGACGAATTGTGGTGTTCAGTGAGCATGATCGCAGTGTCATAGACATCTCTTACCTACAAATTTGAGATTTTCTTTAACCTTTTCCATCCAAAATTATTAAATATCAGTTTAAATGAATGTTGGGTTTTAGAGTCGTTTAGAAAACTCGATGCCGTGTTGTATCGGGTATATAGATACTCGGCTTCGCCTCGTATCTATATCCACCGATACGACATGGCCTCTCGTTTTCTAAACTTCACCTCTCATCTTAGATGATCAGATCTAACTGAAAAAGCCCCTCAAGGTAATAATAGTAATTTACCCATTTATATTTATTCAGTTTTACAGTAAGTTAAAAGACCAGTTAAACAAAAAGTCTTGGTTACAATCTGCTCAACCAGGAAATGTGCAGGCCAAAGGAAGGGTAAGATACTATGTCTGTTTTTTGTTGTTGGAACTGCAACACTTAATTATGCTAAACTAATTAATAATATTATTTTGTACTTTACCAATTTGACGTAAACAGACTAGAGGTGTTGGTGGAATAGTTGGCATTGAACGAAAACTTGAACAACAATCCCAAAAGAGAGATAGTGCTATAAACATGGTACGTGCTTATTGGCGTTAAGTTAATATGGCACGCATTAGTTACAGTGTAATAGCCAATAACCTAGAAAAGTTGTTCTTGTAGGCATTTAAAGATCTGGATGCACTAATGGAAAAGGTATCAAGCTATTAAAATGCAACTTTTGCTTCAATTTTTCTTTCCTGGTTTTTAAAATTGTTATTGTGTTAATTGCCAGGCAAAGGAAATGGTAGCAATTGCAGACAAAGTTGCATCCACTTTAAAAGAAAAGAAAGGTTCCATAACTGAAGATGAGGTAATATGACCTTGGAGATGATGGGGTTCCTGTGCTTAATTGGACCACAGGGTACCCACTTCTCTTGTTGCAAATGACATTTTGTTTGTTTTTATGAGTAATCGTTTTGTTTCCATCTTATTTCCCAGACCATCATGTTCAAGTCATACTTACTGAGTATGGGAATAGACAACCCTGTAACAAGGTACTGTATTTATACTTACTGAGTATGGGAATAGACAACCCTGTAACAAGGTACTGTATTTATACTTACTGAGTATGGGAATAGACAACCCTGTAACAAGGTACTGTATTTATACTCAGTATGGGAATAGACAACCCTGTAACAAGGTACTGTATTTATACTTACTGAGTATGGGAATAGACAACCCTGTAACAAGGTACTGTATTTATACTCAGTATGGGAATAGACAACCCTGTAACAAGGTACTGTATTTATACTTACTGAGTATGGGAATAGACAACCCTGTAACAAGGTACTGTATTTATACTTACTGAGTATGGGAATAGACAACCCTGTAACAAGGTACTGTATTTATACTCAGGCATTATAGATTTGGGTTGGGGAGGTAAAAGAAACTCTCAACCTCCCAATTTTAGTACATTATTGTATAGCATTAATTTTATACTTTACCTTTATTTATATGGTGCATATTTCATTCAAATATGTTTATATGCACCTAACTTACTCACCAAGAATCGGGACCCCATTTCCACCCACTACATATAAGTAATGACTATCGTGAGTTAATTGTCATTATCATTATGTCACGTCAGAGACACAGTTGGTACTGGAGCAAACTATCACAACGAGTTGGCAAAAGAACTTGGTCTGTTTCTGGACAAAGTAATCAAGGTATGGTTTGATTACCGTAATGCTTGCAGATGCCTTTTCTCTCAATGATGTCAGTATATGAAGGAATTCATATAATGTATCTTGTGCTACATTTGTAGAAGATGCTAGAAAGCATATTAATATCTTTGTCATTCATGGTCTTATCTTCAACAGGATGAAGGTGGGATGATGGCATTAACAGACGTCTACTGTAGATTTAACAGAGCTAGAGGCATGGAGGTACTGTATTGATCTCCATATTTCATTGCCTGTTCCTCATCATCACACCGTTTCCACTATTGCTCTTTCATTTCAGCTTGTATCTCCTGAGGACTTAGTAAATGCATCCAAACAATTTGAAACTTTAAAAATTCCACTGAGGTGAGGTTTCTTTTCTCTCCAAGTGAATGCATGAGAAGGAAAATGAGAGAGAAAGATGAGAATAGGAAAGGTTGCCACAGCAGCATACATGCATACAATGTATATAAATCTATGGAATCTACATTTCAGATTGCGGCGTTTTGATAGTGGCGTACTTGTTATTCAGTCAGTTTCTCATAGTGACGAAGAAGTCATCAGAAACACCAAGCACCTGGTATGTTTACATATGACTCTGGATTGGACAGTGTGATAGATTAGGAAATGCTTTGTTATATAGTCCTTGTAATATGTAACTTCATCTCACTTGTCAATTCTAGCGAGTACAGGTTCTAGTCTGGCTCCAGCATGTACGTGTATCAACATTCTCAGAGCACCAATGAAGGCCATCAATCAATGGCCAAAACGTGACAGTTTTTAAAAATATCTTAAGCCATAGAAAACCCACCAATTATCATGTATGGTTCTGTATCTTCTAGCTTGATGATAAAGGATCTCTAACAGCAGATGAACTTGCAAGTCTTGTGAAGCTGTCTGTAATGCTTGCGAAGGAAAGGTACATATGCAGTGTATCAGGATTTATTGCTAATTCTATTGCTGATGAGAATATTGTCTGTCTTGCAGACTACTGGTAACAGAACAGGCTGGCAAGGCATGTCGGGATGACAGCGCTGAGGGACTTCGATTTTATCCTAATTTATTTGCTGAGAGAGAAGCTTGAGCTTTTGGCAAAAAAGTGACAATTAATAAAATGTACATTGTTGAATGAACTAGATGCTCTTCTAGCGTGAAGTCGGGCTTCTAAATGAAATGTAGCCTATTTGAACTAAATATAGATATCTTATAGTGCGATTAAAACAGCGTTTGGTTGCTCGTCGACCTCGTCGTTGCGTGACTCGAGCTCGATATCTAGAACATGCTTTCCTTGCAATTTAAGTACTGCAATTTCACAAACTCAGCGAATCATGAATGATAATGACATTGTTTATTTGTTACCATAAAATATATCCATACAAATACAAATACCGTATCCATAAACTAGACATCGCAGAGTGATTAAACAATGTTTGGATGAAGTGTAAATATGGGTTTACCTCGACGGTTATCGGTCGGCTGAAAACCTTACAACTGTTCTCTTCACCACCGGCTGCGTGTATCAACTCACTTCGTTCTAAGTTCTGAAGATCTCTAAACCCTTTGCAGTACTAGTACTGGATTGATACATCCATATCTCTATGAATTATTGAGGTTATTTTGAAAACAAGACGACATAAACTTCCTCCAACAAGGTTTGTGAATAAAGACTCGACCAGTCTCGTATTGATAAATCATGTTGTTAGAGCCTTCGGTGATTATCTTAGCGGCCGGCACAGGGCGCATGCGCTGTAGAACCCAGTTGGCGGTTTGAAGCCAAAGACGAAGAATACGACGACCGCTCTGCATTTTTAGAGTCGGGTCTTCCACAGGAAGCCCGACTAAAAAGGAATAAATGAAAGTTGGTTTCATTGCCAATTTATAATATTGTGTTTTTCTATGGGTAGCTGCATTGTACATGTAGACAAAGCTATCACATTGCAGAGGTTTCACAATCAGCATCAGTAATGCCAGTTGAACCACTTACTTTTTACAGGCAACCTTGCACATGTATGTACAGATTATTGTAGATAATGGAAAAATAGTAAATGAAACATTGTGACACATTGTAACGTATAAAGTAATTTGTTGCTTGGTAATAGTTCATAAAGTAGTTTGTAGCATTTCGTCAAGCATCAATAAATGTGACGCATGTTAGTGACAAGACATTATTTTATTAGCATTATTGCATGTACTAGGTATGACGTACTACAGTACATTACAGATGTTACAGCTAATTTACGTCGTGCGTGACCAGTAAATCGGAACATTCAAATGAAGTTTTGAAGTCTAGACTTGAGTCTCGAACATTCAGACAGAAAAATCAAATCTACATGAATATACCTATAAGAACAAAGTATCAGATATCTGTTTACTCAGGCTGTTGTGATTGCAGAGTATGTAGGCTTAGCTGGTACAAATTTTCATCCAATTTAATTTTAATTTTATGAACGTTTTTGAGAAAATTATTTAGTGGTCTGTAGAAGATTCCGTTGGACTTTGAAATGTTCACTTGTGACGTAAATTAGCTGTAAATACTACAACATTACGCTACAGAATAGGCTTATAGTGATAACCACCAACATCTACATGAATTAGTGGGCAGTGAGTTTGTTAAAATCCCTGTTTTCTTTCCATAATACTGTGAATAGCACCCATAGTTTCAATGTCGCCAGGAGCTAGAGAAGAAATGAAGAAAATATTTCATTCAATACTTGAGCTGCTGATATGTAAATGAACTTTTATGTGCTAATTTTATTTTCAACTGTAAACATTATTTTCTATGTTTGACCACCATTAGTTTATGGAATACAGCTGATTCAGGTCGAGTGTTTAACAGTAAAGTTTGTCGCACAATCGCAGGGGGGGATCTAGAGATTTTGAAAGGGGGTTGCACCACTAAGGGGCGTAAAGCCCCTTCTTCTAGGGGGGTGTGGGGGCATGCTCCCCCAGAAAATTTTGAAATCTAGAAGCTCGAAAATGCAATTTCCATCCATTCTGGGCATCAAATGGTGGGGAAACATGGGCGAATATGTATCGGGCCCAACTCAAAAGGGGGGGAGAGGGGGCACCAGGGGTCAGGTGGGGGGGGGGAGAGGGGGACAATAATCAAACCAGCCCATATGAGTGGGAAGTAGCTACAGTACTGGTTCGTGCCGTATCAGGCAATACCATCATAGAAGTGGGAAGTAGCTACAGTACGGTTCGTGCCGTATCCAAGCATTCTGATTGGTTGAGCGATGATTTTGCGCGCTGTGATTGGTTGAATAGATGTCTTCGATTCCATACCGTGACCGTAACTCCGTACCGTAGGTTTCCCACTCATACGAAAACGACTCTCTATGCGATATATGTATGGAACAAAATATATACGTGTTCTATGGGTAAAAAATAGAAAAGGATTAATGTTATTCATGTGTGACAAAGACAGTTTACTGTACCTCCTAAGAAGTCTTCAAACTCTATAGATTCACCAGTACCCAGTAGTGTGTCCAATGCTATCATTGAACTAGGCAGGCATGGAAGTCTTTGGATCTAATAACCACAATAGACTAGTTTTAGTCCACAAAATGTATTGACAATAGACCCATTGAGCTTGGTGGTAATGTTTTCCCATTTCAGACCATGTGTCATTCCTCTGAATATGACATTCTTTGTTTGAGTGACATCCATATTTATGTATCTTCTCAAGCATTACCAATAGAGAAAGAAATAATACTCAGGGGAATGACACGTAAAACATTACAACCAAGCTAAATGGGTCTATTAACTTTATTCTTTATGAACATACATGTAACTAATGTACACATGTGGCATATTTGATGATGGTAACTATATTTTTATTTTCATAGTTAAATTTCTTAGGCTACATGTATATACAGTCATAGGATATTTTGATTTTGTAATGCGCAATAGATCATTCACATGCTTTTTGTGCAATATAAGAAATACATTTATTATTATTTATTATCATTATCAATCTATTTTGAAATATTATTGACAATTTTACTGTTTTTATGAGGCTTATTTATCATTATGGGAAATTATGCATGTACATGAAGTTACTGCAATGAATGGCTAACAACTGTATTGTGTCAATCATTCTTTCTATTTCACCTAATCGCAATAATTAAGTCACTGCCTAGTGGTCATCGAGAGGGCATGTAGCTATCACGTTCCATGTTTCCTCTGACACTCACAACCTTACAGTACATACACATTCTCATGTACAATCATAGGCACCAAATCACAGCAAAACGATGGTGAGACAGTCAGCCAATCAAAGTGCCACAAAAAGATGCAGGAAGCTAGTGTACAGTATATAAACTTGTGCTATAATTAGATACATGTATTGACATACAACAGTGAATGGTGTGTTAACAAAGCCCTGATCTAGACAGACTATGTGACCCTTGCACAGTTGTACATGTATATGACCAACCTTAGAAGCTACGGCACATTCCATTTGAAGTCTAAGAGGAGCTTGAAGGCCTTGGGTGTTCCTCAGCATTCTCATATCTAATGCCTGTTGGTTTTTGGTATACTGGTTGAAAAATAACATAAAAAGGAAACATCGTTCAGAAAGAGTGAGATCTTGTACCAAGACACAGAGTTGTTCAACAGCTTCAGGCAGTTTAACCCTAGAACCATGTGCATTACAGTGAATCATGTTACAGGAAATGTCATTTGATGCCAAGAAAGACCTGGTCTTGCATGTATATTACATTGTACAGGGCCGTACATACATGTAACCCAAAATTCGACATAGCTGACATAAGTTATTTACATTTTGTTATAATAAGACATGAGTTTGTATGGTACTACATTAATGTTAAATACAATATAAAGACCTGTGCCCCGCAAGAGAGATTACAAATCACAAACCAATCAGGAGGCATTGGAGGTCTAGGTCAAATTGAGTCGTCAAGTTAAAACTCACGTAATCGGTAGTTTCCCAAAATCTGAATATGTTTTCTCGATTTTGCTAGCCCTGTTACTGACTCTCTTAACCAGCCGTTTATACAAATTCTGAGCTGCCCGCTATTATGTTGTTGAGTGCCGAGTCACCGAACAAGTAGCCAAACACTGAGTTGATAACTGTAATCGTTCAGTCTCAGATCTAAACATAGAGAAATGTATACACCTATCACTCAACAAGTAACTACACAATGTTGTGATCAGTATAATCGTTATCTCAGATCTAAACATTGAAGTCGTGAATACAGCTATGACTAAGTACAATCTGCAATCGAGTGTGGCTATGAACGAGACCACTAAAAGCTGATCTATGAGGTTTTATCAACAGTTGACCTCTTTCTTCACAAACCTTGTTGGAATATTCCCGGCCTATCTAATCAACGAGCTAATTCTGAATGACTGGAGTTTCCTTGCCAGGATTGTCCTTTTTCCAAAAATACCTTTATAAAGTGGCTCAAAGAAAATTGTCTGGGGTGAGAATGAAAACGTGTGTCTCGGTCAGTTCAGTTCGTTCCTGATCTCTTCGTTCTTCACAGCTCAGTCCCTCACCGAATGGAAGGTGGAGGCCCATATAAAGTATACTTCTTTCATGCTACAATGCATCCCAGTGCTCAATCACACCAGGGCACGAGTGAACGCTTATTAAAGTGTCTAGTTAAGTTTTGATCTTGGGCAGATGACATAAAGTTAAAATTAATGGAGTTTGAGACTGTGGCTAATGGAAGCATAAAGAAAAACAGTTCAAGTTACATGTACAATGTAGCAGGGTCCAGGGCGTTCCTTTACCATGTAGTTAAGCATTGAGAATAAATGAGGAAAACCCTTACATTCATCTCTGAGAATTCCAATGGATGTGATGACTTTATCTGATCCTTGACACTTGAAGGTCTTATGAAATACCAAAAATAAATTATAATCATCAACATCATCATTACTGTAAACACTTCATTATTTATATTTGATGATGATGATTGTGTTGATGAGTTGTGATGATGATTGTGTTGATGAAGATAGTTGTGATGATGATGATTGTGTTGATGAAGATAGTTGTGATGATGATGATTGTGTTGATGAAGATAGTTGTGATGATGACGATTGTGTTGATGAAGATAGTTGTGATGATGACGATTGTGTTGATGAAGATAGTTGTGATGATGATGATTGTGTTGATGAAGATAGTTGTGATGATGATGACTGTGTTGATGAAGATAGCTGTGATGATGATAATTGTGTTGATGAAGATAGTTGTGATGATGATGATTGTGTTAATGAAGATAGTTGCCATAGGGCCTAAATGTTCCAATATTTCATTATTATTATTCACAATGGCACTTAGGGGAGGTTTTATGATGTTAAAATCTTACTCGAGTGGCAGCCTGTCAAACTGTCATTTACCTCAATAACCAATAAAGACACTCTAAACTTTTTAAATGAAATATCTGTAATTTGTAAGTCATTTGTAAACAAACAAGTGCCATCTGGTTGCTTGAAGAAAAACTGACAGATTTTGAAAATTAGTTTTGAACATTTCGACAGCTATGTCACTCCTAAAACCAACCATTCTAAATGGCATAAAACAAAATGTAGAGTCAATATTTTACCGTAATAATATAATAATATAAACAAGACGCTCTGTAAGCATTGACTTACCCTGATTCTAGAGGCTTTGTCAAACTCTATAATATGATGTTTGTTTTTCCCGCGAGCTACGAAGCAGCGAGAAATAACAAAGCCTCTGGTCGTAGCTGTTACGAATCTCACTTTCATGCAGACACCTAATGACAGCCTTCAAACATGTCAGATACAATCGACCAATCAGCGAATTTTGTAAGACGATCCCCCTTCGCTGATTGGTCATTGCATCTGTCATTGTGTCTGCATGAAAGTGAGATTTGTAATGGCTACGACCAGAGGCTTTGTTATTTAAGCTGCTTCGCGGCGTACAAAGATCGTATTTTGACAAAGCCTCTGGAACCAGGGTAGCATTGACTCAGTGGGCTTCAGCAATGAGTCTTCAGTTTCCTCAGTGGCACAGAGCACATGCGCCTTGGTACCCAATTGGTGATTTGTGGCCATAAGAAAAAGAAAGCCCATTTTTCAACTTGGCATGCCACACGCTGAGTAATAATAAAAGATTTATATACAAAATGTAGCACCTACACTTGTATAACAATAGCTAAATAACATACCCTGTTCTTAGTCTGTCTGGAACTCCATAAAGACCTTGTGATGTGCTTACTTCACTGACACCATCAGATTTGGGAAGAATAGTAGGGGAAGTCTAAAGAGAACACATAACCAATTAATATTATCATATATCATATACACCACAGACAATATACAACACAGAGAGCCTGAGACTCAGTGAGAGAGGTACATAAATGTATGATGTACATGTACCCAGCCATACCAATCGATAAATATCGATCATCGGAAAGTAATCGAATTCATTGATATTAATCGATAATAATCATTTGATTAGAGTGCAATTTAGAAAAGCGTGAAATAGTACTAACTTTAAATAGTACTAAATAGTGATATTTCTATTGTTTTCTATTGTTTCATTAGTGCTATTTAGTACTAATTAGTTATTTAGTTTTCAAGCTTTTCTAATTTGCACTCTAGTATTTTTATATAGATTTATCATAGTTCATCTTGTATTTTTACACATTCGTATTTTGAACGAGCTTTTGCTCTTTGATGTTAACGTGGATAAATAAACGATTGATTGATTGATATCGGTAATCGATGATAATCGATACTCACAACCCAAGTGTCCTTGATTATATCGATTATTATCGATTCATATCAAATATCATCGATTCCAAAAATTCACCACGGCGAATATGTATATGTGATCTAAATACTTTGGTGAAACACAATCACCAACTGTAGCGAACAACAGAGTGCCAGTTCATCTACCACACTATCAACAAATCTTACCATGTCTGAAGCCTTCAGTGAAGGATTTCTAAGCATCGTTGAAAATCGATAGAAGTCGATCATAATCGATGAAAATCGATACTCACACATTTTACATGATCGATTTTCATCGATTTCCAATATTAATCGATTGATTGGTATCGATTATTATCGATTGTTATTGATTATTATCGATTATCGGAATTATCGATTGGTATGGCTGGGACTAGTCATAGCACTTCTTTTCTCAAAGAATTCTGTAGTGCGAGAAAACTAATTGAAATATATTTTGAATTCAAGAAATGACGGTAAATAAAGAAGTAAATCATCGAAATACTCCAAACGATGAACGATTCTAACCGGCGCAAGGCATGACAAAGCAAAAAGTGAGATATTTTGATGAGTGGTTTACGGCATTAAAGATCAAGAAATTCGACCATTATTATGACTTAGAGGTATTACAAATTGCTTGGAAATAAGAATATAACCCAGAGAATTCCCTTTTATCTATTTTGTCATTCTTTTTGACCAGATATTGTTCGAAGTTTGAATACTCACCATGTTGTCCGCCATCTTGAAATCTGTGACCTTCAGCGCCTGCGCAGAGAAATAACTGGGAAGGATCGCGGGCGCAGAATAAAAAAATTGATTTTTTGAATTCTTGGTTTGCAATCAATCCCTTGAGAATCAGGAGATAAAGAACGTATAAAGACACGGCGGCCATGTTGGTTGAACAAACAATAGACACTAATGAGTAATCTTTTGTTGAAGTTCAACCAAGATGGCCGCTGTGACGTGTATTGCAAACCAGCAATTATCCCGTCACGTCAAGGCTTTTTTCCCCAGCGCCAGCCGGATATCATGAAATTGGGATTAAAACCACTTTTAAGAATGTAACTATTTTGACAATTCTTAGCCCTGAACAGGAGACGCCTTTAATATTGTCAGGTTTTCTGTTCCAACAGGAAACTAGGACCACACAGATCCTGAAAAATTCACGGTGACTGAAAACACATCACTGAGTGCGAAACCTGCTCTGACCATGTCTGACTGAGACGGCAGTATTAAAATCACCGGTTTACCGAAATAAATATAATTAATATATTTAATCAATCATTAATTGAATACCTTGGTGGATAAAAGGCTTATCAAAACAGTCTCAATTGTACACACCGTACACCTTCTATTTAGCGCCCTCCCTCAAGTCAAATCAGCCAGCGGTCTCTTTGGAGCCGTTTCATCATTTATATTTCATCATTTATATTTTTCTGACATCATATGATAATAATAATAATAATGATTATTATGATTATTATCCAAACTTCTAGTATAGTTATACTGTTTTAGGAGTTAGTCTGATTTTAAAAATTGAAAAATATTAAAGATCATCATGAACTGAACTGCACTGAGCGCCCCATCATCATGTACCGGCTAACTGCACTGAGCGCCCCATCATCATGTACTAACTGCACTGAGCGCCCCATCATCATGTACTAACTGCACTGAGCGCCCCATCATCATGTACTAACTGCACTGAGCGCCCCATCATCATGTACTAACTGCCCCATCATCATGTACTAACTGCACTGAGCCCATCATCATGTACTAACTGCACTGAGCGCCCCATCATGATCATGTACTAACTGCACTGAGCGCTTCATCATCATGTACTAACTGCACTGAGCGCCCCATCATCATGTACTAACTGCACTGAGCGCCCCATCATCATGTACTAACTGCACTGAGCGCCCCATCATCATGTACTAACTGCACTGAGCGCCCCATCATCATGTACTAACTGCACTGAGCGCCCCATCATCATGTACTAACTGCACTGAGCGCCCCATCATCATGTACTAACTGCACTGAGCGCCCCATCATCATGTACTAACTGCGCTGAGCGCCCCTCTCTAATAAGCGACCCCTCTAATATGTGAGGAAGTTGACAGTTGCGTGAAATCTGAAATAGCGTTTCTGAAATACTGCTTTCTGTGTCTTTACGATGTACGGTACATTAACGTTTGTCATGAGACATGCACATAATAATAATAATATAATAATACTTTATTCATTAATATACACATACTACTTACTAGTATTATCAGCGATTATTTGACATAATAAGCGCTTCTCCTAAGACCTCCAAAATTTAATAAGCGTCCCCCCTTTTTACTCTGATTGGTCGAGATGACGTCACAATTCTCAACTGAATAATGTATTGTATTGTATGAAACAAATAAATTCTATTCTCCCGTGCGTCTGTACGGCTCGTTATATAGTCATCTCGTGGCGTATACCGTTTTTTGTTCTCGCCACATTTTGACGCACGGGAAAATGGAATCTATTTGTTTCATGAATGGGTATTAAACCTAAATATCAAAATCGACCATTCGTCCGGTTGCGGCCTAAAAACAACTCAAAAATTTAAGGCTGTTTGAGAAAATCATCCAAAAGTCATGCATAAGTCAATTAATATCTGTGTTATGCAAGGTTCAAGAACTAAAGTTTTAAATAAAAGTGGATTCTTTTCTCTGTCGCTGAAAGGTGACATGCATCATCCTCGCTATTTCTAACTTACAAATTCTAACTCTGATTGGCCAATCTACATCACGTGATCCATGTGAGTCAGGTTCAATATATAAAACCTCTTGGGATCCACTTAACCGCTGATAATTTACAAGATATCTTGTCAAAACAAACATCAACCGAGTGAGGAGAATAAAATATGAATCACTTTAGTAGTTCTACCGCACGTTGTAACTTTGCCATCCCTTGTCAGAACGGTCTTGCACCACAGTACCAACTCGATCCCATGAACACTGCAGGGAACACGCCTTTAGCTCCTCATTCGTTCCATGAAGTGCAATCATATTATGGACCAACATGGACAGACGTTGGATCACCTGAAGAACGATTAGAAAGCAGTTTTGCGGCCTCTCAACCCGCAGTGCAATGCCTGGAAGAAAATGGCAGACAGAAAACCGTGCCCATAGCTGACATAGTTACCGACGAATCACAGCAACAAACCAAGAGGAAGCCAGGTTAGAAGATGATTAATGAGACTCTCTAAATGTCATTGATTAACACAGCTATCGTTAATCGTATCTTAGTTTAGGAGTTCTCTATCAAGTAGCAGAGTGTTTGGAGTAGTAAGATGTTTAGTGTACTCTCAGTGAAATTGTCTGAAGTCGGCCAGTTTTCAGTGGCTGCAAGAATTCCCTTGATAACCTGAGCACTGATGAAGCAATGCAACTATCAATATCATCGCCTTGGGGGAAAACACATACAAATTGTAAGGTTTTGAACTGGTTGAAGGTTTTAACCCTAGTTTTACTCATGCAATTTTTCATTTATTCGACATATATGACAACAAACTGTCTGACCAGAGTGAACATTTAGAACACATAATGCCGAATAGTTTTCTCGCCGCCACCACCCTACCAGTCGGTTGTTCTTCTTTTCGTTTAAGCTCTCTTCTCAGTCCAGTCCTACACTCACTTATAAGCAGTACAGACAGTACAAAATAATGATTATAAGGGAACTATTTATGTTGATTCGTAGACCTAACAGTGTCTAAACTAGTAATGATCTTGACTTGTGTAAACGAGTTACTTCGGCCATGGCTTAGCAATGCTTAGGCATTCGAAAAGAACCTTCGGCATCCACACTGCGCAGTGCAAAAGAAAGCAGCAGTATTGTTCCATGTAAGTAGTTTGTCATTAGTCTGTTTTGAGCTATCTACTGGCTCGTTTCTCGTGTCTTGTTGATGTGCAACGACCGGTACGGAGTAAGTTAGTATGGCCGCGTTCATGAAATGGAACCGCGCCAAATTTCACTGATATACATGCTGTGCAAATGAAATGTGTTCATTAATTTTCAAGTTCTCGAAGACTGAAAGTTTTAGTAATAGAAAATCATCAAATCCTTCTAAATGTGACTGGATTGCAGACTTTCCAATGTCACTTTTTATGCTGCTATAAATGAACAAGACGCAGGTTTGTGTTTCTCACTTAGAGTATTTCAATGCCTTTGACATTTTCCATTCCGTTGTTTTCTCAAAATATACCTCATTATATGCGTCAGAAACGTTGATAAACGCAGGAAGAAAAACTCATTTCAGTCAGTTGATCCCAAACTATAGGTTTAAAAGCGTTATTGAGAAAATGTGTCGTATAAAGAGTTCAATTACAGAGCAGTGAGGCTAGTGATACAGAACTTGTAAAACTACAAGCTACATCATCTCTCAATTGCCATCAGCATTAGACACCCAAGCCTTGTTTGTGCGGACTGTAAACTGCATGGCTAACAAGTCTACTAATACTAAGTAAACCAAGTGACTAGTAGGATTAGTTTAGTACACAATTAGTGAGGATTTGATTGCATCAAACAAGAGATACCTTTGATTCAATCGACATGGACGTACGAATGTCATGGCCGATTAGTTACTTGATTTATGACTTCTTTGTTTACGAATTCCGCCTTGAAAAACGCGTTTTCTAAATTACCAAGGTTAAAGTTTGTTTATTCCACTCGTAGATTCAAGAGTTTAAAACTCTGTTTTAGTACCTAAAAGTTTGTTTTGGGGAAGGAGGTTGTGTAATCGTGTCGAAATTCCTCAGTACGATCCGATGAAGGCGTTCCTCAAGTACTCTCATGATAGATTATCAATCTGGACGGTAAACGGCCTTATTCAAAAGGAAACTAAATATTACGAATCCAATCCACGATGTAATGTCAGTGTTATTGAACACAGAATAGCTAGTTAGGTTTGTTTGATCGAGTTTATGGCTTAGGTGCGCGGGACCTACAACAGAACATAGATTCATCCGAGGTAGATTAGTACAAGACAACACGAAATGAAATAACTTCTTATAGGACTTCGTGCTAAATTGAAGACCAAAGGTTTCCATTTTAAACAATCCTCACGGTTAGATTTTCCTCTTTCTGTCTTGGGAATAAAGTTTCTATTCTATAACAATATTGCGGCACTGAGTCAATTGAAATGACGCTGGCATTTTTTTTGTTCCAGTCTTGAACGCCATAATTTACACCGAAAACTTTGCTTTGGTTCTAATTTATCTGGTTCATACACATCAGAACATGTCTAATACAACCTGTGCATCATTCAGATCGGCTTTTCTTCCTGAGATATATTGTGTAATTTCTATAACTATCGATAACTTTATCATGTATCAACGTGCTTATTTGTGTGCGCATTTCTCAATTGATAAATCTCACACTTATTCCCTGATAAATCTAACTGAATAACACCTCACTTGTTTTCAGGTCTTCAAAGTTTAATACCCAGAGTGAAATACCGAGCATCGTGGACATCAGCCAGCGTTCGTTCTCGCTCAAGAACAGCCTACACATCAACACAACAGCTGGAGTTAGAGAAGGAATTCCTGTACTCTCGATACCTAACCAGGACAAGAAGGCTAGAACTGGCGAAATTGCTGGGACTTTCAGAGAAACATTTAAAAGTATGGTTTCAGAATCGACGTATGAAACTCAAAAAGAGTGAACTGAATTTTTGTAATGGTAAAGCCAACACTAGTGAGATTCGTAAAATGTATGATGACGAGTTTACAACTCTCGGGTAAAAACGAGTTGTTTGGTGTTTGGTGTTTGGTACAATGCGACGGACATGCATAATAGTTTTTAATTCCACCTTAGGCGGCTTTCGAATTATAAAAAAAATGTTTTACTTTTAACAATCATGAAGTTTATTCTTACATTAATTGCATGCATCGGAGTATAATACGATGAATTAATCAATGTCCCGTGTTATTTTACGCTGACGATATCCAGTCAAGTGAACTCCGCGTCGCTGTCCTCAATTAGGAAAAAAGTCTTCCACTATCAGCCAATCAGCGTTCGTTATTTTCGCCCTCTGTGGTACATATCTTTATTTAGCTCAAGGATCGGTGAGGTCAACACGCAATGTTCAGACGCTTTTATCGACGGTCAAAGATGATCGCTGTGGACTGGGTACAATGGTACTCTGCAGGCACGCCCTAGTCTGCACGCCCTAGTCGCGTGACTCGTTGTTTTGGCTTACCTACCATTGTAACTTAAAATGTAATTATCGTAATTAACAAGTAAATAAAATAAAATATTTACTTGCCATTTGAATGGATTATGATTCTTAAATCGTAACTCAACTACATCATTCAACATGGTTAAATGGCGACTGAGAAGTTGTCGAATTCACACGAAATGCTTATCTCGGATTTCTCAGAGATGTGGAAGTCATGCCATGCAAGACTGCGAGACTGCTCTTATGGCAGCCATTGCGTTATTTACTATAAAAGTGCATTTGTTGTTCTGGATAGTGCGTTTCTTCAGAAGAAAGAATCACAAGATCTCACTGATTGAGTGAATCTTCCGTCCGGCTCAATTTTCAGTGAAAGGTGATTAATTGTCGAGGGCGTCAACAACATAACATTGCTTGATCGAGGAAATCGAAAATCAAAACCATTGTGGTTTGTCTCTCGATCGGAAAGCATGGAAAGGAAAGTACAGAAAACATCTTAAAAACTGTATCAGGTGTTGACGGTATCCAAAAATAACCGGCCCTCAATACTTGTATCAATAGCCGATGCAAATGGTGGTGTATTATGAGATGACCTTTTGCCAGCCTTATACCAGTCACTATCCTACTTAATTCTTGGCTGTATTTTAAACTGATTCCTATATACGATTGTTATACACCCGTGACACGTGTTGTGGTCTGTCGCTCTGTTTCATGCTGGTTTCTTTATTTCCGCGCTTTCTTTTCAGTTGTCTTATCGTAGTCCCTTTAAAAGGCATGTCAAGTGTGCCACCGACTGGCCTTGGGAATTCGCGTCCCACACAAGAAATTTGATAAGAACTGAGACTAACGGTTTTCTTTAGACATAGCTCTGGTTTGTATTGCAAATAGCAACCATTACCTCCTTCAGTCGCAGCGTTTTGCTTCATACCAAATGAACCTTTTTGACCCAAAACCATTGCCAAGGGCAAAGATCCGGAGTCGGTATGCGAATGTGATCACGTGATTGTATACAAGTGTAAATGACTACTGCATGACTACAGCTGATATCGCTAACCTGCAACAACGCACATGTCGACGAAAGGTTGACTTCTAATCCCCGAGATTTAGCAGGTCATATTCTGTTTAAAAAACGTGTTGAGCGCCTTTAAATTGAGGTCATTAAAAAAAGCTTTGGCTGAATGTCAATAATAAACAAGGGAGAACCATTTTGATTGAAAAGGTTTGTCAATGGCAAATAAGAGAGTCAATGAATGTATTGGCTGTAACAGCCGATGCCTAACGGACGAGTGTAACTTGCACATCGATACAGAGCTAACTCAGTCGATGTCCAGATCTTCTACTCAGACTAATTAGTTTTCGATTTGAAAAGAAGATAATCGTATTGTTGGTTTGGTTCACAAAGATCAATGTTTAAACATCATTGTTTGGATTCTATTGAATAAAGTCTTTGCTCTTTTGTTGCGGCCTTCGGACAACGATCGGCTAATGCGTGTTGGTTGTCATGTAGCGACTGTTGGCGTGAGAGACTGTGAAAAACTACGGCACACGCACGCAGTCGTTCGAAATCCATCACGGTCGCTATAACTGGTACCTGAACGAATTCTGATTAGGGTCAATTAGATATTAACCAAGACGAAAATAGAACGCGCCTTCAAGCCACCATTCGCCGGCCAGAAGCCCATGGGCTCAATCTCGATCTCACCATCACCTCATAATTCACTATGATGAGGATTATCAAGAACATCATAATGTGATCACAATTACCATGCAGGTACATTAACAGTGTGATACGATAACCTCATTTCCATACCAAGTCTTTAATCCTTGATGATCAAAAGATCCCACTTCATTTGCGATGTTGGTCAGTGTTGTAGACTAACAGAATATGTCGCAGTAGCATATCTTAATTGAGCGAGCACTAACCACCAGCAACATCGCTATATTGAACAATGTCGGTTTGTCATGCTTTGTGTCAGTGACAGAGAATGCAATGCCAAAGCATTTGTCTGCTACGCCGCCCTAATCCAATTAATTCGCAATGGTTGGTCGAGCAACGTTGCTTCCTCCATATATACAAGTACAAAACAAATAAAACCTGAAGATAGAATATACAACACATTTTACTAAAAAAACACAACCTGCAAACGAAACAGAAGCAAACTGAAATACAAAGAAATATGAATAAACGACCGCACATACGAACACTTCTTTCTGTTTGATTCCTTGTAAAATATCGCGGAAAAAAAGTATAAATCACATCCCAAACTGCATGGAAGCGTCCGTCGGTAGTGGGTGGGACCCGAGTTAGTTTACGGAACTAAAACCAGTTATGTCAACTGACCGGTTTGACAGGTACAAGAAAAAAAAGTGTGTTCATTTGCAATCATAACATGGTTTGAAGTCTCCGGTGTAGTGACGTAATATTTCGATTTTTAGTCAGAGTAACATAGTTATTGGTGATTTTGTTAATTTTACTAAATTACATTATAAATGTATATAGCTAATTGCATAATCGTTGTCGGGTTGAAAATCATAAATCATAGAAGCTGAGACCGCAAGGATGGATGGGAAATCAGTTCATGACCCGCATTACATACAGATATATTCAATGTCCTTGTAGTTTTGAAGATAATGAGCTATTTAACTAAGACCCTAAAAGTCTGGATAAAAAGGTCGATGATTTGACGGTGTTACTTGAGCGTTTTAATTTCCCAGAATTCCTTTTGGTCATAGCTTTCATGATTTTCAACCCGACAACGATTATGCAATTAGCTATATCTGCGCACATTCTTAATTAAACCATCGCCTCTACCAAGAGAGCGTGAACGATGGTCTCTTGCCTCTACTATTCTGGAATTTATTTGCTAAACTATACAGTAAGAAGTGTTTTTGTTGTCGATGGATAATTGATAGGGTTGCTACAAATATCCACTCTATTTTACATGCGTGAACTTCCAAACTTTTCAGTTGCGTTTGCGCAGCGAATGAAATTATCATTTGACAAGTTTTCATGAAAATTGAAAAATTAATTCAAACAAATAAACTCATCGAATTAAAGTCGTTGTGACTGAATGAATCCCAAGCACAAGTACAACTGAGCACACGCTATTTTACCCCTCCTTTGGGGGGAGGGGGTGGTGGTGTTGGGGGGAGGGGGGTGGTGGGAAGGTTCTGATTGAAGTTTTGTTCTCTGCATTCATTACCAACATTACACAAGGAAAACTGTAATAAATTCCCGCCATTTATTCGCAGTTTCTTTCCCTACGTTGGTTCACTTTTATGGCTGTCGAGCTCTTCTAAGTCCTATTGACATTCAGCTTTATGATGATCTCTACAAGAAGGTCGAGCAAACCATATGTGAAGATTAGCAACAATGTCAGTATAGACGAGTTTGCTGGTACAAAACTCTTGTTGTGTTCTACCATTTGACTCTGTCAACATTGCAACAAATGTTTTTCACTTTCAATAATCCTCTTGACAAGTTTTAATTAGTTGTATTTCTTAATTAATTATCCTGATCAGCAAAGTTTGCAAAGGAAATGAAAAGCTGTGGATTTGAAAGTTTACGTTACAAAGACGGTCACTTTGTAGTTCATTTTTTCATAGCTCGGTTTTCCTAGATTACTTCCCAATAACTTCAGATTAAAGCGAGCTTCTTCTTCTTTTCACTGATTCTGAAGACGGAGACTTTCTACTCACTACAGGTTCTTGAAAGGAACCTTTTCACACGTATTCGTACAGTTTTTGCACACAAAATCAAACAACACCAGTTTTTTAGTCTTCTTGAAGTCACAGATTTGTAGTAAGAACACGGTAATTAGCACAACAATAATTATTTATCTGAGAATACAATTTAGTTGTTATTTGTCCGATAAGTCAGATTGTCTAATTACTAACAGCAGTTTTAATGATTTTGAGGCATCGCACGCGCAACATTGAAAACACAATAAATTAAACAAACGCTCAACTACCATCTGTTTGTCCCTCATGTTAGCTGTGTATTGAAAGTCTTTAAATCCGTACAAGCGAAGTTCTTTTTGTAAAAAAAATTTGTGAATGGCGAAATATAGTTTTTCAGATACACACATATAACCTGGGTTTGTAAAAACAAGAACAACTGTGGTAGAAACGCTTGAAGTTCTTGGGTAGCTTGAATTGCGAACAAACCACCGGTATCACACTGACAAAGAGGATTGAAGCACTTGTCTTGAGAGAAGACATTTGGGTTCACGCGATGGTCATAAAACACGACAACCTTAGCAGAAGTGGTGGTGGCCTGTATCGAGTTGAATCGGCTCATTGACTGGGATTACAACAGTATCAACAAAGACACCCGTCATTCAATACTGAATTGTGAACACGAAATAACAAATAAATGTGGCTAATTAATACAGGGATGCTTTTGGGCCACTGGTGCTGAGTCGCTGTTCTTTCAAATTCGTTAAAGCACAAAAAACAGTTGTTTATGTCCACAATATCTCGTCTTTTTTAATTTGTAAAACTGATTGTCTCCCCCAAAAATTGTCCCAAAATTGCAGTATTACGAACAACACTCATAATATTAAGCATGGTTTTGAAATTCCGTCTCTCTCCCGTCCCACTACTCTCCACTCTCTGGTGACAACCTTCTTTGTGTCGAGGTCGTAATTGTTCATTTTGGCGCAAACCCTGTCTTTATTAGTTGCCATGACAACGGAGTTTTAGATTAAAATAATGAATTTCAGCAATGTAGATAGACGATGAAGTGAAAAAGTAGAAAATAAAGTAAGCGAGAACGAAAAAAAAGAAAGAACGAAGGAGAATGAAAGTAATTGGGATATTTTAAAATTGGTTGCTCATTTATACAGTGAATTCTCAGTAAACTGGAAATCGCCAGTTTTGAAGAGTTCTGTCAAACTAAGCCAACTCATCTACAAACTGGATTTCTTGCTAAACGTGCATCCGAAATTCAATATTATAAAAATAAAACGACAAAGGAAACAAAAGCGCCACGGTTGTGTAAAGACTTGAACGGAAATTGAAAACAGTCGAGCCGAGGGATTGTCCAAATACGCTCCAATGTCCATAAATGTCACAAAGTCGGCAATCCCATGTCCTTATTTTTAATCGGAAACAAAAGACTTCCCCCAGATCCATTCTTCAAATTTTGAAAGCATTAAATGTTCTTTGATAACCTAAATGGCCCTTAACGTTTCAAACTGATACTCCGAAACCGCAAACAAACCAACACTGAGTAACGCTTTGTGTTGGTAAAGAAAAACTGCCATTAATAGAACCTAATCGGTTAATTCAAGTACACTTTGACAGTTCTTTCCGCCCAACCTGAGCCAAACCCTAATTAAAAAATGGTACTTTATACATCAATATGCTAGAAACTATCGCTCAGTAATCCAAGGTTATTTTACCGGAAAGCAATCTCAACGTATTTATTGCTCTTCTGTTACAAATTAAGCCTGGGCTCACCTGCTATGATTCTATCAAACGACGCGCTCGTGGCTTTATTTATTTCGCGTGAAATAGTGAAGTTTGGAGGTATCGATGTACATTTTTATTCATTGGTACGTCTTAATATCTTTATCCATCCTGAGGTAATATAAAACTGTAATTTGTGTTTAAAGAACGTATTAAAAGTTGAGAAATTTCCAGCGTTTATTGATTTTAGTTAAATGAATTCAAAACAAAATCGATTTTCAATTGGCATGCGTTTGTCTTTTTCTGTATCGCAGTGAATTCGCGGCAAGTATCGATCACTACGATATTTGCGCGCTTTGTAAATTAAAGGACGAAAACAATATCAAAACTGAGTTACTTTGTACAAACAGTGCAATCAGTAAATCAGAGTGTTCAGTGATGATATCAAAGATCTTTATCAACGTATCAGATAAATAAACTCCCTTAAAATACTAAAAATGGCTGTGTTTCTAATACTAAGCACTAGTTTTATCGATCTCCAATCGATCCAATTTAGATCGATCGAAAACGAACTAGCTAGTGAGAACGACCCCTAATCCGTAATCTATCACGAATGAGGGGGAATGAAGAGGGCTTGGATGTCAAGGGTTGCTTTTTTCTTTTCTCAGGAATAATGCAGCCACTTTGGAAGCAATTTGCCTTTTGTTGTTCCTCCTCGGCTCTCCTTTATGTTTGTCGATTCTAGTAAATACGCCAGACAGGCTTTCCCAATTATCAATTATCGATGGAAATTAAACTTCACTTAGGGCCATTTAATGCCGTACCCCACTCAGTTACTCACCAAAAAAGCAATTTAATCTGAAAAGACGGTTGTAAGTGATCTTCGCTGCGCAATTTGCCGTGAGGCTTTGTGACTTTGTAGGAAGTCTGTTTTAACTGTCACACCTGCTTGCCGTTCAAAACACGCCATTCTTAAAGCGTAAAACTTTTTATTCACACGGTTATGTTACGTGAACACAAACACTGACAGTTTAAGATGCAATTTGGAGCCAAACTGAAGACGCCAAAGGAAAGTTTGATTATGGAACTGAGTATCTTTAGTAAAAAAATAGCAACAAAAAAAAACTGTAAAAGATATACGTTAGAATCATTTCAACTGAACTCAAAAGAAAATCGGGTTTTCCAAATACTGGCACATTTGTCGAGTAAATTGTTTTGAACTTACGTCGAAAATAGAAATCTTCTCAGCAGTTTTTTTCATGGCTGAATCTCTGAAACTGAGTGGGAAGAATCAAAACACTTGGGATATAAAAAGCATGTTTTTATGAAAGTGCCATCAGTCTAAATGAATGGAGTACAAGTACTAAAACATGTAGGAATAATGCCAGGCTATCAAACTCAGTCTTTTCACATCGATAATTCCTACAGGAGTTTGAATGTTGCAAAGCAATTCTCAGCACGTTTCAATTCAAGGCTCATGTGGGTATCAAGATCAGCGAGGCTTGAACTCGAAGTTTACCTCCCTGCAGCATTTCCCCCCCCAAATGCTACAATTCAACTGCTTCTAAAATTGAAAAAGTTAACGATTTCAAAAAAACATATTTTTATTTCGCCAACTATTACCCCGTGCTTGGGCTAACAGAATGATTATTTTTGAATGAAAGTCGAAGAACCTAAATAAAGAACGCGATAAAAAATTAATATAGCAGTCTTTGCTAATTAAACAGTGGGGAAAATTGTTTGTTCGGTACTGAAAGTACGAAGGCTTCAAGACCTAACGGCGCTAATACAGATTATCAATGATCAATTCACCGGCGTTAATTCAGTTTTATTGAAGCAAGAATTGATATGAATTCAAACCATCAGGAAGTTGTTAAGAGCTGAGCATAACGGGAATCGAATGAAGCGGATGTCAACTATTAGCCTATAATATTTGTCAAAACAACTTTTCCCCCCAAAAAAAACACATTTATAATTTCAGTGAAATTGAAAAATGAGAAAGTTTTGTGTCCGCGATGAGAGAGAATTCATGTTGTTTATTTATCGACGAAATACGGAGAAAATGGAGATAAATTGGGTATTTAATTGTGATGTGTGTTTCTTTGTTTTTCTTCAAACTTAACAAAGTCGATAATTAGATCAACACGCGCGATAATTTCGTGTTCAACTAATTAGACATCGTTTCATTCATCCTTTCTTTGTGTGAAATCTCATTAAGAAATTCACCGAGATTTTCCCTGAAAACATGAAGAATTTCTGCTTCACAAACGTGCAGATTTCGAGGGGAAATGCTTTGAGGGAAAATAGACTGTTTGATGAAGAATTGAAATAGAAACTATGTTATTGGGATTAAATTGTCAAGTCGGTATCTTTACCGAGTGGAAGCAAGTAATTATTGTCAATTATGAACCGATTGCCTTAAATTTAAACAGAATTTATGCTTGGCAGCTTTCAAATAGGCTTCTGAATGATTAGGATGCTGTGCACGAGTAGTTTGTAAAATAGCTTTATAATGATAATCAAGTGATAAGACTTGTGATCATGGATGAGAGCTGGTAAGTTTCGAGTGCCGGTGAATACAAAGGAGATTCCCCCAACGGGATACTTTGCTCTTTCATCGCTACAAGTTTAGAAAGTGTTAGGGTAGCATCGAGAGTTCGATCAGAAGTGTTTTAGTCGATAGCCTAAGTGCGGTAACCGATAGTAGAAACAGCTCCGGCAGCAACTGAAAACGGTTGCAAAATAGTCATGCAAAAGTGAGATACTTTGAAGATTAAATATCTGACTTAACCGGTCATTGTGGAGCAGTTTAAAGAACGGTTTTTAAATTTCAATTTACACGAGCTGTTGTCTTTCTCGCGATTGGACTTTTACATCTCAGTTGGCTGGTTTATAATAAGTTTATTGGACTGTTTTATGTTGGATTTGGCATAAGCCCAAGTGTGCAGAGGTTTTTGACAGATCGATCATATGTATCCCATACCGGTTACTGTATGTGTTTTTGTTGAAGCAGAAACATTAATAAATGATATTGAATCTCGTTAAACCAACGACATGTTTGCCCTTCCTTTTGCATTTTGTAAAACAGTTTTGAATTTAGGAGTCTTGAGCAAATACTGCCAGTCGATCGGCCGGCTTCGTTGCATCCATTCACAAAGTTGTCAACACTTGAAAGTATCCCAAATCGGATAGATTGAATGTATCGAGAATTGTGTTGTAAATAAAGAAGATCAAACAACATGGGTTGTGGTGTGGCAATCGTCTTTGTTCTGGCAGTCAAAGCGCAACGCCGTGGTTGCTATAAGCTACGTTATGAAAAGAAAAAACAAAGATGTACCCAAGTCAAGCCATTCTGTCACCTGTAACATAAGACCTACCCATAACAGGTGCAGTCATAGCGCTAGGTTAGAACTCTTCGCCTTTTCACGGGACAAACGAATAGCTATCCTTAGCATCGCTTCAATCGATCAAAACACGACTTTAGTGAGTTAATACTTCAAGATTGTACAAGAGTTATCCGTGCAAACTCGCGCTCTACACAACGTCCAATAAGTTTAGAATTGCTAAGCTCATGTCTTTTGTACAATACAAGAAATACGATTCATCAACAAAGACACGAAGAGCGAGTAGGTCGAAGAGGGTGTAGTGATTGCCAAGCCACGCGCTTGCCCCATTAGCGAGGTTATTTAGACAGTATTAAATCTTTGAAAATAAGAACTCAAAATAACATGATATAACACTCGCGCCTGGTCGTTTTATCTACTTGTACAATGTTCCATAGGCTTTGATGAGCCAACTCCGGGTTTACTGCACAGGAATCGATCACTTTAAGGAATATAAAAATAAGATCTATATGTGTATTCAATCCCGCAACCCAGTACCTCAAACACACTGACATTCAGTTATTAATAATTTTATTGTGATGCGATGTATTTTTTTTTTTACAAATAACGATGTTAACTTTACATGGTGTTCCATATGAACAGAAAAAATGCGTTTCAAATCGAAGCTGTTTCATTAATGTCAGTGTTTTATTTTACTTTTTAAACGTTTTTTAAAACTAATTACTAACTAACTTTGGGTAAAACTTATCGTCGTGGTTATTCTGTATTTTGATGGCGGCGAAACTAATTAGAAGTCGATACAACATTAGCTGATTAACTAACTAAATACACACCATTTCTACATTAAATAATATTGTACATTTTCAGAAGATTTTTCAGATAATCATTCAATTTCATACAGTATTTTACAGTATGTACAAATTAAAGCGAAGAGTCTCGCAGACAGTTTTTGTTTTGTTATAACTTAGCTCGTTGGTGACTCGGGCGAACATGGCATGTTTTCTGTCGTGGTTCCATGTTGTGCAGCTTTCTTGTCTTTCTTCCACTTGACACGTCGGTTTTGGAACCAGATTTTGACCTGCTTTTCTGATAAGTCTAACAGCGCAGCGATCTGTATTCTTCTGAGTCGCGAGAGATATCTGTTTTGGCTGAATTCTTTTTCGAGTTCCAATAACTGCATACTGGTGTAGGCTGTACGAATTCTTTTAGATCTTGAGTTTCCTCGACTTAAAGCGCTAGAGTCGCGAGATGATACTATAATAAAACCGTTAAAGGGTGTAAATAACAAGCATTAACTAGTTAAACGAAAATACATCAAAGATTCAAGAGTTCATTAAAGGACCATAGATGAACCAGATCACCTGTCAAAACCCGTATACTCACCATAGTTGGCTAGATGAAGACGTTCTTCTTCACTCGTTGGGTATCGTTGCTGAAGAATTAGGTGATCTGTTTTGGACAACTCCCTCGAGTAAAGCGCGCCTCCAGGTATAGAAGCTCCTCTGACGTGCATGAATGGATGAACAGCGGGACTGGAAGGGATGCAAAGCTGGCATAAACTGTTCGGTTCAGGTTGTGTTGGGCTCCAGCAGCATGAACAAGGAACAGGGGACTCATAACCGTGATGGTGTCTTACATCAGTTGTTGTAGTTGCAGATTTTGCTTTCGAGACTTGAATCAGCGAGTCAATGTAGAAAGACGAGGACATTGTAGCGAGAGCTCTAGACCACAGGCAGGTTAGCGACAAGTGATGGTTCTTGAGTGGTCAATGACACCTATATATGCTTAGCCAAATATGAGACCCACGTGCTACTCCTGTTGCCAAATTACGGTCCCTATTGTGAGGGACATAATAGAATCTCATCAATAATGAACGATTTTTAAACCTTCTGAAAAACAGTTTAAACCCGACTTAATGACCAACACTACCATTGAATAGAGTCCAATAGATTAGCTAAACTCTATGCGGGACAATCAAATAGCTTTCCTACAACTCTTCAATGAAAGAGAATTTTTTTGACTTAATGTATTGCAAGTATGTCGGCATATAGATGTCATCATGTTCATTTTAAATCATGGTTCTACATCCAGTATCACCTGCCTGGTTACTAACAATCAGATTTTCCATTGTCAAGCAATTCAATCAGCCTTTTTGGGTCCCGTAATTGTAATTAACTTGGTATCGATGTAGCTGGTAAAGCTGTTGTAGACTATCAATGTTTTCCGACGATGGCATATCCACTTCCTGTGTAACGTCAAATAATGTTTCGCTCAAAATCTTGGGATCCGGTTTTTCTATTACATTTTGCAAAGTTGTCAAACAAGATCATCTCATTTAGTATTCATGGTTCACGGTATATGCTGTTATTAGTTATTTAATTCGTTAATTCAGGTCATTTAGGTATAACGGAATTGGTCCGAAATTGCCTTTCACACCTTGCCTCACTGAACGCAGTCAAAACTATTTTATTGTACAAACTATTACAGAAAAAAAATTATAAATTTAATTTTTAAATTCCAAAGCAATTCAATAAAGCCTGCAAACCTATATCAACAACTATACTTGATAATTCTGTGTCAAGTTTGACTTGTAATTTTCAATTTCCCTACTCTAGATATTAGGAAATGACTTTTTTGATATCGCGAACTACTTGATAGTAATTAGATTTATTTTTCTAGTATTTATTACAGCGTTCTAGATACTCTAAATGAGGTAAGGATATTATTGCATTGTATATTAGCGATAGCAATTATACCTTTGAGGTATATAGTTTAAAAAATCAGGTTGTGTTCGTATTGTAGATCAAAAATACTAGTCGACTCTGCGGGAGTGTTTCGCACTGTTATTCAAAGGAATTTCAGTCTAGCGACCACGCACATGGTGTTGGGTCCATTCAATGAAGTGCCTTAGAACACAGGCGAACCTTGTTGTCATTAAGCTTCGCCATTTTAGATACAAATTCAACAACCCGATTTTCATACAATTGAAGCTTCGCGGAGTGCAAACAACACCGTGCCGATAAACTCCGCCAAACTGATTAGGACTGTAAAACTAATATTATCTTTATACTCTATTAAATTTTCTCTTGGATTTTTGTACGATTCCATGGATCGGGAAAGGGGGTTTGAGTATCTTTTTTAGGATGATTCAACTGAAAGGAAAATTGCCACTGGCTGCGGTCCGGTTAATGAGCTTACTATTTATGACTATGAGTATTCATATAAGGAGCAGATTCGATAGTAATCCTATACAATTGAAGTCATAATTGTTTGAACCTGTCCGGAGACAGTTTAACGAACTGCAAACGACTGTGTCAACTCTTCGTGTCTAATATACCGTTTAGGAAATGAACTGTTGCAAGACGTAAATATCAGGACGATATTGCGCTCCTCGAACCTTGTACTTGGGTAAACAACTCACCTAATCAACCACTACCTAATGACGAACATCATTAACTCAAAAATAACACCGACATCATATTATAACACTTTAAAGATATTTGAAAACATTATTACTTGCATTTCATGAACAAAACGCACGGTGGTCTGCGCCTTTGAAAAACCGTTGATAGATTTGCCCGGCAAAATTTTCCACTGAAAAGTTTGAAAACTTTGACAAATTTCTCTTTACTGGATAGAAATAGTGTAGATAATATTCACAAATTAGATTCCAAAATTGGCTCTCAATCACTTAGAAAGTAAATAATTGTATGCAGAAACCACTGATGATCTTTGGTCTTCCGCTGTGTGCCGATCAAACCTCACGGGTAGGTATCAAGAATTCACAAAAATATTTCCAATAACCTACTTAAATAAGTATAATAATCTTATAAATATAGTAATTTAACCTTTTTGGGGGGTTTCAGAATTAGGTGTAAATATTATCCGTTTGAAGATGGTACGTAAAAGAAGGCGAGAAAAAAGGTGTTAACACACGTGCAATGAAAAAAGATCTGTGATTACATTTGTAACTGCAGTGAAAAATGTACGGGAGAAAAATAAATAAAAAAAGAGGTACAAAATTGAGACAGTTTAGTGTTGATTCAATTAAAAAATAACAATTCCGCCAGGTTATTGATTAAAGATGCACGACATTATAGTCACAGTTAGTAATATGAGTATTGCTTGGAGAGGGCGAGTTTAGGTTGTTTATAAACGTGTTTCTCCATATTTTTCAATTAAATGAAAAATCAAAGGTCGAAGGTATCTTCTACAAACATTGCAAAAGTAACTTCACGTTAAAGTAATTAAAATCAAGAAGTTAAAGCAAGGACATCTGTATTTCCCGCCTTCGACGTCACTTCAAGACTTCCACTAGTAGGCAGATGTTGGCGTGTCACCTGTATTATACTATGTATTATAGATATACTCAAACACAACAAACTTATGCTCTATGGTCCAATTAGATGACCCAATAATGGAATATTTTCACGACTTGGTCCTTGCTACGAACCCATACTATTAAAGAAGGCCATCGTTTCTTTGATGCATTAATAAACAATGATTGTTGCGGTCGTTTTGGATACTCTCTGGATGATGACACGTTTTAGGTCTGCTTTTAATTTGTTTTAGCATTGTGATCTTTGTCTATGACTTCTGTTTATCAGAGAAGAATTTAAAATTCCAAGAAGACTGATCAAAATGGGTGGATTTATTTTCGCAGTAAAGCCAAGGACTTTTTTGTAATTTTATCAACAAAGTTGTTTCTATCACGATGTAGCGAATGAAACCGATGAACCAAGTTGTTTTGTTTAGCTTGAACAAAGGACACAAAATGAACAAACTTAAGTCAATGAAATTAAACAGAACAAAAGCGTTTATGAAGCCCTTGAAACGGTGAACCGACTACAATGAAGGAATGAAATTGCCACACAAAACCACAACGCATATACACAACACAAACTAGGACAATATCAAAGCTAGCTGTATGAACACTGCTTCAAGCTATTCATGCAGCGATTAAAGCATCCCATGCTTAAGTTTGTGTTTTATAGGTTTGTTTGGATGACAACCAGGACCTGCTGTGTTTTAAACGTCTTGTTTTTGCATTAAGCTTAAGTCAGCACACTTCGACACACGCTTGGCAGATTCCGTAAGACGGTTAATGTGTAATTAGGTCAACCAGAGCAACACTGATAGACTTGGTAAATCTCAAAATTCTCGTGACAATTATTTTATGTTATTTCCGAAAATTTCTGTCATTTCATTTCTGATAAAAACAAAGAAAAAAATGACCCCCGAAAAGTACAAAAACTACTGGCAAAGTTTGTACAAAACAAAAACTGGTTTCTTGAAGTTTGTTGAACGAGTAAAAAAAAGTTGGCCTCGATGGCAAAACTTGTTAACGACAAATCATGTAGGAAATACACGTTAATACAACTTTACTTAGCAATTCAGTATTTTTGCACGAGAACAACGTTAACAAAGCGTTTTATATTGATTAATATTTTAGGCAATGACGATCATATTGTACATTGAATGGAGCCGCTTGGAGATCGACAACCGTTCGGGGTTGTGTACGCGGGTTGCGTTGAAAATGGCCGGCGCGCGCGGACAGCTGAAACTATATTATATCAGAAGTATTGATAGCTTCAAAGTTGACCTTGATGGTAAAGTTTTTTCTTTGTGAGTGAAGGAAATCTTATCGCAAAACGGAGGAACCTTCCGAATGATATAAAGTGTTTTGTTTGTATAGTGATAATAATACGAATCTAGTCCACACAGCATGTTTTCATAACTACAGTTACTCTAGAGAAAAGAAAGATAAAGTTATTGTAAACATCTACACCTAGACTAGCGGACTTCATCGCTGAAAGCCGAACATCAAAACGAAAAGCACTAGTGACAAGAAACAAATCTATGAAAAACAACCCATTGAAAGAATTCAGAATAATTGCGATTGAACAAATGAAGAGCAACTATGCAAAGCTGCGATAAACAGAGTAACATAACAATTTGTTTGTAAATAGAAAGATGAATGGCAAAACGAAACGGCTTTCTACCTTCATGAATTTTTGACGAAGCATAACACATCACAGCATTTTAGACAAAAGACCATAAAAAACCCTCAATAGCACATTGTTCTCGTCAAGTCTCTAGTATTCACAACAGTTTGCAACTTACACCGAGGAACGTGAAGAAGCTTGGAGACCTTCGGCGAATGGCGCAGACTGAAAACGCCTATGATCAGCCGACGCTACAAATAGTAGTTAGCTCGACAAGGAGCAAGTCCCAATATGCTTGCAATATTCGATTTTAAAGACTTTAAATTAGAAATTTATTCCGATAAATTAGAGCGAGTGTGAGCCAACCTACTGCGCGCGTCCATTAGTCTCGCGCGTTGAACTTAAAGACTTCAAATCCAAGGTGCGGCTAAATCATGTCACGGAACTACTTGCCCTGACCTACACAATATCGGTATCAAAGCTACACTATACACTCTTCAAACCTCTAAGGACTCAATTCTAAACTAAAAAGGATGTATATCAGGTCGTAAGATGACTAATGGTGGTATAATGTTATAGGATTGTTGATTTGCTAACAGCAAGCCACCATGGGCACAACAAGACGGGAGAGAAATCCAATAAGCATATTAATATAGGCGTCGAAAAATTCGATTACTTGAGGCCAATATTGTTCTAATGTCTTCAATATACAATTCATTTATAGCGAACTCCGACTGAGCCAGCTATTATACATGGCATTCGTACCTCATCTAAAAGGGGTTTTGTTCTTCGGCTAGAAGGTTTGAAACGAAACAAACTTGGAACTTCTTTGCTCAATTTGAAGTAAGGTCGAAAAGAGTGAAAGTTCAGGATTGAGAATGGCATAAAAGAGAAAGCATTGTAGCGGACAGCAACTCTTTTCACCAACAGATGTTTTAGCTACAAATAGAGGCGTGATATTCAATGATTTTGAGTCTTTAACTAATTCTTCCTGTTTTGATTTGGATATCCGGTAAGGAAATCCCGTTTATTGGATCTAACTTTGGATTCCGGCAAAGAAAATGAAAAATCTCCAAATCCCCTGCAGCGAGCTAGTGTTATATTACTATATCATCATGGTATGTCAGGCATAACATAATGCTGCTGGGGTTTTCTAATAATCAACATAAATATTAGCCACCAGCGATGCAGGTTACATAAAAATTGGCGACAAAGATGGCGGATTAAGTAGTTTGATCGCTCGAAAGCTTGGGTAATTTCCATGCGTATTTCAATCACCAAACACTATTATTTTTCAACTGTTTTGTGTCAAATTTGAGTGTAAAGTTGTTGCTTCAGAAATGTTACGAGTTTATGCATCTGTCGATATGATTAAAACCTGTGTGGTGATGCTCCTTTAGCGATGTCAATATCATTTTGGACATACATCCACCCCGACTTAGGTTAAGGATTTTGTAAATATGCATACAAATATATCATATCATACATGGAAAGGCGGTAGTTAGGTCAGATGAAGGATTGAAGAGAGAGAGCTGGAAATGGATCGAGAAAGATGAGCGCGCAACTGGTCAGTAAATAAGCAATCTGCATATTGCCATCAGAACGTATCATCATCATCAGATTGTTGCCACATTGTTCACATTATGATTTGGATTCAAATAGTTGTCAAAAAGGCCAAAGAACCATCTGTTCTTTCTATTCAACACTAACATGTACTGTCATTATCACAACGTCTAAATGAACAATTCGAAGCAATTCTAAGAAACCTGAATAGAATCCTAGTGACATCAACGCACCGGCAACACAGTCTTTCTGTTCACTCCAAAAGCAAAAACCTTGGTTGCAATTGAGTCAAAAAGAATCCCAGTATTACTAAATAACTCGTTTCAACACCTTGTTGCGGAATAAAGGTTTTCGGCACGGCAGGTAGTTGTTCTGTTTGTACAAATTTCTACGAAAAATGAAGCAGTGTTACTGCAAGAATACAACAACTGAAAGATTGTGGAACAAAGTTTTTTAACACACAATAAATAAGTTTCGTTCAAAGTCGTTCTTTGCTTGTACAGAATTGTACGAATTAGATAAAAACGGCGCGCTGAAAGAACCGAGTCATAAGACGGGAGAGTTGCTCATTTTTGAACGAGTTTGGTGAAAACCTTTTCAATGTTGACAAACATCTTATTCACGGTCACCTTTCTAAAGCCAAAAAGAATAAGCTTCTTAAAATAACAATAGCACAAATTTGCAATTCCAAATAGATTCAGAAAGGTTTCCGTTGATCAGAAATAAGAAAACGAGACTCGATGCCTGAATTCAGTACATCACAAGAAGTTACAAAATGTGAAATTAAGAAAAACAGGAAAAACCACGAGCCCATGATATTAAACCTTGTGATTGTCCAACGAAAATAACTTTACCCCGAGAATTTGTAAAGCCGAAAAACGTGGGCTAAATGACTCGATAGATGTGCTAATTCCCGATTAGTATTAATATCACAATTGAATTAAAAATTGACTGCTTAAGACCAGTTGGTTTCGGTCAAAAACTTCGTTGAACAACTTGCTAGAGAAACTATAATGGAAGAATGTTAGAGAATGTACAATTTTATGAGAAACAATCCCAGACAATGAACAATTTTACTTGAGATTGATCTAAACCTAGCACAGGCTTCACGCTTGAAAGGGTTTTAGCAAGTATTGATCAGGGGAAATTTCTGAAACATGCCTCTCGCTAGAATAAACAAAAAAAAATTGAACATGAACACAAAAAGGCCAGTGTGGCACGTTTGCCTATTCTTTCAAGGTGCCCTTTCCATAGCGGGTTGCTGTAGGCGCCTTTAAAACGTAGCTGGTATTTCATAGAGAAGGGTCTGCCTTCCAGGTGTGAGACCTTGTTGTTAACTCGAACAACTGCAAAGACGATTCAAATGTATTAAAGTGCAAGGAAGCAGCACCAAATCTTATTTTGATGTCTCGAATCATATGCGTCTCGTAGTTATGTTTACACAGTACATGATCATAAGCAAACACACACACGACCATCAGTCGTTAACCACAGCTTTGGTTTCAAAGAGCCCTTTGAACATTCAATGAACAAACATTTAAAAAGACGTACGCGAAATTTGCCATTCAATGGCTGTACTTGGGGCTCGTGTTGGGACGGTCCAGTGCACGCGGTACGTCTATTAGTGGATACAATACCATGATCACAGATCAACTTGTACTTTAACTTGATAACATGTGCGAACTGGTGGTCACTCTTAAACTGGAAACAAAGACTTAAGCAGATAAGGTAAATACCGAAAGTGATTTTTAAACGTTTTTTGTTTCAGAACTTTTAAACACAACTCAGTTGTTTCTTTCCAATACAAAAGCGAGTAATCCTAAAGGTTGTTGTATATTGTACCACACGAAGAAACGATAGAGAGCAAGTGACATCGTAGTCTTTTTCTGTTCGTTAATCTTGCCGTAAAATGGTACCAAACGTACAAAATGAGCAAACTCACCAACACCAATCAAAACACAAACCTTTTCAGAACAAAACATTTGCTTTAATGTGAACATCAAGCGTGGCTAAAGTTGACTTTAACAAAGGAATCTCTCATCAATTCTACCATTCACTGACACATTCAACACGCGCAGGGGATAATTTGTAAAAAGACCGGCGTTCAAAATTACTTTCTTTTTTGTTCAGTCGTGTGTTTGTCGCTTTGTTCATTTCACGTTTGGTCGGCGGTAGAAATTACACGTGTTAGACTTCTTTATTTCATGATACAATAACATGGATGTAATGCACCAAGGCCAATGTTTGTTAGATAACAAAGAATCACCATATCAAGCTACAACCCTTGTGCGCAAATCAGTAACAAAATTGTACTTTCTACTCTGTTCTTTCAGGTACACATTTCAATACACGCCCTGAGGGGAACAAAATACGTAAAATGTGGAAAGAAAAGTGCGTAGCCGAAGGCACAATGGTCAGAAATGGCGATGGAGGTAGTTGGAATTACATGAAAAGAAAAAGAAAGAAAGAAAAGACAATTCTAGTTACACTGTTTAATATAATCACGAAGTCCGCGTCGTTAATTTGTATAATTTGCAGGTGCAATGTTTCTCTTGTAATTATGGCCGATTTAGACATATCACTACCAAGAGAAGTGAGAATAATGGACTCCTACACCCTTGGCGCATGTAGGTAGTGTTTCTGAGTCCAGGTTTCGCGCTGGATTTCAGGTTTAAAGATTTTAGGACACAGGTTTTGTTATTTACAAGGATTAGACAAACCACAGACCTCCTGGAGGTGTGGTTACTCCTTGGGGGTGGGATTACTCCTGGTGTGTGGTTACTCCTGGAGAGTGGGGTTACTCCTGGGGGGTGGGATTACTCCAGGTGTGTGTGGTTACTCCTGGTGTGTGTGGTTACTCCTGGTGTGTGTGGTTACTCCTGGAGAGTGGGGTTACTCCTGGGTGGTTGGGTTACTCCAGGTGTGTGTGGTTACTCCTGGGGTGTGGGGTTACTCCTGGTGTGTGTGGTTACTCCTTGGGGGTGGGGTTGCTCCTGGGGGTGTGGTTACTCCTGGAGGGTGGGGTTACTCCTTGGATGTATTGGTTACTCCTGGGGGTGTGGTTACTCCTGGGGTGTGTGGTTACTCCTGGGGGAAAGGGTTTCTCCTGGAGAGTGGGGTTACTCCTGGGGGGTGGGGTTACTCCAGGTGTGTGTGGTTACTCCTGGGGTGTGGGGTTACTCCTGGTGTGTGTGGTTACTCCTTGGGGGTATTGGTTACTCCTGGGGGGTGTGGTTACTCCTGGGGGGTGGGGTTACTCCTGGAGGCTGTGGTTACTCCTGGGGTGTGTGGTTACTCCTGGGGGGTGGGGTTACTCCTTGGGTGTGTGGTTACTCCTGGGGGTGTGGTTACTCCTGGGGGATGGGGTTACTCCTGGAGGGTGGGATTACTCCTTGGGTGTGTGGTTACTCCTGGGGGTGTGGTTGCTCCTGAGGGGCAGGGTTACTCCTGGTGTGTGTAGTTACTCCTGGGGGGTGTGGTTACTCCTGGGGGATGGGGTTACTCCTGGAGGGTGGGATTACTCCTTGGGTGTGTGGTTACTCCTGGGGGTGTGGTTACTCCTGGGGGTGTGGTTGCTCCTGAGGGGCAGGGTTACTCCTGGTGTGTGTAGTTACTCCTGGGGGGTGTGGTTACTCCTGGTGTGTGTGGTTACTCCTGGGGGATGGGGTTACTCCTGGTGTGTGTAGTTACTCCTGGTGTGTGGGGTTACTCCTGGTGTGTACTCCTGGAGAGTGGGGTTACTCTTGCGGGGGTAACTCCTGGGGGTGGGGTTACTCCTGGTGTGTGTGGTTACTCCTGGTGTGTGTAGTTAGTTACTCCTGGAGAGTGGGGTTACTCCTGGTGTGTGTAGTTACTCCTGGAGAGTGGGGTTACTCCTGGTGTGTGTAGTTACTCCTGGAGAGTGGGGTTACTCCTGGTGTGTGTAGTTACTCCTGGTGTGTGGGGTTACTCCTGGTGTGTGTAGTTAGTTACTCCTGGAGAGTGGGGTTACTCCTGGTGTGTGTAGTTACTCCTGGAGAGTGTGGGTACTCCTGGAGAGTGGGGTTACTCCTGGTGTGTGTAGTTACTCCTGGTGTGTGGGGTTATTCCTGGTGTGTGTGGTTACTCCTGGTGTGTGTACTCCTGGAGAGTGGGGTTCCTCCTGCGGGGGTAACTCCTGGGGGTTGGGGTTACTCCTGGTGTGTGTGGTTACTCCTGGTGTGTGTAGTTAGTTACTCCTGGAGAGTGGGGTTACTCCTGGTGTGTGTAGTTAGTTACTCCTGGAGAGTGGGGTTACTCCTGGTGTGTGTGTGTAGTTAGTTACTCCTGGAGTGTGTGGGTACTCCTGGAGAGTGGGGTTACTCCTGGTGTGTGTAGTTACTCCTGGAGAGTGTGGGTACTCCTGGTGTGTGTGGTTACTCCTGGTGTGTGTGGTTACTCCTAGGGGGTGGAGTTACTCTTGGGGGCTGTGGTTACTCCTGGATGTGTGGTTACTCCTGGGGGCTGTCCTGTTCCAACATTTTAAACAAATCTATACATACTAATTTTTTAGTGCAACCCAAATGACTTGTACAAGAAAGGTGTGTCAAGAATTGATTGTTCCAGGTTACTGCTTGGCACTGATACACGAGAGATGATGATGATGATTATTATTTGAATAAAACTTCATTGATTAGAACCAAAGCAGATTATAAATCCCGAAAATTATATACTGCAATGCGAAATGATCATGAAGTTCAGCGCGTACTTCACGTTGTAGCGGGAATGACACCAAAACATGAAACACCAAAACACGTGTGTTATTTGCCTTGGTATCAATTGTGAACAAACACTTCTGTTCTGACTACTTATTTTATTCATCGTACAATCACACTTCGGGTTTACAGCAAAATATACATGAAAATAAAAGAGCTCGATGTTTCCACAAAGCTAGTTGTGTTGTATCGCAGGAGGAAACTGCAACGCACATAACGTGTGACGACCATTCCATCCATGTTTTTCAAGCCTATTGAAAATAGGTTTTCCATCAGTCGGTTACCATGGCAACTCGTAAACGGGATTAGCAAACAGCGTCACACTGGCACGGAAAATCGTTAAAATACAAGATACATGATGTAAATGTACTGATATCTGTACTTTTTGAAATCACGTTGTACTTTAATTCTCCACGACTTCTGTGGGTGTCTGATTCAACATAACGATTCAAAACGGCAAGCCTTCGACCTAGGAAGAGCTGAATTTGGTACACCTTCGTTCTAGTCTGGTAATCAACGCCGATGATCTATCTGAGATTCCAGTTGCCTTTTAGTTGCTATTACTGAACTCACTCACGCGTTCTCGCTATGAGGACTTCATTAAGGCACGGGGAGGGGAGGTATTGTTACACTACGCGAGCTAATGTCATATTCTAAGTACAGTAAAAACTTATGGTAATCCGCTATTAGCACTGAATTAATATATCTCTTGATTGTTTTCATGTCGTTACAAGAAAGAAAGTACTAAACCATGGCTAAACTAATGCGATTACATTGAAACCTCTTCAGAACTTTTACTCGAACTTTTTCCGGCGACGAAAACAGTCAAGAAAAACATCATTCCAGAAACACCCTGGAAAAACAATGGAGGGAAAGTTTGTTTTGCTTTTATTCTTAAAAACGGGAGAAGAGGTGCTTGACTGAGAGTAAGTTTAGAGAGTTTTAGTAACCTCGTATTTTTGGTAATAAAACCGACCAATATCCAGTTAAATATCGCAAGATCACCAACGCTAAATACTCACCAAGGGGGGGTTAATTATTTCGTTATTCGTGAATAAAACCACTGAATACTACTTTAATACATGCATTAACCAAAGAAAACTTTTCAAAACGTTTCCCGAAAAAGAGAGAGAACAAAATCAGGGAAAACAAACCAGCATTTTCAATGGCTTTGAAATTCAAAGTTGGTGTGTTGCCGATATACCTGCCGGCGCCGCTTCGGAGTTGTTCTCGCTGTTATCATCATTTGGAAGTCAAAATATTTTGGAAAACGATGTCTGTAGAATCAAGACCAGATGTGATAAAAATTATAGTTAATAAAAAACTCGACAATTGAAAAACGATATATTGTCTAATACTGTTATTAGTGACTTCAGAAGACAAAAAAAATAGCTGAAGCCATCTTGCAAGGTGAGAAGCAATATCAATGCAAATCACACTCTAAAAAGTTTCTTGAACTATTAACAATACCGACAATCAAAAGTGATGAATTGACAACTGTCATTTTTCCAAACTTTAGTCTGTTTTAATTTCATTGAGTGTTTTTCGGTCACGATGTTTCATGTGTAACTCAATTATTTCAGCAAACAAGTCGCGACCCAGTAACCTGTACGCCAAAGGCATCAACTGGAGAATCAAGTTTTCGAATCTTTTCTCGCCAAAACAGAAGATATCTAAGCCCAGTTCTAACCCCATCCCATAGTCACACTCATCGTTTGCAAACTGTACGTAGGTAACAATTTCTTGGAGCTGTTCTGAGGCATTTTCACTGTTGGTTTTGGACTCACAAATCTTTTTCAGTATTTTCTTCAGTTCACCTGCAATTAAATACATTTAAAAATCAATTGTTTTCCTGTTTTAATTTGAATAACAATCATTACAATTAAATTTGCAAGTAATTTTTATTATTGATCTACCGTAAAACAACCCCCCCCCCCCAAAAAAAAAAACACCAAATGTGACATAAAATGAGATGAAATTTCAGAAAGTATAAAAATAATTACATCCAATACCTTTAGCATAAAATACAAAATTTTAATTACAAATATCTTACCATCTGTCACAGTCAAAGGCCGATAACCAACCTCGCTAGCATCAACATGGACAACAATGCCAGCCTTGTGGAATGTCTTGGAGTTAGATGTTTTGTTTCTAGACTTGATGTTTGGAGTCATGGATGACAAACTGTATTTGAGTTCACTGGCTTTATCAGTCAGTTTGGCTTGTAGATTCTTTAAAGAATCTTTCTTAGATTTGTCTTTGCATTTCTTGAGAGTTTCAGTCAAGTATGTGCTGCACAATGTTGTCAAAAATGAAGGAATGCATCACAACACTGCTTTTGGAAGCTTTATAATAAAGATGCTTTAAAAATTTCTGAATCACATCTGGGATGCTAGACTGTTAATTGGTAGACCATTATTACTGCTTGCTTTGGTAAGATAATATAATTATTGAATTGCAAATTTGTGTGGGAGTTTTTCAATTTTTTAAATAATAATTAATCATTGATATATAACAGACATTAGTATTTGGTTTCACCACAATAACCCCTAATTCATGCCCACAGCTTAACCACAAAACATTGCATAAAATAGTCACCTCACAGCTGCAAAGAGATTTTCACCCATGATACTCATCTCGCAACCAACATTGGAATCATTTGATGTCAGAAATACTGGAAGACTTTTTGGGTCATCTCTGTGAATAATGACAAATTTATGCAAAATGACACTTGGTCACGAAGGGACAATATTGCTACATAATAGAGTAGCAATGATAATGATGAATCTGATCATCACTATATTATTATTATTGATATCAATATTTAAATTTTACTAACGTCTTTCCTCAAATAAACATAGGGGGCGTTTCTTTAAAATTTGAAATTTTAGACATTTCCAGAGTCATCAACAATACGATGAAAAACATAAGCGGTAATGTCAGAGACGAGAGTCAGTTGTAGACATCTAAAGAATAAAAACAGGAATCTTCCAATATCAGCATTTGTTTTTCGTGTCTATTCTAATAAACGCCCGCTTTCGATAAATGCCCCTCTTTGGGGGGGGGGGGGGGGGGGGGGGGGGGGAGAGGCATTTATTAGCAGGGGGCATTTAAAAGAGGGAAGAGGGAGGCGTATATTAACGGTTTTTCTCCTGAAGGGGGGTCATTTTGGAGGGAGGCATTTATTTGAGGCTGGGCGTTTATTTGAGGAAATACGGTATATTTATTATTAAATATTATTATTATTGACTGCACATTTTTGCAGGGTCGTGATAGATGATAATGATTATTATTTATAATATTTTCAAAAACTCATGCATAATTAATGAGCAATTCTTCCAACGAAATCCATCACGTGCATGTACCTTTATATACCTTGGTAATGCACTGCTTATTAGTATTCTTTATATAAAGAATACTAATAAGGGAAGGTCTCATATTGGTGTTGTATCATTGACCTCCCAGTTCCCTGTACAGGACAACATATACATGTATGTTGTCCGGAAAGATTGCTCCTTGGTCACACTTTCGGACCGTTGTTCAAATGTGGGATCTTTTTGAGAGTATCAGTAGTATCGGTACGCATGTGTGAGGCATTAGAAGCAACACAATACTGCTACTGTTTGTGTTTTCCTTGCTGTTTTCTTACTGAAATCATCCGAAAATGTAATACTTTGGAATATCGTTTTTGAAGCTTTTCTTGAAATAAACTCGCAGATCGTGTTTTATCGGGTCTAAAACCACTCGGCTTCGCCTCATGGTTTTAAACTCGATAAACACTCCTGCTTGTTTATAAAACAGTACCTCAAAAACTCATGCATAATTAATGAGCAATTTGTCCAATCAAAAGGACGAAATCCATCACGTGCATGTACCTTTATACCCGATAATGCACTGCTTATTAGTATTCTTTATATAAAGAATTCTAATGAGTAAAGTAAAGCCATCCTCATTAGTATTCTTGGTGTCGTATCATTGACCGTCAATGAGGGAGGCTCCCTGTTCCCTGTACGGAACGACAGATATGTTGTCCGGAAAGATCGCTCCTTGGTCACACTTTCGGACCGTCGTTCAAGTGGGATCTTTTTGAGAGTATTAGTAGTATCGGTGCGCATGTGTGAGGAATTAGAAGCAACACGATACTGCTACTGTTTGTGTTTTCCTTGCTGTGTTTTACTGAAATCATCTGAAAATGTATTATTTTGGAAGATCATTTTTGAAGCTGTCCAATAAACTCGCAGATCGTGTTGGTCTAAAACCTGATAAAACACTCCTGCTCGTTTATAAACAGTACATAACAAAGAATGCGATGACAATCACAGCAACTTTTAAAAAGGCCCTGTATCCAATAACCAATGATCAAGAAATCCCATGATGCCTTGCACCACACCAATGAACCTGCTAAAAGTGTATAATATAGACTTTATTAAAATAAAACAAAGTATTGTTTTTGATATGATTACATCTTGATTTTCGTAGCCAATGAAAAATATTTGTGTGTGCAAAGCATCATGGGCTTGGACACAGAGCCTTGTAAATACTGCATAAATGGTTCACCTGAAATATCCAATATGAAAGCCCTGGTTTTTGTCATGTGATGAGTTTACAACTGTTTGAAATTCAGGGGGGTCATAGTAATAGCGCCAATGCAAATGGTAGGAAGTAATACATGTCGTCATTGACATTTTTGAATTTACCAGCAAGCACATCAAAAGGACCAACAAGTTTCAGATTTAATGCATCTTTTAGTGCATCTGAAAAGAAATGAAAATATAAGAATCACCACATCCACACTTGGACAGAATGTTTACACTGACATGTGTGTGTAGGGGTGGGGGGGGGGGGGGGGGGGGGGGGGGGGGGGGGGGGGGGGGGGTGGGTAGGGTGATGGGGGTATAACGGTGATGGGATGTGTGGATGAAGCCAAAATGATAAACTTTAACCAATTAAACCTATAATGATACTTACATTCAGGGTTATTAGCATTCAGAATTTTGCAAAAATCCCAGAAGTCATAAAAGTCCTGTGGCATCTCAAATTGAAACTTTTCTTTGATTTCATCTTTGACGTCTTGAAGAACTGTTTTTACTGGAGAAAGAAATCGTTACACAAAATCATCGTGTACTCCGCTCTCCCTCCCTTGGGACTACGTGCTCATTCATTGCAGATAATAAGAATTATTGAAGGTGTCGTCTGCATTTTAGGATCACAAAATGTTGACATGATCCCGGCATGATCAATTCAACCTCCAAGTAGTCGTGACTTCGTCTCATTCTTATATCAACCGTTATTACAACGATACTGAACACATACCCCGTTTTGCTTTGACTTCTGCATCAGATCCTGCAGAATCGCTGCGTTTTTGGCTTTCTGTAGGCTTATTTCCGCGTTTTCTTTTCTTTATAGCTGGAGAAGATCGAGAAGATGTTGTTTTTATGTCCGCCATCTTGACTGTGTCACGTGGATTTCAATTTTGGCGCGAAAACGTTGTGGCCGCAATGCTTTCTGGGACAACATTTGGAACAAAATTTTAAAAGCGGGAAGTTTTTTTTGTCTTCTTCCCAAAAAAAAACACACGAAAAACAAGCGTTTTCTCAAGAAATACATCAGTGAGTTTCAGGAACATGCTTCTAATGGTAGATATTCCGTGGTTGATGAGTTTTTGCTTTGTTAACTTTGAAAACTTTGCATTTACATATGGGAGGTTTTACGTGTGACGTAGTGGCCGTCAAGATCTACAAAATGTTCGAGCCTAACTTTCAAAGTCTGCAGGGGCGGATCCAGGTTTTTGTCAAACAGGGGGTTGTGTTGCGGCCGTTGTGTTGTGTGAGCGGCAAAGCCGCGAAGTACTAGGGGGGTGTGGGGGCATGCCCCCCCCAGAAAATTTTGAAATCTACAAGCTCTAAAATGCAATTTTTAGAGATCTGGAGTTGTTTTATTAACACAACAAAACTCAATTTTCAGTAAAATTTTGAGTTTATTGGACATCCAACAAAGATGCTTGGAAGAGTCTTATTTAGTGAGCTTACAAGTATGAAGGCTTTACATACGTTTTTGACGCTAAAAACGGCAGGTTCTTTCTGTTATCAGTCAAACCGGCCTCGAAGTCGAACGGTCGTGTAAACAGTATGAATGAATTATATTATTCTTACGAGGGAGAGAGCTGAAAGTGCAAGAGAGACCTACGGACAGACATATCTATACAAGCGGTATTAAAAAATATCCATAGGGGGGGTTGCAACCCCCAGAACCCTCCTCCTGGATCCGCCCCTGGTCTGGTTAGTTTTTCTTCAAGCAACTAGATGACATTTGTTTGTTTATATATAAGTAACTTATATTTGACAGATATTTAGACTTCACCGATCTAAAATTGAAGTTTTGAGCAAGTAAAATGACGGTTTGACGGCCACTCGTGATAGATTTTGACGTCAGAAGAAGATTCCATAAAACCTCCCATAAGCTAAAATACACATTCATGCACTGACTGTTCATCCTGTTCATGAGCTACGAACATTTTACAAATATTTTAAAGTGTGTTACTCATTCAAAGTCCCATTGGTCAGTGAGGATGGAGAAAAGACATGATGGATGGGATTGATGATGGGATCACTATGTTTTCATGCAATTCGTTCCCATCCAAATACCGTAAAGTTCCGAAAGTAGCGAGGTCGTTACTTTCGGATTTAGCAACCTTAGTCAACTGTTACTTTCGGGGGGTCGCTATTTTCGGGTGGTCGCTACTTTCGGGGTGCTAAAATCGTTAACTTTTAGGAGGAATACCGTGTACCTTAAACGACATCGTGTACGGTATTTTAACAAATAAAAATTATTCACAGGCCGATCTAGAATGTATTTTATTATGACTATTGCTTTTGTTACATTTGTATATGTAGCAGTAAATGTTCTGGCTCTTTACATGCCGTTTGCTAGTGCTGTTCGTCATCTAATCTAACTGAATGTGATTGCTCTAGAGGGGGGATCGTTACTTTCGGAGGGATCGCTATTTTCGGGGGGTCGTTACTTTCGGGATTTGTTAGCAAGCATCAATTTGTACTGTTACTTTCGGGGGGTCGCTACTTTCGTGGGGTCGCTACTTTCGGAACTTTATGGTAATGAATCAGTAACACAAAGTTTAGACTTGCCACAAGTCGACCACACTTTTTATTCTGATGGCAAAAGAGGGAAAACGGACTTTGAGATAGTCTACACAAAGTTATACCACACAACTAGATATTCTCATTGAGCCATTTTATTTAAAATTTTTATGAATCAATAACAACTATTTCATAATAATTAATAACTTATACACATACCAACATAGAACAGATGAACAATAGCAATATATTATTAGTGTAAATATAACAACTAGAAGAGCATTTACTGATGGAAACATCTTCTGTTTGTTAATATTTAACTACAATTCCATTCATTGTAAAATCATAAAGACACCGACACTCTCTTTTGTAAGCATTTTAAAATGCATAACAGTGCAATCACATTGTGTAAACTTTAAGTGTTCATGGAGTAATCAGGGCCATACATAACCCAAAATTCAAGGGGGGCAGTAATAATAATAATAAAAATAATAATAAAAATAATAATAGTACACATTTTTAAAACAGAAAAAAATAAAAATAAAAATAGTACAGTTCTCAGTACTTTTTGGTATCTTTTTCGCCTCACTAGGAGGGGCAACTGCCCCCTCTGCTGTGTACGGATGGCCCTGGTAATTAAGTTAGTAAACTTGTACAAATTTCCCTTCATATTTTTCCATTCAACCAGGAACAGCTACAGCAGCTTCTAAAAAAATGGTTTTAGAAGTAACAGCTACATACATAAATTACTGTTCAGGGCCATACACAGCACAGGGGCAAGGGGGGGGGGGGGGGGGGGGGGGGGGGGGGGGGGGGGGGGGGGGGGGGGGGGGGGCAGTTGCCCCCCTAGCAAGGCGAAAAAGATACCAAAAAGTACTGAGAACTGTACTATTTTTTTTACTGTTAAATACATACTGCCCCTCCTTGAATTTCCCTGCTGTTTTATTAATTATAACTAAACAAAACCTATAAAAATAAAGACATTTCTTAAATGCAAGAGACATTGAGGAATTCTGCAATGTGTCTCTTATCAAAGTGGATCTTACAATCTATTTCATTGTGAATATTTAGTTTTATTTTAACAAAGATAGTGTTATTCTGATAAGCTTGGAAAAAAGCTTTTTACATTTTTACATATTTTAATAGTCATTTTACATCACTGATAAAGTACAATGGCATATTACAAAACATTTCTAACTCAAACATAATATTTCAAATGTTATATACATGTATCGTATAATTTCTATTTACAGTCCAGTTTGCAAAAATTATGGCCGCCACGAAATATCAATATATCGGTTGCATTATGGGTAATTAAATAATACTATTTTGAGTTTCCTAACTTATTAAATGAAGCAAAATTCACAAACAACAAACGTAAGACTAAAATAAACATACTAAATATTTCTACCAACTTGCTGGCGTTAACCCGCTTTAAGGGGAATTTTCGATTATTTAATTACCCATAATGCACCTGATATATTGATATATCGTAGCGGCCAGAATTTTTGCAAATGACTGTATTTCACAACATAATATTTGACTTTGTTCTTCAAGTAAAGTGAGAGAAATTGTTTATTGGATCGATAAAAAACTAATCGGATTCGGGGAGAATTAATATACAATTTCATCATTTTATCTACACCTACTCTTGCAATAAACAATATTTTAATATTATTACTCGGTGAGCTGCCTGTGGCATGCTGAGTTGAAACATGGGCTTTCTTGTACCAAGGCGCATGTGCTCTGTACCACTGAGGAAACTGAAGGCTCACTGCTCAGTGCTGAAGCCCGCCGAGTGAACGCAGTATAAAGTGTCTTGTTATTGATTGTTCATAAAATCACTAGACAATCAACTACAAAGAGGCTCATGTAGACTATTACCCCCAGGGGGGGTACTCGGGGGTATCAGTGGCGGGGAGGTGCGAATGAGGCCAAATTTTTTAAACCCCAAAAAAGTCCATTACGCAAAAACAAGACCCAAAAAAAGTCCAATGGCCCAGAACGTAACCCCCCAAAAGTCCATATTTTCTCCGTATAAAATCGAGAACGGTAGGATATCAATTTTATCAACCCCAAAAAAGTCCTTGCCAAAATCTTTATATCAAAAAAAGTCCACCAGAAAATTGCTAACCCAAAAAAAGTCCCAAGCCACGAATTTCAAACCCCAAAAAGGTCTTCGCACCTCCCCGCCACTGATACTCCTGAGTACCCCCCCTGGGCTATTACCGATGCACATAAAAGCTAATATGAAGTACCAATAAATTAACTAATTACATAACAATACAGAAGCATATAAATATAACATAATGATTCCTTTACCATCTTTATAATAATACAGCTATTATTTAATGTATGGGCGTCAATACTATAATGTTTGTTACAACAAGTAAGGAGATTTATATGGTACACTGTTCCATACACTGACTACATCAATACCACACCTGAAAAATTACCAGTAACTGGATGCGTTCTTGATGACCTTTGCAGAGTTTCTAACTGATATGAATATTTTAAGTGTCTTGCTTTTTACAATAGAAAATAGACTTCTTGTTTATTGCTCCAACTTTCGGTTGGATGAAACTCTCGTCACATATGCTTTGAAATCTATATCATAAACCTTGAAAGAAATGTTAACTTTTAATAACTATTAAAAAAAACCCAGTAACACTTCCCAAAATTAATGCAAAAACTGGGCCTTGTAACTTCTTCAATGACTGCACGCACAACCTCTACTCTGAAGTCTTGTCAAAACACAGGCTTCTACATGTACTAATGATGCTCCGTAATCCTATGATGTCCATCTTCAAATAACACTCTAGTCTCAGGTAGATGTATTACTTTAATGGCTTGCATATTGATCATATCCTTGCCTTTCTCTTTCCTCATCACAGAAAGCCTTGATGTTTGATGTATTGAGCAAGATATTTTTATAAAATTATTGCCAAACATGAAAGTTTATTGGCAACAAACATGATAGATTTAGCTTTCTTTTAATCAGGACGCAGGATATTTGTAATTGGTATAAATTCTATTAATAAAACCTGAAACATAAAAAAAAATTGCATAAAAGAATGGTAGGGAAAAAATCCAAATACAACATTTCACAAGCAACAGTGTACAATTCCAATCCAAATGTACAATAAATGTGAAGAGCTTTGTTTTTAAAAAGCATTCCATTTCCTTTGTAAGTCTACATTATTACTTACATATTCTTTCATATTACTTGAGTTACACTTTTGTTTTGTAAGCTGCCAATGAAGCCCAAGCTGAAAAGGAACAAAGTTTATAATGAAACTCAGAGTTTTTTCAGATGTTTCATAAATCTTATTATACAGCACAGATACTACGCGCGCTCTTATTGGTCATTTAGCGGGCCGTAACTTCCCATATGGCCTGCTGAAAACAGAAATGTAAGGAAAAGCTACCGGTATATAGTAATCTTATTAACCTCGCTGTGCTTGGTCCATATGGGAAGTTATGGATCCTCGTTTCCCCCCACTTTTTATGGCCCGCTCTACGCCCTTGGGCCATAAGACCGTGTGAAAAAACTTGGTCCATAACTTCTCGTACGGACCTCGCACTCGGTTAATAAGAGGTATTTAATGATACTAGAGTACATAGTTATAGACTTTGCATCTTTGGAAATTAGTGTAAACTTATAAAGATTTCTGTAGATAAATCAAGTTTTGTTATTATTAGAGAATTTTGTTTTTCTTCATAAATTCTCCATTTAGTCATGGAAATATTTTAATATTTCAAAATGGTTTGTTACCTTGTGATATAGATGACAGTTTTCGGCATCCAATATCTTATTTAATGAATGTTTAGTCTGCATGCAAGATAAGGAAATCAATCAGTACCAGTTAATTTAGAAAACATCAATGGACCCGATATACAATGTGTACTCAATGTGTATAGATTAAGAGTACTGTACTTACTCTTTTATTTAAACATACCACTGGCCACATTGACATCCCCAAAGTACAACAACAACATATACAACCACAAAGCAGCCATCGTACATTAATTGGCATAGCTTTACTCAGAACTCTGTTTACTCTGTTAATAGTAGTCTTGAACTCTTCTGGAGCCACCTAGGAGGACATGGAGCATAAATTCATAATTTGATTGTTGCCCATATAGGATGCATGGCATTATATATACACATGTATCTTTTGATATGTCTTCATAAAATATTGACTTCATTATTTAACAAATTCTAAACACATGTAAGACTGTTATATTGACATTACATTTGTATAACTTGTGCAAAATCAAAGTCAAATAATCTAATAACCAACAAATTGTGCCTTTTGCTACAGAATTCACTTCCACATACATGTAATATTATATAACTGTGGCGAAACCTGCATATCACTATAAATGATACAGACCTTGGAGCTATAAGTCAATATACCTAAGTTGGTAATCAGTCAAGCTGTAAAATTATGTTTCTTTTTCAACAATAATTATTACTAATTTTCCTTCGCTTTCTATTTAGACAAAATTGATTCTTGGTGCAGTAACTAGGGTCCCCTGGGTCTGCTGCAATATAGGTAGTAGAAGCACAGAGCTTGAGGGCTCAGACTAATGATAAAAGGCCTGCTTATTTAAATACATGAACATAAACACCTATAAAGAGGAAATATTCAAAAAATTAAATCACAAAAGAACAATAGTTATATATACATTATAATATTGTTCACATCAAAATCTTGAGAAGGAAAGCTTCATTGTTGAATTATTAAAAACAATGTATTGGTTCCTTAATCCTCAATAGATATGTTGTGAAATGAAACTTGACGTTACCTACATATTTGCCCTTGCATGGATACCATGTGGATTTAGATAGATAGTTTACTGTAGTACTAGTTGCACTTAAAACATATATCACTACATAGTTTCATGATTGGACTAATTACATGTAGGTGAAATATATTACATTGACTCTAGAGTATATTACAGTCATATTGTATGTATGACATAGACCTATTATATTCGTTGGGATAAAATAAAAAACTATAGAGTGATTTAATCTTCTGCGATAAAAACACCGTGCATGTGAATAGTAATTATTATTCTCAAAAATGTTTTATTCAGAATGTGCACTATATTATGAATGATACAAAAGCGAAAAAGGAAATATACTACGTCACATAGACCAAAGCATTTGAAAAGGGGTCTATCAGTACAACAATTAAATGGCATAATTGTTTTTGTGGTTGAGAAAAATTATTGAAAAGTGTGATCTGGTAGACTTCGAATTTGTGATCTAGTGTGCTTCGTTTTCATATATTTTGGAATGACGTGAACTACGGAACAATAAACTTGTAAACATATTCAAATCATGCCGAATAAAAGCTTCAACTAGAAATTGAATGAAAATGACTTTACTCTTGAATGTGTCTCAAGAGAAGGTCAAATAGAGCGAAAATTACTCCAAAATTTATATTCGTGAGCGTCAGTTCCCATACCGCGACTTATAAGTTACTCGAGAATATTGGAATTGAAATTCGGCTCCTTTAAACATTATATGGACTTAGTTTCCGCTTTATATGTCGCCCATGTGACTATGTCACCAAAACTACACCATTCATAAAGGAAGAAAACCTTATGGCACTCAAATCAAAATTTTCGTTATTCGGCCATGTGTTGTATATAGATCACTGCTCTGGTATATGGTGATATATACCTTGGCGCTGAGGCCTTGGGGGAAACTGGAGTCAAACTTGCTGTTTAAACCAAATCTTGAAAATAAAAGATTCAAAGTTTAGTAAGAGTAGTATTAAACGTGAATTGTATGTATATCGTATCCAAAGTACGATAGTATGAATGTAGATGTAAGTTATATAACGTGACAAAATCGTTGAAAGCAACGGAGGATGACTGATCAGAAGCTACCTATAAACAAAACTCACATTGTCATGTGCCCAACTCCGCGTACGACCACTGGCTCTCTTTTAACGGCAACATAATCATCCGAAACACGAGAATCTTCCTCGGTCTCGATATTTTCATCAAATATGGCGTCAAAGTTCGCCATTCAACGTAAAAACCTTACTTGACCAAGATGATACACTTCTTCGACCACTCAGCCATCGAATCGGAAGTGAAATGATATTTACTAAGGTACGCAAGGAATTGTGGGAGACCACAGGTAGCCCAATCATGAAAGTGTGGCGAGACTCCGAGCACCAGCTCCAACGCAGGCTATAGACCCTTTTCCAACGCCGCGCTTGACGTCATATCTTTTGAATTCCATTCATTTTCATCATTGTTTTCAGTCTTTGTATATTTTGAATAGAATTCAAAAGCTTCGAAGCGGGAAAATCATGCATTTGGGATTTATTAAAAGGGTGTATATAGGCGCTTCATATGCATGAGTTGCTTCGAGGGTTTTTTTCTGCGGGTACTCCGGCTTTGCTCTAGCCTCCTATGCAGACGCCGTGTGGCGCTTCCGGTTCCCGTCATTCCCCCACTGACGGGAACCGGAAGCGCCACACCGACGTCTGCATAGGAGGCTAGTTTTGCTCCGGCTCAGAAAAAATGAACCAGTGAGATGAGTTTTGGGTGTATAGAATATAGTAATAAGTCATGAATAAGTGTAAGTCGTGCTCTCACTATATTTCCGTTCTCCTCCTCCTTCTCTTCCTCTACCTACTGTAGAGTCTTATGAGGCATTGGTGGGTTTAGACCGCTTTAATAGTATCGCCATCTTGGCTCCGTTACAACTAATTAACATCTGTTCTCTATCCCGTGACGTCATGCCTGTGATCACGTGATACTACACTACATCCCTCCCTTTCTTTTAAACAGAAACTATAATACCAACATTTGTGAATAAATCAAAAGTGTCACTATAAAGTCTTTTATGCATATATCAGTCTCTCTGCATAAGTCAGCGTGTTACAATAAAGTCTTTCAGCATGTTGGGCATCTGGCCTCTGGTTGTTCGCAGTGGGTATCTTCTTTCATTTCTTGGTGGAGATACATGTACTTGTCCTTGTCCACTTGCGTTGGGCTCAATGATGTCATCAGATGGTTCTTCCTCTATGCCAATGTCGTCTTGTTCATCCATGAGCTCTTGGTTGATGGGCTGCACGTCGGTCTTGAGAGGTTTGAACTTGCTCGAGTTTCGTGTGATGTTGTGCTTACCATCAGAGGCTGTTATCATGGATCCTTTCTTGTCAATTACTGTATATGGGTGTGGTTCATAGTAGGGCTCTGTTTTTCCTTGATGAGGCTTTCCCTTGTGTACTAGAACTTTGTCATTTGGATTTATGTTAGATGATCTTGTGTTTCTTCTTTGGTCTGCATATCTCTTCATCTCATCCTTTGACTGTTGGTCGTTCAGTCTCATCTCCTTGTCTTGTTTAGATTGAGTTGGAATTTCAGGCAGCTTTGTCCTCATGGGACGTCCATATAGAGCTGTGTAGGGTGGTACCCCAGTTGAGCTGTGAGGCGTGGCTCTGTAGTTTCTCAGGAACTTGTTCAATTCTTGTTGCCAGTTCTTGTGCTCTATTCTAGCTGTGGTACAGATTTTCTTGAGGTTCCTCATGAATCTTTCACACTCACCATTTGCTTCAGGCCATAAAGGTGTAATCTTGCGGTGCTTTATCCCCATGTGCTGTGTGTACTGTGCAAAGGATTCAGAGTTGAAGGGTGGGCCATTGTCTGTACGGATCTTGATTGGAATTTGGTGTCTTGAGATGATGTTATCCAGGTGTGGCACTACTGCATCAGCGCTGGTTGAGTGCACTATTTCAACTTCAGGAAACCTGGAGTAATCATCGATTACCACCAGTAGGTGCTGACCAGAGGGTAGTGGACCAAAAAGATCTGCTGAGATTTCAAGCCATGGGCCGTCAGGGAGTTTCGACATCTGAAGAGGTTCTCTAATGTTCCGTTTGTGGTAGACTGACAAGCTAGACAACTGTTTATCTTATCTTCGATTAGCGTATCTATGAAGGGGAACCACACCTTCTCTCTGATCAGTGCTTTCGTCTTTACCATGCCTTGATGGCCTTCATGTGCTATGTCCACTGACCGGTTTTGTAGAGAGTCTGGCATCACTATCTTTGTACCTCTGAGTACTAGGTTGCCTTCTGCATTGACACTTAGCTCATCTTTGACCATCTGGTATGAGTTGAAAGCTCTGTTGTCTAACCGTAGGTCTTGTGCATCTTTCTTGTACCAGCTTCCATTCCGTATGCACTCTATTACTCTTTGCAGGGTGTGGTCATTCAACGTTGCACTCTTTACTTCCTCAAGGTTAATTGCAATTGGTACTGCATGTTGGGAAACAAAGTTAATGTATTCCTCTGCTATCTTCTCTTCTCGACTGTTGACTTCTATCTGTTTCTTGGGATGTCTCGACATATAATCAGCAGGGTTGTCAGGACCTGGTGCATAGACTATGTTAGGCTGATATGGTTGAAGCCTGAGAGACCATCGCTCATATCCTGGGTGTGGGCTTTGACAGAGGGTGTTGAAGCTTTGACAGAGGTTTGTGGTCTGTGAAGAGTTGTGGTTACCGTAGCAGTACAGGTGGTAGTGTGTCAATCCCCACACAGTTGCTAAGGCTTCTCGCTCTGTTTGAGAGTAGTTCTGTTCAGTTTTTGTCAGTGACCTGCTACCGTATGCTATAACATGAGAGTGTCCATTCTCGTCCTTCTGTGTTAGGATTGCCCCTAACCCAACAGGGCTTGCGTCTACTGCTATTTCTGTTGATTTAGAAATGTCAAAATATGCCAGTGCAGGTGCAGATTGCAGTTTCTCCTTGAGAGTTTCAAACGCTTCCTGGTGAGTCGTCCAGTTCCATGAACTGTTCTTGTGTGTCAGTTCTCTTAGTGGGGCTGTGATAGTGGCATAGTCTGGAATGAATCTTGAAGAGTAGCCCGTCATTCCAAGTACGCCGTCCTCAGCTCTTTCACGTTGGTGGGTGGTTCTAGGTTTTGGATGTCCTCCACTTTCTTGGGATCAGGTTTCATTCCACCATCACTGAAGACAAACCCAAAGAACTCCAGCGATGTCTTGTTGAACTCACACTTCTTTGCATTGAGGGTAAGGTGGTTGTCTGAGAATTTCTTTAGGGTCTTTTCAAGTGTCTCATCATGGTCGCTCTGTGTCTGACCAAATACTATGACATCATCTGAAATATTTAGAGCTCCTGGGATGTCAGCTAGTAGCTGTGAGATTGCATGTTGAAACACTTCTGCTGCCGCATTGATACCAAAGCTCAAACGTTTGTATCTGTATAGTCCGGTGTGAGTTGCAAAGGTTGTGATGTACCTGCTTTCTGGTGCCAAGGTAAGTTGGTGGTATCCTGAGCGTAGATCAAGCTTTGAGAAGACTGAGCTTCCATGAATTTGTCCTATGATGTCGTCCACCGTAGGGGTGATGTGTCGTTCTCTCTCAATGGCAGTATTTGCAGCTCTCATGTCCACACACAACCTGATTTTGTCCGGTGTCTTTGGCTTGGGTGTCACTACTATTGGGCTTACCCAAGGGGTTGGGCCCTCCACCTTCTCAATCACATCAGCATCCAGTAGTTGATTTATCTCCTCTTCAACTTTAGCTCGTAGATGAAAAGGAACACGTCGGTGAGGCTGGGCAACTGGTTTGACGTCTGGATCAATATGTAACTTGACTTCATAGTCCTTGAGTTGGCCAATTTTATCTTCAAAGAGTTCTGGGTATCTCTGCATGAGTTTGCCAGTGTTTGGATGATCTGATGTGGGCAGACGATTGATGTTGTTACTCACTTGGATGAGTTCTAGATTCACACACGAGTTGAAAGACAATAGATTGCCAGGATTTCCTTCTGTGACGTAGAATGTAGTTGTGATTACTTTATCTTTGGACTCGACATGTGCCTTGAATTTTCCTAGTAGTGGCAGTGGCTTGTTTGAGTTGTATGTCCTGATTACAAGTTTTGTATTGGAAAGTTTCACTTCCATCCCTTTGGCTTTGAAGTAGTTGTCGTTGATTCTCTGGTATGTTTCTTCATCTAAAATGTCACACGTCGATCCCGTATCAGCAGTTACTGTGACAGCACTTCCAGCTATTTTTATGTTGAACTTGGGCAGTTTGTTTGAGTTTTCACTGTAGGCTTGATAGACATAGTTGCTTTCATCATCACTACTGTCGCTGAGTGTAGATGGCTTTGGGTTGTTTTGATCTGTATTATAAGGTTCTTCTTGTGGGTGATGTGTAGTGCTGTTAGCTGACCTTCCTTGTCTTCTACCGGTATTCCTTCGTTGTGGCTGCGTTGAAGCTCGAGGGGACGTCTGAGTCGTGTTTCTGTTGTTGCCTTGACCGTTGTGATCAAGTTTTTTCTTTCTGCAGACACGCTCAAAATGGCCTTTATTCTGACAATATCTGCAAGTAGTTTTAGCTGCTGGACAGTTTTCCGATCCACCTAGGCCTTGATGAGGGTATTCGTATCCACAGTTTCCACACGTGTTGTTGTTGGATTTATTCCGGCATCGGCGCCTGTCTGTCTCGTGGTTGTCGATTTCTCGTTACTGGTGCCCTCGCCGCTCCTTGTTGTCTGGATCGCACAAACTTTACAGCGTTTACATTAGTTGGAATGTGCTCGATTTCGCTTGCTTGCTTTTTAGAAATTTCTAAAGCTCTTGCATACTTTATTAGGTCGTCTAGTTTCCATCTCGCAAGCGAGCGTAGTTGGGTCACGTACGAGTCTATGGACTGTTCAGGTTTTTGTACACATTCTCTGAATTTCGTTACCTCGAAGTCTGGATCTCTCTTTTTGTCGAAGTAGTCGCTCAGTGCTTTGCGCTGTCGTACGCCTTGTCGTCGCCTTTCTCTTCGGTCGTACACGTGAGCCGTTTCTCCCACGCTCCATCTCCAGCATGACTGAGTAGAAGAGCTTTTCTTTGTCGATCGTCGTCGACACCCCATGCTATTAACTCGTTTTCGAATTTTGCGAGCCAGTCCGTGAATTTTGCACCAAGATTTGGGTCATCCTTCGCCGTTGTGAATCGTGTGAAGTTACCACACACCATTGATACCGCCATGTTTGTCAGTGTTTGACTGAAAACTTTAGATTTTTTCCGCTAGATAACCTTGTTATGCTGTTTCCTGTGACCAAGGATCCCGTGCTCGTCGCCAATGTAGAGTCTTATGAGGCATTGGTGGGTTTAGACCGCTTTAATAGTATCGCCATCTTGGCTCCGTTACAACTAATTAACATCTGTTCTCTATCCCGTGACGTCATGCCTGTGATCACGTGATACTACACTATACCTACTGCCTCCTACTGCTATTGCTACTGACCACTACGAAAACGTGATCGAGTGTTTTTATTTTCCGTGATCTGTGATCGTAAAAAAATTAAAAGCCGTGAACCGGCTGTGAACGACACTGCTCATCGTGATACGTGAAACTAAGAAATTGTTTTCCGATAACCGTGAAACTGGACAAGTATACTGCTACTACTACTACTACTACTACTACTACTACTACTACTACTACTACTACTACTACTACTACTACTACTACTACTACTACTACTACTACTACTACTACTACTACTACTACTACTACTACTACTACTCAGTACTGCTGCTGCTGCTGCTGCTGCTGCTGCTGCTACTACCACTGCTACTACTACTACTACTACTACTACTATGTAGATGTACTACTACTACTACTACTACTACTACTACTACTACTACTACTACTACTACTACTACTACTACTACTACTACTACTACTACTACTACTACTACTACTACTACTACTACTACTACTACCTACTACTACTACTACTCTACTACTACTACCACTACTACTACTACTACTACTCAGTACTACTACTGCTGCTGCTACTACTACTACTACTACTACTACTACTACTACTACTACTACTACTACTACTACTACTACTACTACTACTACTGCTGCTACTACTACTACTACTACTACTACTACTACTACTACTACTACTACTACTACTACTACTACTACTACTACTACTACTACTACTACTACCACTACCACTACCACTACTACTACTACTACTACTACTACTACTACTACTACTACTACTACTACTACTACTACTACTACTACTACTACTACTACTACTACTACTACTACTACTACTACTACTACACACTACTACTACTACTACTACTACCACTACTACTACCACTACCTACTACTACCACTACCACTACCACTACCACTACCACTACCACTACTACTACTACTACTACTACTACTACTACTACTACTACTACTACTACTACTACTACTACTACTACTACTACTACTACTACTACTACTACTACTACTACTACTACTACTACTACTACTACTACTACTACTACTACTACTTACTACTAATAATAATAATAATTAATAATATCAGAGGGTTTAGATCATTTTATAAACAATTGACATGCGTAAAAAAACAATTTATATTTCTTTTCATTTTATCGATAATCTTTGTCATAACAACCAACCGTTATTCATCATTTTTTCTTTTTTAAAGTTTTTCTCGGTGTAAAACGCCGAACATTACAGTGCTTTTAAATGGACTTTTAAAATAAGTTTCCTCCCGATCCCTAATGAGAATCATGATTAGAAATGAACTTGTAAGAAAGAAAGAAAGAACTTCATGATCTAGCCTTGGGCAAGACACAAAGTAATCCTGATGGCAACGCGTACGTAACCTGAGTATCCGGCCTTCAAAAAGGAAAGGGGAGGGGGAGACGCGTACGTGACTAGATTTTCCGGCCGCACATGCAGTCCTACGGATTATTCTTTCTGTGTTCCGTTTCTGGTTATTTTATTTTCTTCTATTATCGTATCTAAGCAAATATATTTTCGCCTTCAATCGTTGTCACTCGTAAATCTTTTTTGTGTGATGATCTACATGGTAATTCGGTTCAAGTATTCCATAGCCTATCTAGAATATACTGGGACAACATACAAGTCATCTGTAGTGCGGGTTGCCTGGTAACCCTGAAATGTGAAACACTGAAGGGACTAACGGTTAAAGTGCTACTATGACGACATTCGTACCATTGCTAAAGAAATGATTTATTCGTAAAATAGTCTATTAAGCTCCAAGATAGCAGTTTTAGTTGTTTTTAAGTCTACATAAGAATAAAGGAGTGAAATATTGGACTCTCAAAACAGGCAAAAATACGTCCGCCATTACTAAATCGTGTTCCTGCGAACAATAGACTGTGACGTCAGTTTCTCAATGTGAACGCGTCGCTGCACGGCTCGCAGCACTGTATTTTTAGCTTAATTATGATTGAAACATTTGAACAAGAAACAGTGTCTTGAATCGCCAAAAAATCGCAGTGTGGATGCGTGTAAATTAGCAATACGACGAATTTGCGACGAACGATGTTGAGAAACTAACGTCACTTCTAAACCTGACTGCAACTTCAAGATATAACGTCACTTCTATTGTAGTACAAAATGTGTACATTAGTCATTTTTATCGTAACGAAAAACGGTTTGGATATGTTAATAAACATACTACCAGGATACTAAAAATGCAAAAACATCAACTCCGCAAAATTTCATCATAATAGCACTTTAATAAACTAGTATCAATCAAACCAGTGGATAAAATGAATATCAAAGGTTCTAACGTTACTGACGCTAAGTGCCGTTCCATTATCAGTTTATATATATATCATTTATTTATTTCATCGTTATTTAGTTATTTCATAGTTCATCGTTGAACATTAGCACCTATTTATCTCTATTCTACTTATACAGTCAATTGCAAAAATTCTGGCCGCTACGAAGTATCAGTATATCAATATATCAGGTGCATTATGGGTAATTAAATAATCGAAAATTCCCCTTAAAGCGGGTTAACGCCAGCAAAGTTGGTAGAAATATTTAGTATAATGTTTATTTTAGTCTTACGTTTGTTGTTTGTAAATTTTGCTTCATTTAATAGTATTAGTGATGCACCCGATATATTGATATACCGTGGCGGCCATAATTTTTGCAAATGACTGTATTTATTTATTTATATATAGCGCTTAGGTCAGCAAAATTAAAATTTATTATTATTATTATTATTATTATTATTATTGTATTTTTATTTTTTATTTATATATTTTTTATTTTTTATATACTCCGATGTACCTTAAAGTAACTGTAAAGTTATCCTGCAATTTAGTTTTACTGCCAGATAGAGGCTATATTATATCCTACCTTCGAAACTAAAGTTAGTACCTTTGTTACCGCGATTCACTTTGCATGCTCATAAAATATGATGCAGGCAGTGACCCGCACATTATAAAAATCATATTTCGTGAAATTTTACTTTTTTACCGTTTTTTGATCCCGCAAACCTTCTGCCACTAACTAAAGTACACCAACATATAGTTAATGGTCATTGTTGCTCACGTTAGTGATACATATCGGCAATATTCTGTAATGACAGTAAGACTGACATGGTTGAGACAGTGATGTCTTTATGATCTCGTACAGATGCGGGATTCAAAAAACGTACATGTTCAATATTGATAGCTTTAACTTTTAAGTATAATAATAATTATATAGGAAACAACCACAACAGTGTCATTCAATAAGGAATGCAAACATTTGCATTTCACTTCTTTTTCATTTCTATTTTAATATAAAATTCCCATTAAAGTAAATTTTGGTAAACAATAAAGTTCTTTTCATAATGTCTTTTCCATTGTCGATACAATATAATTATAAGACAATTTTCATAGCTTTTTTATACAAATTATCTTATTCATAAACCCTTGGGCTGGGTAATATATTAATTATTATTCTAGTAAATTTCCGTTTTATAAATTTATCAACTCGTAAAGAATGTTAAAGTTTTGAAATAAAAGCTGTGTGGATGGAAAATTTCTTTAAAATCAAAATATCATGCTTGATGATATTCTTGGCCGCCGCGTTTAACAATGTAGAATGGACAATTGTGACTGGGCTGCCTGTCTCTCTGCTTGTCTTTTCCACTTCAGATACCATAAAGGAATCAGTGTCGTGGTACAGATGGGTATAAATGCACAAACCAAACCCACCACATTAGGAACCTCTTCGGTCACCGAGAAAAAGCTCTCGAGAACATAGGGGCACCATGTTAGCAAGAATAAGCCAATGGCAAGCTGAAGTCGTGTTTGAGAATCAGCCTCCACCTGTTCTTGGATGCTCTCCTCTTTGGAAAACGGTTTGATTTGTTTCTCGCCGGTACCTTCGTTGTTGTCGTCGTGATTGAAAAGATTGTAAACCAGAAGAGAGACTGGCACAAGGAAGACACAAGACGCAACGATGGTGAAGCTCAAACCCGATGGAGGCCAGTCAACTGTGCAGAATGCTTTGCGACTGATGAAGACATATTTACTCCAAAGCAAAGACAGAGAGTAGGACAAAGTTGTGTGGGCAATGATATAGCCAAGGAGAATGGACTTGTTGGTGCGATTGTTTTGTGTTTGAACCCTCTCTTTTGGTGACTCGGTTAGTTTGAGGTACTGCTCTGTTGTGATGGTTACAAGTGTAGATATGGAGACGATGATGTAGATGACATTGGTTAGGCCATACGAACGACACCAATGTTCTTCAAAATACCACCGTCCTGTCATGCTGACGGCAAACAGCATAGGGAGGTCCTTGATAGAGACCAAAATATCCACTACAGCAAGATTTGCAACTATCAGTGCCGTGCAAGAAGAACGAAGACTGCGGCGGCGATAGATCTGATAACAAACGACAAAGTTGACTCCAATTGTCATAACACAAAACGCTGCAATGATAGTAGCAAGAGGTGAAGAAGATGTGATTTCCATGGTGATTTTCTCATCGTTGCTTCCCATTTTCAGTTTTTGATTCCAAACTGGTTTTGGTTCGGCGGCGAAGATTTTGTTTCTATAGTTCTTTCAGTGTTGATCTTTCTTCTTCCTTGAGGTTGCACTTTTAAAGTTCCACGTCAAACAACTCTCTTTGTGACGATTTAAATCCCCCCTGGGTACAAAAAATTGCTTCCAACAATTAAATCAGAGCTTTGAAGGTTTAAATGATATCAAGAGGAGTTTCTCGCACGCGTTTTAGATGCTAAATTTCACCAGTGTATCCTAGACTTGTCGAGTTTACAATGGCAGATTTTGTCAACATGTCTTCAAAAGATTCCTTTATGATAGCAAAATTGTAAAGAAATTTATTCTTGATGCAAAATTTATGGTCACCAATGCTTGCTATAATCCACCCGTTAGTCAGTGAAAAGAACAATGTGATTGGATGACAGGTACAGTCACCTGTTCTCTGATTGGCTAAGAAGGAGTTTTATTCAGCCCGTCGCTATAGCCATCATTGATTTTTGTGCGGGTAGACCTGTTGCTTTGCGACAGTGCAAGATATAATTATCTCATCTAGTGATCTAACATCAAATTCTCTTATAAAGTGTTTGTCTTTTTGAATACCATACATGAATAACATGGTGGGTTCACTAAAAACTATCTAAACATTTCGCGAAGTGCCTTTTTCCCAGTTGTCAGTTCATACAGTTAGACAAAGGAGTTTTCACTTCAAAGTTTTTCTTTTAGTCTTTTTAAGGCTAACAACTGAGCAATAAAGCGCCTACAAGATGCGACTAGGGGCAACAAAAGCACATCCTACGATAGCATGTGTCTTGTTAAAGGCCAGCACGTGTTTACAAGTTATAATTATGCGCGGTAATTTGCATTTGCTTTGTTTGATGAAAAATACCATCGTATGTTACGTCAATACTGCTAAACCACCACTGAACTTTCCAACACGGGCCAAGGGATTGAAACGAAAAATAAAAACAGCATTAAACTGTTTGTCTTTGTGAGTTCCATAGCTAAACCATAACGTATTAAATATTCCACCATGAATCTGTAATTGTTTACTTGTGTCAAAATAAACAAGATGCTCTTTTAAAAGTCATGAATTCTAAACAATTAACACTCTTAGAAGCTGGTATCAGATCAACGCGTATCAACCATTGTATATCATGCTTCATTTGCATCAATGCTATTTAAATACCACTCCTTTTATTTTCACAACAATATTCATATGAAACAAAAGCAGAAAACGTTTGGCTTGTTTAGAAGTCAAACTAGATCTTTTTCACGGGTTATTTATTGCAACGACTTATATTTTACTGAGTTGTAAGTGATTCTTTTTACGAGTCGTCCAATAATTAAGATTTCGAACATTTCAGTCTTCAGTCAAAAAAATTTATCAATTGAAACCCCCTAAACTAATATCCATATCGGGTCCAAGGGACAAAAATAACATTGACCAATCAGTGGATGATCAAACGTGTTATATGGGCGAATGACTAAAAAAAAACCCCGTTTTTATTATTAGATGAACAGGCAAAAATAATTGACAAAAACCTGTTTTTGCATTAGTAAATCATTATTCTGCTATATGCAATGTACTTATTTGCCTCTTTTGTTATCTTCTTTGAAATACTCAAATAAAGTCATCATTTATACAATGTTTGTTATTTGAAAAAGTAACAAAAGAACTTCCATTAAATATCGAGTCTCGAAAGAAACCACGTGTTTGGGGCTAGGACTTAGTCTCTTTCCTCCGCTCCAGCATCATATTGAGAAGTACTGGGGACACCATGAGCCCGCAATCCGTTTGTGCATATCACTATAGCAACACACACAGTGTTCACCATTTTGCTGTATTTCAATCAAAGTCGACTTCTTTTTCTACAAAAATCGTAAAAATGAGCGGTCTTCCGAGGGAAATATTGAAGTGGATCCAAAGTTTGGACCTTACTCATCCTGTTAGAAATACTAGAAGGTAAATTTTGGAGTCATTTATGTGAGAACGCTTCGAATTCCATGCCAGATTGAGCGAGTCATGTCGACTGAGTTTTGCTGATATTCTTTTCCCTCATAAACAGAGACTTCTCAAATGGATATCTTGTAGCAGAAATATTTTCTTGGTATTTCCCTCAAGAGATACCAATGCACTCGTATGATAATGGTACATCGCTGAAAACTAAGCTTGGAAATTGGTCACAACTACAGAGGGTGAGTAACACGCCAAAATCAACCAAACGAACAATTTTCCATTTAAGTTTATGTGTACTGTGAGACCCTTTTAGATTTACTGGAATCATTTTAAACTTACTATCTAATTGTTGTTTTTATAGTTTTTCATCAATCAAGGTTTTGACATACCAAAAGAAGTTATTGAAGGCACAATCCATTGTAAACCAAGAGCTGCTGCAACACTGATAGAGAAAGTCTACACACTACTAACAAACAGAATGTAAGTATTAGCAACAATGATGTTGTAAGTAGCAAAGTGCATAACTTACAGCCAGAACCACAGGCTAAGTGAAGCCTTGACAGATCAAAAGCCCCATCCCCCCCTGAGGTATCCAGCACTTTGCACTAACCTGTTTGCCAGATGTGGTTGCATGAAGTTATTATGTATGGAAGGTGATGCTAGAGCCCTGACTAACACTTTACTTAGATCAGAGAAGTGTTCCTTTAGGGGAAGTATAGTCAGCCTTACAAGACGTCGTCAATCAGACTTGTCTTATATTGTATTCTTTTACAGAGTCAAAGGTACAAATCTGGATGACGATGAACTTGACTTTACTGATGGAATGTATCAAACACAACTACCAGCTCATGCCAGGTCTACAGCTTCAATGGTGAGACCTGTTTTGTAGTTGCACGAGTCTTGTGGGGGCTTTGGTCCCCCCACTTTTTGCCAAAAATGGTTGTCACAATACGTTGTTGTCTGGTATATAGCTAATTGCATAATCATTGTCGGGTTGAAAATCATGAAAGCTATGACCAAAAGGAATTCTGGGAAATTAAAACTCAAATAACACCGTCAAATCATCGACCTTTTTATCCAGACTTGTAGGATCTTAGTTAAATAGCTCATATATCTTCAAAACTACGAGAACATTGAATATATCTGTATGTAATGCGGGTCATGAACTGATTTCCCATCCATCCTTGCGGTCTCACCTGCAATGATTTATGATTTTCAACCCGACACGATTATGCAATTAGCTATATACTAGTCTACTAGTGTATCCGGCCCCCCCACTTTCAAGGGTGTTCCGCAGTCCCTGATACAAAATAGTCTTCATGTCAAATTTACTGGTATCTTGAAGATTATAGTACATAAAACATAGTGTGTATATCCCAGGACTACATGTAACACTAATTTTCAAAATGACCATAACACTTCACTGATATATGGATTCAGCAATCCACCAATCCTGTAGGCAAAGGGTTTAGAGATCTTTAGAACATGTGTGTGTGTAATGAAGAGAAAAATCAGTTACATCAGTTTTCAGTTATTTAATATTTCATCTATCACATATTCAGTGCTTATTTGCCTTTGTCAACCATGCTTATTCCAATTATCAGGCTATCAAAAACAACATTGCCCACACAGAGTTAGTTACAGATCCAGACAGAATTCTCTGCCAACAAAAGGTAAGTACTAAACATAAGTATTAAACTATAATATTGCCATCATTAGATTCTCAAAACAACCAAGAAACTAATATTGATATGTTTTCTTAGGCCCAAGAAATCATCAATAACCATGTTGAACGTAGAAGACAAGAAAGAACAGATGAGCCATGTAAATAAACTCACAAATAATGTGTAACTATCAGTAGTGCAGGGTTAGAACTAATAGTTATTGTAATGTTAGATCGCTTTGGGATCAAACCAACTTTGGGAGAGCTGTGTCCAAGAGTTGCACCAAGACCCAACATAAAGAACAGAGAAGAAAGTGAAGTGGAGGAAACAAGACAAATAACAGAACAAAGTAAGTTTTCCAAACAAAATGATCTTGACTTCATATCCAAGTAAGAAGTTCAATACTTTCTCAAAAAACTATACATATGCCCCATATGCCCCTCCCCCCCCCATCCCCCTCCCCCCATATGCCACATCCCCCCCCCCCCCCCCTCCCCCCAGATGTTAGCTACCCTTCCCATGCCCTTTCCTGTTCATCTACCTTGTAGTACAGCATCCATATTATTGTTTGATATATTTTACTACCTTGGAATCTTTAAACGATAAAGCATTTTTCAACTGTCCTTAATTAGGTCCAAATGTTACAGAGCAACAATCAGTACAGTTCACAGAAATCCAAGTCAATCAGTTGCCAAATGGGAATGAAAACATCATGTCCTCCCATAACGGTGCTTTGTATTCCATGGTACACTGATACAAAGTACTGGATTTAGCTTTAAAAAGTATATTATTCAGCTGATTATCTGTAGTTTTATTACATGTAAATACAAATATTTTGAATTGAACAAACAAGATTGTAATTTCTTGTGATTTACAGTGTTTATTGTCTTAGGTAGAAATAAACCTTTACATTATATATGATTTCACATGCATTCTTTAAATATTGAATACAAATAATGAATTATTTTCTATCTCATGTACAAGGAAACAAAAATGTTACTGGTTAATTTGGGGGGGGAGGGGGAGGGCGTGGTTCAAACAATACACAGGTATTGGGGAATTATTTACACTGATGAACAAGAATATTCCTGGGTCTAAAATAATATTTTATGATATATGATTAAATGTATTAGAGATGATATCTCTATTGTGAAAAAGAATCTTTATAAGTACATTTGTAAAAGCAAAGCTGCATAGCCATCAAAGTATTTGATTTCTCAAAGTGCAAGGTAGCATGTCCTTATCTTTCCTAGATAGAGAAAGAAAAATTGAAATTAAGTCTTTTTCATTTCCCACTAACATTGCTAATAATAATTTGGGAGCTAATCATACTTCATTGCAGCCGGTGGCTGAATTGCAAAGGATGCAGCTCAACGTGGTCGAGTCGAAAGCATACAATGTATGAGGAGCACAGCTCAGATTGGAATATGCTAGTGTCAAAGCACAAACAATATAAGACTCACCTTAGACAGGCCAAGAGTTCTTCAATAGTGGAAAACCTTTTAGTGCTCTTAGCCAAATATGTCTGCCCTGTCTCATCAAAGCAAACCTGTGATATATCAATCAACCTCGAACCAATAAAAGCACAATTAGTTTCTCGGTGTTTTCACTCGCACTCGTTGTTGATATATTACATCAAGGATTAAGTTTCTACAAAGTCTATAAATACAACTATACACTAGTAATGGTTAATATACCTTGAAATTATAGAATTCTTGTTGACTATCTGTGTTTTTGTTGTATACAGTCAAAGCCTAAATAATCATCAATAACAACACAAATATCATGAATAGTTGTACAGTTTTGGTTGGGTTTCCTGTGGTTCGATTTTCCACAGGTATCCCATAAACCATGATAGAACACCACACCATACATGTACATTCTCAAAATATAATATAAAACGATTCTATTTTGCTGTGCATCAATCCATAAACTTATAGATCATGCAAATAAGACTTCAAAATAAGGTGAGAACAGTCATGCCACAAAACTAACTTTTTTGATCTATAATAATAATAATTTAATCTCACCACATTTTGACATCATCTGTGCATCTATAAAGAGTATAGACACAGCAAAATGGAATCTATAATAAATAATGTATATAGACATGACAAAGGAGGAGTGTTTGCTTCTTACCTTGGATCCAGGTGATGATATGGAATCCCGTAAAACAAAGCAGCCATTTCTTTCATCAATGGGATAACTTTGGATAGCGTCAAGAAGTATCTCCTGATAGTCCTGAATCAAGATGAATTTACCATTCACGATATATCAGAGACAAAGCATCAACTTATATACTAAAGTGATGATGGACACTCTAAAATAACAACATTTATTATTATATTATTTTTCTAAACGTTTACATACAAAGGCAAATTTGGTAGCCAGAACAGGTGGCTACTTTTTTGAGAGAATGTAGATTCTCCAGTTGCTGCTTTCTACTTAGTCTCCTTCGCATCCGTTTTTAGTTCCGTCACGTAGAGAGCGTTACGTGACGGAACTAAAAACGGATGCAAAGGAGATTACTTTCTACTTAGAACCCTGCAGAGCACTTCATACTCTGTTACTCTATTAAATGGTAGTCCCATCTCTCCACACTCCATTAGTATACTGAACTACACTGTTCGACTAAGAGTAGGGCATGGAGCTCCCAGTGTGTGTGGTCTGTCCTACAGGCCCATAGTAATATTATTGGCTAATGAAATAAAGATTGATTGATTGATTGTTGTGGTGACCTACCATATGGCAAAGCTAAATAAATAAATATGGGCAAGTACTCTGATATTTTTAACAAACTATTGAGTCCCTAGTCCCTCCCAGTACATGAATACTTACAGCTCTAGATTTGGATCTATCTTTAGACCTTGGAGGTAATGTTGGATTAGAATCCATAACAGCTTGCATGTCACTTTTATTTTCATCACCATTACTGGAATTATCTCTTTTCTTAGGAAACACTACAGGCATGTATCTTGGTTCCTTAGGACTTTCACTACCTTCGTTGCATTTAGAGTTATCTCCAGAATTGTGGTCTTTGTTGTCGAGCAAGCTTTGATAGACATGGTTCTGTGACGAAGGGTGTTGATTATCTTCTTTCGTACTGTCTGTTTTTGTAGAAATATTTGTTTTTGTTGGCTCTAGAATATTATAAAGAGGCTCGCTGCTTGGAGTTTCAGTGTCTAGTAAATTTGCACTATCATCATCCAGTACTTCAACATTAGGTTTCTTTGTACAGTCAGCAGAAACAACTACATTACTGTTATCAACTGGACTGTCATTCATTTCTGTTCTGCTATGTGATAATTCATTTGGATTTTCTAAAACCGAATACACTGGTCCCTGTTCTGTTGGAGGGCTAGCTTCCTTATTCTTGGGAGATTCCTCTTCAGGTACAGCATATATTGGTGATTTTGCTTTATTTCTTGTTGGTACTGAATTAGCTGCAATCACATTAGATGACATATAAGGGTTGACAGGATTGCCTGCATTTGAAAGTCCCTCAGATCTGTCTGATGGCTCTGGATAGTTATATGAAGTACTAAAAACGTTTGCAGCCTTTGAATTCTTAAGATCAAGAGATGCTTGGTCATAGTTTGGCATAAGACTAGCTTTACTGGACACTACACTAACATCATCGTGACTTTCACTTCGACGCTCGCTTATACTGTCAGTCATAGGTGCTGTGGACAAAATAAGTAGATGTTAATAACTTGAGTACATATCACAAATATCTTGTTATATTTGTGGAGTTGTCACTTACATCGTCTAGGTGAAAAGTTTTCTATAGTTCCATATGCTGCATTTTGGTGACTAGTTTCATCTGGGATAAGAGGCTATAATTAGAAAGAAAGATACAATAGTTTTATGCATCTATCAGCGGCTTCCCCCATGGGTCGACCCCCGGGAACCCTGGGGGATTTGTCCCAATGCCCTATCAAACCTCATCAAATACCCCTGGGTGTGGGACAGAAATTTTTTACATATCCCCACTCCAGGGGCTAAAAATAAGGACTCCAGACCATTGACAACAAAGGGAACACTTTATTTCAACTCCTTGCAATTATAGCATATAAATTTGTCCAATTTTGCTGCCTTCTTTTTACTGATCTTCACACATGGACCATGGTACCTTTGTTGATAAATTCTTACAATGAATTAGCAATAACAGTTTTTCTTCGGGTTCTATCTAAATTCCACGCATTGAAAACAGGCATGGCACTTGCAGTTTTAAGGATTATTAAAGAGACAAGATCAAGTCGCGAAGAATGTACAACTCATACATGAATTCGAAGTGTCGTGTCTACGTTTTCAAAGAACATCCGGGAATCATCGAGAACGTATAAACCGCTGACCTCAAGTTACAAATCCCAAGGGTCTTGCCCCTGGGTTCGAACTCCTTGAACAAAAGTGATGTTTTCCCCCACACCCTCGGGCAAGAATTTTCTGAAAATCTCGACAAATCCCCCTGGGTTCCCGTGGGTGCCCCGGGGGTCGACCCCACGGGGAAGCCGCTGATAGATGCATTAGTATCAAAACAGAGACAATAGAGAATGCTTGATGTCTGAACCTGGGCACCCGGGTTGTTCCAACATATCATCAACTTATTCACTCTCTGTAGAATACCACTGCCACTGGCATTGATTTGAAATAAGGTTACATTTGAGAGAAGTGAAACAACGCGGTTGGAAAGAAAATAATCACTTCATTCATCCATCCAAATCTTTAAAGTGAGCAACAGTTGATGATATTAACTGTTCTAAAGAACAATAACTCACTTGTTCACTGCTTGTAGCATAGTTATTACTACTAACAGTGCTTTTTAGTCGTCGCATACGTCTTTTCCTGTTCCTTGACCTAAGTCTGACTATACAACATATCAAAGCCACAAGAGGAACCATTATTAATAGTATCCCAACGATAGCAAAGATCCCGTATGCCCAGCTCTCGTAAACACAGTAATACTGATCATCATCGGCATCGTATCCCGGGTAAGTAAGCATGGGGCATTTGATCGCTGCAGATCTTGTTGGAGTCGTTGTGTTTGGAGTCGGCGCCATCTTGGAAGAATGAACACTCACTTTGACGACCAAAACAAGCTGGTCCACTCAAGTTTGTCTTACTTTGATTAATAAACACAATTAAGGGTACATGACATCGGAAAATTTGCGTTTAAAAGCAAAAATAGCGTTCGACTGAGTTTGGAGGGAAAAGAGGGACTGTTCAGTCTAAAAATAGCGAGGAATGTTATTCCTTCCTCACGTGAAGATATGCACAGGGTTCCCGAAAAAAAATAGATTTCAAGATGACCACAGGAAGCCCACACTCTGCTTCTTTGAATCGGAACATTTTCCACGTTTTTCACATGCACAAATTTTAACCAGTTTTTTTTAACTGGGGCAATTTTTCAAGATACCAGAGCATTTGCGTCGTATTGGCTAGTTCTTGATTAGAACCTGGTTTATATATCTACAAATTAGATGTAATGTAATGTAAACTTTTATTTACATAGCCTGGCGCAGGGACAAGAATTAAGAGGGAGAAGGGAATACTAAGTGTTATACACGATAAATAAATCAGACCAATTGCGTGAGAGACTGAGCTTTAATATTCTCAACATTTCATGTCTGAGACGGCTCAGTTTACTCGTGAGTACTGTCCCACAATATATTACCTATACCAAGAGACCATTATATAATGGTCTCTTGCCTATACTTACTCGTGCACTATATTAATCTATGGTATTTATTCTTTAATTGAATGTACTTAAATCTTATAGATTAAAGTTGTTAAATTATCTGTACTTTTTTGATTAACTTCCGATTTACGTGTTCGAGAATAAAGACGAATTCTGATTCACTGCGGTTTTTTTCGCACACTTTCTTTAAAAAGTGTTGTAATCGTGCGCGTAATATTATATTTATAAAGGTACTACGTACGTGTATTAAATTTTGAATTTAAATTCTGCTACACTATTCAGACAGTTAATTATTATGGCTCTATAATAATATAGAGCCAATAGATCAAAAACACAGTCTGAATGAATGATATTATTCTCCGTCTGTGAACAACAGTATTTCCTCACTTTTTTTGTTGTTCTTCTTCTTTCCCTTTTTCAGTTGTCACGTACAAATGTACCGCGTACTATATTGAAACTACCTGGCGATCTGTACAATGCCAGATTCACTGATCTACACATGCATATCCGGGGGAAACGCCTTAGCATAAAGACTACTCTTGACTCTATCAGGATATTCCTGGTCAGTTTGTAATCACGTAGAAAACATTTCCTTATTTTGAATGATGAATAACAAAACATCTTTATGGTCTCTTGTGAAAAATTTATACCGATATAAACTTAACTTCAGAGATTTAGAATTTGTACTTGTTTGTATCAGTGGTGGTTTACGGCATATCTAACGTAACCAGAAAAGTAGTTTATGGTTTACGTTCACACAACAGTGCATCCACTGGTTGAATTCTCGCTGGAATGGCTATTTCTTTCCGCGAGATAGTGGAGAAGGTCGTCGTGGTGCTCTACAGATAACTGACATTTTGGTGGCCATTGATGCACGTCGACATAGTCTTTATCTTGGTCACTGAGGCGATCAAAGTCGGTTGATGACTTGAATCTAGCATGGTTTCTTGCCATGAGATTTAGACACCATTTGATCAGATGATGAGCATCGTGTCTCTGAAAAGCAACACACACAAAAGTCAATCTTATATATTTACGAATTAATGAAAGGATACACAACTCTTCTTTATCGTCGTCAGGTTGTGCTAATTATATCGGAAGGGAAGAGGAAAGTAAAAAAAGAAGGTAAAGCCAGTGTTTTACTTCGATAACGCGGGGAGTGGTTGCGCAATCTCCCGAGCCAGGGACTCACGTTTAAAGCGCTCGAAGGTGCGCCGTTTACCTCCTCCCTCCATCAGTGCTCCGTTCTACGGGTATTTAAAGCTGCACTGAGCTACACGGATCGGATTAGACGGAAGTCGAAACAAGGATATGAGGTCATGAAGAATCGAACCGGAAACCTCTACATCTACATATGTCCAGCACTCGGCAAAGTCCATTGGTCACTAGCTGTATAGTGTACGATAGACTGTTAACAGTCCCCTCTTTTCCCTCCAGACTCAGTCGAACGAAAGAAAAAGATCCCGGGTAAAACCGATCCCGGTCGCGCGAGGATTGGGGAGAGTTTCCTCGCGTCCACGGGATTCTAAAAACTCGTCTTCACTGAGTCTGGAGGGAAAAGAAGGGCTGTTAGCAGACTAAGTGTACGAGGTCTCATTCACCTCTCGCTTAGAAGGTCGCGCACTAACCAACTAAGCCATCCTTGCTCCTTAAACAAGGTTTGGGACGAGGAACGACAGAGAAAAAAAAAATCTCCCTCTCCTTGCCACAGGAAGCCCAAATGAAGTTGCGAGAGAGAAAATACCTTAGCAGCTAAGAAGACAGTGACTACACGTGCTGTAATACGTTCATCTTCTTCTTGAAGTTTAACAATAAGTAAATATTCACACAGGGTGAATAATCGTGGTAACTGGTAACTGCTGGCTAGTCCTATGAGGTCAAGAAGCACGGTTTCAGCAAGGTCCCTTGATACGTCATCAGTGTAAAGGTATTCCAAGAGTCTCTTGAACGTTTCCATGGAAACTTCGTCAATCACCACCTAGATATATATTTGCATACTTTGTTAGCATACGATGATAGCTGGTAGTAGTAAGGTACTAGGTAGCCTACATGTAGCTACCATGCGAGCAGAGTTTTTTTCTACTCGCCCAGGAAGCGAGTGGAAAAAAACCTCTGCTCGCAGGGTAACGTGTAGCCGTTTGCCCCCCGAGAAAAATCGGATTTTCTCGGAGGGTAAACGGCTACACGTAGGCTGATAGTAAGATACTTAACAAAATCTGAATAGTAACTGGCTTACTTTGACTCGAATGCATTCTGGATGATCACGACGATAGTCCGCTATCATGGCTGCCAGAATGTGGCTCCTGGCAATGACAACCGCTTGGTGCGCATAAATTACATTCTCCTGAATCAGAAACACCAAGTCTTCAAGCAGTGGCTTGTTGAAGAACAGGTCTTTTAAAACCGTAGCTTTTCCTCCTCCAACGAAACTCGGTTTTGGGATATTTTCCATTTCATTTCCTTCCAATACATTCTCACAAGCTTCAAGTAGCTCAGAAAGGTTGAACATCTTTGCAATGGTTATTAACTCGTAGATAGAGTCGTCTTTATGGAGATCTGCGATCGACGCTCCCACGTAAAGGAACTCTAGGAGTTTAAGAAATTGTTTTCTTGGTACTTTCTCACAGACACGTAGTTCCACAATACGTTTGATGTTATTATCGACTGGATGAGCTGCTGGCCATGACACCTTCTCAAAAAGCTCCTGCGGTCGACCAGACACTTGAGACTTCGTTGTACCGGTGAAGATCTCCTGAAAGAGTTCTGGAGCAGCGCTGGTTAGGATGACTTGATGAGCCTCAATTGGTGTCAGCGGACTCTCTTGAAATGTAAAGCGAACGTCTTTACAAGTTGCGTCGTCTTTCATCTTTGCAAGATCTTCCACTGATGTCGAGGCTAGAACATTCACACTTGGGCATTTAGGAGCATTTTCTAAAGTAGAACGCAAATATTTGTGAGCTAGAAAATCCGATGAAAAATACCCAGGCTTCCCCGTCATCCCTACGTCACAGCATAGAACATGCAGAGAGAGAGTTGTCCGGATGTGACGTATCCTAAAATTCAGTTCGATCGTATCACGCGCACGAGATATAACAGGCAGCCCAACTATTTCTTCTCAGGCTATTGTTTTAATAAACCTCTGTGTTAAAAATTAACGGCGCGTTTTATATGGGCTTCCTTTGGCGAGATCCTTTGATCTTATTGTGCAGAAATTTACATACCCATGCCGTAGATGCCGCTTGGGTCAACCACAAGACCAACTGGTGAAGTAAATTGTAGTCTCTTTTGTTCTTTCTTCTTGAAAAGACATATTTTATTTCTTGTTGGTTTTTGACCATAAACAGCCATGTGAATCATAAGGTGTGCCGCCTCCTGTATACCCTCTCCTGAAACAGGACAACACTCGACGCACAGGGAGCCCATCCTCCTAGCCATATCATGGGCCTCCGTCATCGTGACCAACGTCTCGTTTTCACTGGGTTTATCAAACAAAGCAAAGAGAATGAGGGTTTATCACGTAATTTCAAAACTTATAGGAGACATGAGTAAAAATGTGAAGTTTGGAAAAGATCGCTTCACAAATTGCGAATATATGAATTTTCAAAAATTGAAATTTTGTATGAAAACCTTTGTTGGAGGCAAGAGTTGCCTACCAGCGTACGTAAATTTCCAAAGGTTTTCATATAAAATTTCGATTTTTGAAAATTCATATCTTCGCAATTTGTCAAGCGATCTTTTCCAAACTTTACATTTTTACTCATTTCAACGAGCTCTTTCCAGCTATGATAATATTTTTTTGTCCTATGAGTTTTGAAATTACACGATAAACCCTCATTGATAAGGAGGGAGGTATAAGATCAGAAGTCACATATCAATAAATCAGAAATTTCAGACACTTCAAATATGACGCTAATGGCACCTCGCGCGATGACCACGCGCACGCAACGAGTTTCAGCACGGTCATACAGCACTTTCTAGTGAAGCTATAACTAATAAATTTTCTCGCCAAATTGTCAATGTCCAGCTGTCGTCATTTCTCTTTGTTGTTGTGTGGTTTAATTTCACCATCACGCTATAATAACACGGAAACATTACGGTACGTCTACTGCTCTTTTTGAAACGATCTATTAGCCATTCCACTAGGATTTGTCTTTATATGCACTTATAAACAAACAATCCAAACTTCAAATTGACTCACTCACCACTCTGTAGATTGACAGACTTTAGTTGCGATTAACAGCAAAGGACTATTCGGCATGTTCATTTTCACTTCCTCGAAGAGGCCCGAGATGTTTTGAAACGAACTTGTTCGTAAGACGTCAAATACCACAACAAAAAGATGAGTGCAAGGATAATACAAGGGTCTAAGTCCTTCCTCTCCACCAGAAATGTGCCAGAATTGTGGAGTGTAGTATTTGTCATTGTCGAGTACATAGGTAGGAGCATGAGTCTCAAAAGGAAAGTTACTCTGAGGTCCTATCAGCTCCTGCGTGTTTGAAGATGGTAGTACATCATCAAACACTACACGGTGAAGAAAGCACTTCGCTGCATAGAAATCGCCCAAGACATGTATCTTTAGAACGTCTGCTTGCATTTTGATTAGATGGCTTCATTAGGTTCTTTATATAAAACTAATAGGACTTCCACATCTGACTTCCACTTTGTTTTGGTTCCATTGCAGACTGGTAACTAATACGTTCGTACATAGATTTTGATTGGTCAAGCGTGATCATATATCGACCAATAAGAAGTGTTGTTATATAAGATTAGAAGGGAGTCATGAGGTACCATGAGTTGGTGGTTTTGATGTTTCACGTTGTTGAAGTCTGTTCTTTACTTTACAAGTATGGATAAAAGAACGGGTAAATCACGGAATTTCATCACTAGAAGACTTAACAAAAGTCTTGGGATTAAAACTGAAGAGTTAAGAAATAGAAAAAAGCAAAACGAAGGGTCCAAAAGACCTCAAGACCTTCGAAGTCGTCTTAATGGCGGATCTACAACTAGTACTTTGGATGCCAGGGCTAAACTTCAGCAAAAGCGTTCGGTACAACAGCTAAATGAACAGACAAGTGTTACGTTGAATGAGCGAAGGAAGCAGCAAAGGTCAGCTATTCATGCTGGTAACCGTTCGTTGAGTTTAGATAGTGGAACAATCACGATTACATCCAAGCAGCAGTTGCCACCAAACAGGTCGGCTGAAATGGCTGGACAGTCGATACGTATAACAGCCAAAGTTGAATCCAAAGATAAACCAAAGTCTAGACACCGTGGCAAAGCCAAAGACCGTAACCTGCAGATCAGTGGCACTGGCGGTATAACCATCAAAGCAAAGCAAAACCATGAACCATCTCCAAGGAAAAAGAAAGAGTATTTTGGTGCTTCCATGTTTGAAAAGAATCAGGATGAAGTTGATTATAATGACTATAAAAAACTCAAACAAGCACGTTTGGCAGAACAACAACGTACACTTTACTCGCCGTGGAAGATTCCAGTGCCAATTACAGACAGACTTGATGGACCCATTATGGAACCCAGAAGAACACCACAAACATCAACCAAGGTTACAATCACAAACCTGCATCCTTCAGTAACTAGACAGGATGTTGAAGAACTGTTTGGGGTTGTAGGGGTTTTAAAGAGTTGTAAAATGCTACAACCAGGAACTGCAGAGGTGGTGTACACAGTCAAAGAAGATGCCATCACGGCATATGCCAGATACCACAACAGAAACCTAGACGGCCAGCCAATGCAGTGCAAACTTAGTGCAAGTCAAACATTGGAACAAGCACAGACTACACAGCCAAAGGTTCCTCTCCGACAAGCAGCTCCTCCATCACCCAAACTATTTCACGCACCAGTTCAACCATATGTGCCATCAAAAATGACTTCAATGCCAGCACCACCATTATCTAGACCAGTCGTGTTTAAAGTGAAAATATAAATATGAAACTCTGAACCCGACACTACATATTTAGCTGTATTATTATCATAATAATTATTAGTTCTTTAGAAAAAACCTACTAGACACCAACTGTGGTAACAGGTACATGTTGCAAACTGGTATTTCAGACAAAGTCTTGTTCATTGTCTTAGACATTTCATGTAGTGGTGACTGTATGTAGTGTTACACCAGTGTATGGAGTCCAGTGAGTCGGCCTTCCATGTTTATTGATTGATTGTTTTGACATGCTGACTATTTGTCAGGATTTTCTAGGCAAAATATAGTTGAAAATAAGTTCAAGTTTATATCGAAATTTGCACAGAACATTATTATTTTTGTTTTGTGCTTTTTATAAATAAAAATGTTGGCATTATTCAGTGTTGTAATATCATTGATTAGTAACAGTTGAAAGCTCTACTGTTAATGGGTATCAAGCATTGGCCAGGGGTTTTCTCTGGCTATAAAAAAATTGTGCAATACTCTTTTTTACAGTTCCCAGCGCCCTCTTGAAAGGTAGCCGAGCCTTTGCATCGAAGCGAGACCAACGGTGACCTTGCAATGATAGAGACATGTGAATATTGTCCGAGGTGTTAAAAAAGGTCTATCATTGCAAGGTTACAGTTGGTCTCACTTCGATGCAAAGGCTCGGCTACCTTTCAAGATGGCGCCGGGAACTGTAAAAAAGATTATTGAATTCATGAATAATTAATGAGACAAATACAATAGAAATCATAAGCGTAGCAGACATCTGTAAATCTGCAAGAGATTCGTCCTCATTTGCATTCAACTTTAACTTGGATTTTCTTGGCCAAACTGTTTCCTATCATCAAAATTATAGTAAAACATCCACTTATACCTTATCGCCTACGGCTCGAGTTTGTAAATCCCATACAGATCGGCCGCTCATATTGTATATAGTACGTATTATGTAAAAAGCATAATTAATGATTGCTGGTTTGCAATACACGTCACGGTGGCCATCTCGGTTGAACTTGAACAAAAGATTGCTCATTAGTGTCTATTGTTTGTTCAACCAACATGGCTGCCATGTCTTTATCTCTTTAATTCTCAAGGGATTGATTGCAAACCAAGAATACAGTATCCAAGCTACTGTACTTAATCCATCTCTCCACCTACATGTACTTCAAAAGTTAAGCATTAATTTTAATCAGTTTAATTAAAGTCTGCATTTATTCAGTACCAGCAATACACTAACTGGTAGAGTACAAACAATAAAAGCGTGAAACAGTACTAACTATAAAATAGTACTAAATAGTGATGAAACAGAGAAAACAATGGATATTTCACCAATAAATAGTACTATTAGCCGATTTAGTACTATTTCACGCTTTTAGTGTTTGTACTCTATCTGTTCCACGTAAAAATTAAGAAAGAAACATCCCAACTTTATTTACCAGAAGTTACTACATTCAGTTGCGTATGTAACAAAGTTCAGCTAGCATTACAACCATTAACGTTGAAGTGCGACACTGAAAATTCAATTCTTTCAGGCAAACTCCAGTCTAGAGGGTCATCAATCAACAGGGTTCGTACTACTATTGTTAAAATTATTTTAATTTTTCTAATATTTAACCTAATACTATTAGAGTTTTCCAGGAGTTGGTGTCAGAATTGAAATTTTCCAGTAGTTTTCCATTTTTCAAAATTCCAGGAGTTTTCCAGGAATTCCAGGAGCAGTGCGAACCCTGATCAAACATTGGTTAATATCTGGATACGCCCATGATGCATGCTCAAGAATCCAGCAGTGTGCTCTTCAGCGCGGGCTTGGATGCTCGAGCATGCCATGGATGTTGTTTGATTGACAACTTTTTTCCAAACAGACAACTGTTGCACTTCAATGGTAATGACTGTAATGCCTTCTCACACTGAATATCAAATCATTAATATATTTTATTAATATTACTATTGATTACATACATGTAAACACCTATTTCAAAAAACATTGACAACGGTCGATCTGAATTGGATGATCTGAAACTTTTGAAAATTCTGAAAATTCATGTTAACCTCCGCCAAACTCGTTCGAACACCAAACGTGATTCCATACTTGAGGTCGAATGAATGAATTTCGCATGTTACTAACGAAAGACTCTAAGTTTCCCATAATTTGTCTTCATCTCAGATCATCCATATGAGATTGCCCGTTGTCAACGTTTTTTGAAATAGGTGTATATAGCTGGCAATAGATACTCGTAGCCCTTGCTGTTCTGTTAAATAGTTCTATCAAGGAGCAAGCATAACCTTGAATTCTCAGCAACATCTTTGTTGGTGAAGCTTTGTGGGTTCCATGGGTTAGTTGGTTCAGATCTTTGTGCATATAACTAGTACTCTCAGAATTACAAATGAGCACTCCAAACAGTACTATCTTGTTTGACAATGACGTTTTAGTCATATTGTATAAGTGCAAGGATTATGATGCTGCTGGGACAACTGATGGAGCAAGATTTGCAATAAAGCTTGTTACTTTCAAAATAATTGAACGTGCGAAAGCTGGACATTTGCTGTGACTGGCTAATCCCTCAATACCTCTTCTGAACTCAGTAAAAAGTTGCCTGTTAAAATAGAGAAAAGACAATAAAATACTAATTATCATATTCATTAATAATTCATGAGGAAAACACAATAGAAATCATAGCCGTGGAAGAGCTTGTATTTCTGATACAAAATCATCTTCATTTGTATTGACTTTGATTTTCTCGTCCAAACTTACTGCTATCTTGAAAATTATAGTAGAACATGATTTTATACATCTGTGGATATGATAAGTCCAATACAATATTCGCGTCCGTGTTGTATGAGATCTACAATCACTCGCCTTTGGCTCGTGATTGTATATCTCATACAACACGGCCGCTCATATTGTATCTACTACTTATCTGTCAGGCTGAGTCAAGTAAAAATGAAAATTACTGTAACAGCAGACTAGTTTAGAACACAAAGATACACACGAGAGCTACATGTACCTGCAATATGGGTTTCGTCGTGATGCATATCGTAGCCCCAAGAAGCGATAGTACACAAAAGGAATTACAATGCCTGCTTGTCCACTAGATAGACACAAATGGAATGAGTGGATTAACATGTTGGTAAGAACACAAAAAGTACCATCGCTAATATAAACTAGACATACCATAATAATCTTAATAATAATACTTTATTTGCACTTTACAATAATATTACAAGTATCCATACCTAAAAGTCATTAGAATTACTGATGGCATTAACATGATCTCTGTACATGCAATGAATCTCATAATCCCTTGTTGATAGAGCTCTACTTTCTCAATGGACTGACGAGCTGCCCTACAAAGTAAACAACAAAGTATTGCGTCAAAGCAATTATATATTAGTATTGGGTAAAGAAACAGCCGGTTACTTTTGCAAAAATACAGGTACAGTGGAACCCGGCCTTACAGACACCAGGTTAATACGGACACCCGGTTATAATGGACGTTGTTCTGTCCCGGCCAAATGCCTATAAAATATACCTGTTTAATACTGACACCAGACAATACAGACAGCGGACACGTTCTCCTGTCCCAATATGCTCATTTCCATACACAGTCTTCCCAGTTAATACGGACACTTTATTTTCTCAAGACAACGACAATGTGTACATTAATCGCTTTTTAATTAAAAGTGTGTGCTTTCCGTGCTTTCTCGCGTTCAACTTGTAAACAGATCGCTAATTACATACATTCAGAGTTTCACCACTAGAAATAAACATATCAGAAGTGACATGCATTCAGTGTTTCCGCTACACAATGAAGTTTTACCCATTTACGTGACGTAAATTGACCAACCCGGTTTATATGGACATGGTTTATATGCTTCTCGCCCTGATGTTGTCCATATTAACTGGGTTCCACTGTACTTCTAATGAATTAGGTAGTATGACAGTTGCTTGTTTGTTTATTTATTTGATACTTGGTAAAGTTGTGCACATATAAACCAAGGCAGACATTGCTGCGAGTCAGTAGTTCAGGCCACACACACCAGGGACTCCAATGTTACTTCAAGCATACAAGAACTCAAAAAGAATCCCAGTTGGGGTTTGAACCCATCACTTCCTTGATAGCAAACAGATGCTCTAAAATCAGTGAGATACTTTGAACTCATGAGACGAGGGAGGACACATTGCCATCCAATACTTCTCATGAATTTATGAGCTTTAAACTCACCTGACAATTGACATAGCCACAATTCCACCTGTGCCAAGAATCTGTGACAGAAAAATAATCATTGTCTTCATGTTGAAACAAAAGAAAATATTTGTAACAATGTTCCTTACATCCAATAACTTCTTGGTGAATGCTACTGTGTGAAGAATGGCAAACATAGCCACTGGAATTAGAATCACTGGACGAAGTTAAGTCATATAAACTAAAGATTATACAAACTAGATTCTCCTCCAGGTTCTAGGGTCTCCCCCATATTACCTGAACTTGTTATCTAAAGGGCATATCACATGCTGCTGCTTCTTTATTTTGGTTAGGTCATTGCTGGCAAGATCATTACCGTACATATAGTGTAGGGGATATTTGGGGATCTGATTCTAGGTGAAAATTCTGTGGAAATATTACAATGGCAAAACCCAGTGCTGTGAAGGTTTCACCACCTTAGATTATTCGATTATTTATGTAGTTAGGTATTTTCCACCATTGTAAAGCATTTAGAACAGGTCTGTATAAGCGCTATATAAGCTTTATTATTATTATTACCACCTTGTACATACTCTCCACTACTATACAGTACAGTACAGTATATTTCTCTAATGTTGACTTAGTCAACTAAGAGCCAGAGTGAACCGTTGATGGATCACCCTGTTGAACTCAGTTCTGGACTGCGTCAGTCTCTTCGCTTGGTCCACTGACACTCCAAGCAACTGCCAATCTTCAGCCACGGGTCTCTGTGGTATTTCTTACTCGGCTTCGCGAACAGGACCTTCTTGGTGATGGCAGTATTGTCAGCTCTACATACAATGTATATGCGCAATGTTGCGCTATGCACTATGTTGTGTAAAGGATACATGTAACGGGGTGGCAGTTGATAAACATGATGCAGTACATAAGGTAATGACAGCTGTCTTCTACAAACAGTTGACCAAAATACTCTCTGCTAAACTGGAATCTCTATGGACAGACCAAAAGGATTGTACATTAATAATGAGGTTATAGGTGGATTATTTTAGAGCTGTCAGTTGTCAGTCAGGCAAATTTGTTCCATCCACTGTAAGATATTAAATAAATCACATTTCTCTTTATTGGATAAAGGTTTTAATAAAAAATGTATAGTAACATCAAATATGTCAGTCTAAATCAATGTACATGCAGTTTTTAGAATGCCGTCACAGATACACTCATTTTACAGTGTCAGCGGGCAGTGACTATGTTGTTTCAATGTTAATCAATGATGTTTTTAGAGTTTATCTACGGTGTTGTGTGAATCACATAAAACTTACAGGTAGACGTTGATGTAGTCTGAGGGCAGAAGTGGCTGCAGAACTGATCAAGGCTCTCTTGTAGCAACTGTAGCTGAACTGTGGACTAAAACAATGTGAAGATTAATACACATCCCCTGTAATCAAACCAACCATATATAGCTAATTGCATAATCGTGGTCGGGTTGAAAATCATGAAAGCTATGACCAAAAGGAATTCTGGGAAATTAAAGCTCTCAAATAACACCGTCAAATCATCGACCTTTTTATCCAGACTTGTAGGATCTTAGTTAAATAGCTCATATATTTTCAAAACTACGAAAACATTGAATATACCTGCATGTAATGCGGGTCATGAACTGATTTGCCATCCATCCTTGCGGTCTCAGCTTCTATGATTTATGATTTTCAACCCGACAACGATTATGCAATTAGCTATATATTACTTGTATACTGCAATCATTACAATGTTGAACAAATTAAATCAAAAATATAAACATAATGCGAATAAGAATATCAGTGCACAGAGTTGAATCTGGCTACTATAGTAAGGTTCCATACGAGGATCGTAAATGTAAATTGTGTAGCATGAATGAGATTGGAGACGAATACATTTTCATTATTATTTTGATGTCATGCTCCCATGAAGAGGAACTCAGGAATGAATTTGTAGTTAATTTACATAGTCTAAATACCGTAGAATCCTGGTTATAAGCCCTGGGTTTATATAACTTCATAAGGGTTTTGTGGTTTCGGGGGGGCTTATAACCGGGGGGGCATATAAAAGGGAGGAAAAATGTCTGAAATCCGTTCTGTTTGAAAAAACAATGTTTATAATCGTGGCCATTTTAGTTAAACAGTGTTCATGCAATAATAACAGTAAAAGTTTTTAAACGTGAATATGCTCAGAAAAAATATATAATCTGAGCAGATTTTCAAGCAATGAGCTACCATATACTACTGGATTCCATCAGTCTCGTTTAGTATGTACACCTAATTGCCTGATTATTGTTTCCTGTATATGGTACCCCGTGTATGGGGAGGAGTAAATGAAGGGGGCTTATAACCGGGGGGGGGGGGGGGGGGGGGGGGGGCTTATAACCGGTTTTCTACGGTATTTCATTCTGTTTGTTTGATACAAGAATATTGTTTTTATACATTCTATCTATGCATGATGATATGATGATGATGAAACCATATATACAATGTTTATACCTGAATAGAGGGAGGAGAAATAGAATAGAATTGATGATAGTGAATACACGAGTAAGCCATAATGCACTGTCAATTTTATTGTCTGTCAGATATCCCTATGGAAAGAGAGACTAATTAGCACAAGAACATCAAGTAGCAATAGCATGAAGGTACTTGTTATTATTGATTATCATATTCATTAATAATTCATGAGGAAAACACAATAGAAATCATGGCCGTGGAAGAGCTTGTATTTCTGATACAAAATCGTCTAAAACTTTGGTTTTCTCGGCCAAACTAATTAAGGCCTAGTTCAAATGCCGTACTTTCCAAGAGCCGTTCTTAATTACTTCAAAAGGAGCCACCTCATTATCTATTGTTTGAAATGAGAACGACTCATGATTAGCACGACGTCTGAACTAGGACGTACTGGTATCTTGAAAATTATAGTAGAAAATGATTTTATACATCTGTGGATATGATAAGTCAGATACAACATTCACGTTGTATATCTTATACAACACGGCCGCTCATATTGTACCTAAATATTACATACAAGTACTATATGGCATGTTTTATACATCTGTGGATATGATAAGTCGGATACAACATTCACGTTGTATATCTTATACAAAATTCACTGTTGCTCATATTGTATCTATTACATACAAGTTCTATGGCATGTTTTACACTATCACAACAACAACACCTGTTTGTAAGATTTGATTTTTCACAGAAAAGATTTAGATTTAGTTTTAATATATTTGTCAATAATTTAACATAAAATGTCAATAATGTTATTACTGTACGACATATTATTATATAGTCAAGTCAATCCGCACGCTCTGATTGGCTGAAAACTGTGCTGTATCAGAGAATGGAGCATGGTTTGATGACGCTGTTTTTCGACTGTTTGGTTTGAACCAGAATTCTGAAAACAAACCAAGCGCGCACTCAAAGGCGTAACTGGCGTCAGTAGCACGTGTACTTCACTCGCTAAAATGTTATTCAAAAACACAACAGAATCCTCAACTTTCTTGCCATTTTTTTCATCATTCTTGTTCTTTTATATGATCAAAAATTCATAATTTCTATATAATAAAGCAAATAGAACAGCTTTTTCCGTGCTCCATTCAGTGATACAGCACTCAGGAAGTGTCGAGAGCACTCAAGAAGTGTGGAGCACTCGCCATGGCTCGTGCTCTCCCTACACGGCTCGTGCTCTCCCTACACTTCTTTCGAGCTCTCGTCACTTCCTTCGTGCTGTATTACTGAACGGAGCACGGAAAAAGCTGTTCTATTTGTTAATTATTACCCAGGGCCTAGGGTTAAATATAGCCTTTCATCCAATCAAATTTATTTATTTATTAAATAGCCAGAATAGCTACATTTAACCCTAAGTTAGCATTAACATGCTTTTGAACAACCGGGCACAGGTCAATAAAGGACTGATAGGACTTCCCTAACATAACAAGAATCTAAAATACATTATAAAACTGTTGAGGCTGGTTGATTCACATGGACAAGTTCAAGTTTATCCAATTAGGTTTGTTGATTTGATTAGATCTAGATAAAATCTTACACTTTCCTGTGGTTCTAAGATTGATAAAACAAACTAGAAATATCAATCACGAAATAAGCTTATATCAAGCGATCAAAAGAGAAAAGGAAAGTTCTGGAGGAAAACCAGCTGAACAAGTTTATACATAAGCTTAAGGAAATTGCGATATTATTTGAGTTTTGATTAGTGTAGCACCATCATTGTGTGTCTTCTTGTATGGTATCAAACATAAAAATATCGATAGAAAGAAAATATCAGGTTAAAATCACGACAAAATACACTTACTTTCAAAGCAGCCCAGTTTGGTGATGTTGGAGTGTTTGGTGGTGAAGAAGAACTGCCAGTATTTGGTTCACTAGCTGCACCTGGATCTTCATGAGGCGGCATTATTCAAGTCTGAACACTAAAACAACTTGTACTAATAAGAAGAGATACAAATAGCCGTTATACGATCCCAAGAACGACCAAGTTTTCTCACTCAAAATGATTGCATGGACTTTTTTCAAGAACCAGGTGCTCATGCGTAAAACCGCTGAAGAAGGATTAGCTCCAGGGCCATATGCTCCAAGGGCACTCTCGGTCATTTCAAGGCGCAAGGGGACTGTGCTCTTTTACTGCGAGACGTGAATACTACTAGAGAGCAAGACAGGGACACAGAGGTACATGAAGACCTTACCGGTCTCTCCGTTCTCCTTTCCTGGTATTTCCCCCCATCAGTAGTGGAAGGGGGGGGGAGGAGTATCACAAAATTTCCCTTGATTTTTACACGCGCAAGGGAGGCGTGAAAGAGATGCCAGACTGGAAAGGACAAACCCTGCTGCATCCCGACTCACAGATCAACAAAATTTAAACAAATATATTTTATTACTGACCTTCTTTTTTGAAAAAAACAACAATATTTTTCTATAGACAAATATATATTTGTTGGATAATAATACCATTGTTTTCTAATCATAAATGAACAACAACTGTACGACTAAACCGCTACTGAAATGTAATGGCTACGGCTTGGTATCAAATATAGCTTCGTACAAAAATATCCGACTATAAAATGTATGAATATATACAGTATATCATTTTCACTAGAAAAACGGGTTTGGATAAATGTGGATAGCAGTTGTTCCCCTACACCTCCCCACAAACGATTCTCCATAGGGGTAGGGACGAGCAGAACATGAACTGATAGAATACTCTTCTGGTGCTGTGTTCCAGAAATGAACGATTGTAACATAAATTGCTTTCACTATAAACTATTTCTCAGTTTTCTCTTTTTCTCAACCAAAACTATTCTATTTAAAACTGTGAAAAAGAAATGTGAAAAACACAACTGGCAAACAACAGCCAGAAATGCCGGGCGGAAAAGCTTGTAACTAACGGTGTAAAGTCCTCATTTCTCTGTAATAGTCTCCATAGTTCGTTCACGGTTTTCTTTCCTGGCAACTAAAATACTCTCGTATCTTTGACTAACTACTGTAAAACTATTGAGTGTTCACTTGTTCTTCCTTTACTTCCAACTCAAAGTCAGTCTGCTTCTGTTGTGTCTGGACTAGTCTTGGATTTTCCAGGAAATTTTGCATAAAGTTTTGAATCTCTCCGCGAGCTTCTACGAAAGAAAAGAAAAATTTGAACATCAGTGAAACATTTCAAACGAAATTTCCAGGATACTTCGCAACATAACAACACGACTGACATTAGTTAACGCGCAAGAGCTTGAAGCCGCCATCTTGATGACGTCACGTGTTGTCTGATTGGTTGCTCGTAGTTTGCTCATGAAAAGAATCGATGTTATCTGAGTCTGCGCATTAGTCTAGACTGACTACGATTTTATTATTCAATCAGTGGTACAACCAAGTGACGTCATACAGTACGGTCAATCAAGATGTGACGTCATACAGTACGGACAATCAAGATCTGACGTCATACAGTACGGACAATCAAGATGTGACGTCATACAGTACGGACAATCAAGATCTGACGTCATACAGTACGGACAATCAAGAGGTGACGTCATACAGTACGGACAATCAAGAGGTGACGTCATACAGTACGGACAATCAAGATGTGACGTCATACAGTACGGACAATCAAGATGAAGGCTCCCTTTGACTGACAAGTGCGGTTATTCATTAATCTCGACGACACCATGAATAACCGTAACGCGAGAATCCAGTAACCATGGTAAAAGCGAAATGAAACAAAAAGTAGGCGTTGCAAAGTATCCTGTAAGAGCAGAGTACAAAGACGCTTCCCTTTTTCCCTCCCCCTCCTCTCCCCAGTCCCTTCCCCCCGCCTTTTCCCCTTGGACTCGGAGGGCCGCTACGCAGGCTAAAGACGCCTCGCAAATAAGGTGAGGAAAAGGAGATGCTCAACCACGCGACACGAAAGGGATTGTTGCGCGGTGTAGAAATAATCCACCTGGTCTACCTTGTAGCTTTCTCTCGGCATCTCCTTTAGCAATTCTCTCCTTATCGAGTTCTTCAATCAAAGAATCTACGTTAAAAATCACGAAAATGCATGTCTTAGAATACTCTAGTGTCTAGTTTTCACCAACGACGCAATCTGAATCATAAGCGCAAGCACAAGAGGCCTTATGTTACTGTGAAAACGGACCTGACGCAAACACAAGCCCAAGGATTTAAAAAATCAATTTCTTGTGGTTGCGCTTATGCTTGTGTCGCTAGTGTAAACCAGGCTTTCTCATCGCTGTACTCTGAAATTATAGTATACGCATATTTTGTCGAGGCTAAACCTGACTACACTTGCGTCTGCTGTCTGATATTACAGTAATATCTGCACACTGTAAAGCGGTCTGTTACTACTGCTCACACCCCCAGCCAAGACATGTAGTTACTAGAAGTTCAGTTGTAATGAATTGTTGACACCAAATATCAACTCATTCAGCTATTTTGTCAGTGAATGACAAACTGAGATCACGTTCACATATTTTTCAAAATTAGTAACTTAAGTAATCATCCATGCAAGAACTAGGCAAGCTTTCATTGTTCTACGGCAATAGCTCTGTCCCACATAGAATATTTCTAATTTTAAGGATACAGAAAGAGAGGATGACACATAATAATATTTCAATGTAAAAATAAAGGTAATCAATTATTTCGGGTAATTTATTGGAAATGTTTGATATCTAACCAATCAGAACAGCCCAAGACAATAGCAAAGAATATTGCTTATTTTACAAGGTTCCCCACATACAATTTGTTTTAAAATTGGCATATGACGCCAATGGATAACAGACAAACTTGACATCTAAACAAATCGGAGTATGTATATCTTATACCTAACCTTTTTGCCAATTTTCATGTTTAAGCCAATGGGATCACTATTTTCATTACTGAAAAACTCCGTGAAATACCAACGGATGCGAATCATGAGTCTCATTTCCCTCGGGAGGGTTTGTTGGAATGCCCTGCATCACCACGTGCTTTTATTCGGGTATTTAAGAACCAAATTATTCAATTTCGGGGCTTTTACACGATCTTCTACAAGGACGACGAAAAGATTTTTCCTTCTTGATTTTTTCCTGTCGCCGAAGCCGAATATCCGCATGGCAGCTGCTCAGAACGATCCAAACCAGAAGAACTGGCTACCCTGCAACGCCAACTCCAACCCGCTGTAGTCGCAGAACCCGCTGTAGTCGCAGAACCCGTTGTGGTCGCAGAACCCGTTGTGGTCTCGAAGCTAGCAGTTAATAACGTGCAAAATGAGGTAGTAGGTTGTTTCTTTCTTTTCGTATCCCGCGTTTAGTTGGTCAGTACTCATACGTTCCGTCAACGATATGTATTTGTTGTCACTCGAGTCACTATCGAGGTTTTTATGGTTCTAGGCTTTGTTTTCCCCTCGCTCTAGCCGCCGTACCTTTCGGCATTACCAAAAGTGCATTCGGCACGTGAAATATGTGAAATAGCCGTGTGTCGGCAGAATTGGCGTGGCCGTGTGTCGGCATTACCAAAAGTGCATTCGGCACGTGAAATATGTGAAATAGCCGTGTGTCGGCAGAATTGGCGTGGCCATGTCGGCATCACCAAAAGTGCATTCGGCACGTGAAATATGTGAAATAGCCGTGTGTCGGCAGAATTAGCGTGACCGTGTGTCGGCATTACCAAAAGTGCATTCGGCACGTGATATATGTGAAATAGCCGTGTGTCGGCAGAATTGGCGTGGCCGTGTGTCGGCATTACCGAAAGTGCTCTAGTTGTGTGTTTATAAAATTATATGACGTGTCCGTTGTCGACGAAAGGGACGTGGCCGTGTGTCGGCATTACCGAAAGTGCTCTAGTTGTGTGTTTATAAAATTATATGAAATGTCCGTTGTCGACGAAAGGGGCGTGGCCGTTTGTCGGCATTACCAAAAGTGCATTCGGCACGTGATATATGTGAAATAGCCGTGTGTCGGCAGAATTAGCGTGGCCGTGTGTCGGCATTACCAAAAGTGCTCTAGTTGTGTGTTCATAAAATTATATTATGAAGTGTGCGTTGTCGACGAAAGGGGCGTGGCCGTGTGTCGGCATTACCGAAAGTGCTCTAGTTGTGTGTTTATAAAATTATATGAAGTGTGCGTTGTCGACGAAGGGGGGGCGTGGCCGTGTGTCGGCATTACCGAAAGTGCTCTAGTTGTGTGTTTATAAAATTATATGAAGTGTCCGTTGTCGACGAAAGGGGCGTGGCCGTTTGTCGGCATTGCCAAAACTGCTTGAATCTCCCTTCGCGCTGGCAAAGGCTGAATAGCATTAGTTATTTGCCGCTGACCCTCATAGAAAATGTAAAGCCTAGTGTGTGCATATTTTTGGTTTTGATGTTTCCTCCGGCCGCTTTTTCCAGTAGTGTCCAGTAGGCCCCATTTGGACTAATAGGCATTATTACCAATTATACTTGTGGCCATAGAGACCACATCGCCAGAGAATGTATATATGGGGAGTGCTATAAATAGACCTATCGTGGTCGTCGCTAAGGACAGGGTTTACAGGGCATGATTTATTGGTAAGCGATGCAGTCTGATCATTTCCGTTCGTTTCATGCAATGATTGAAATAAAGTGCTTTTTACAATATAATTTGAGATTTTATTGCTATATTTTTCTTCCCGATTGGGTGGATCCTCCTCACTTTCCTAACCGTGGCCAGAGGGGTAAACTAAACTTACACCCTATAACTTGCCTTCGGGCGGGTTCCTGGTCCGGTTTGGCTGGTGGGGGGCCTTCCCTGAATTTCCCTCGAGGTGTCGAATGGGTGTGACCCCATAGAAAATGTTCTCCTTCTCATCATGGTTGGGGTCATTTCTACACTAGCATATTAGAACGTCAGAAACACACGGTCAAGTGGTGTGACTGGGAAGGCAGCCCTACTGGCTGGGCCGGACCATTCCCGCCCGGCAAGGCAAACGACTAGGTCGCCGCCTCTCCGCGTAGGGTCACTACAGGTTCCGGGTCCCAAATGCTTTCACAGCTGGAAATGTCAGTAATTATTAATTGTTATTTAAATGTATTTAATTTCACCATGGTATTTTTTTCTGAGTTTCGGGAGGATCCCCATTTTATACACCTTTTCCCTCGTTTGGGGCGTATTCACGTTGAGTTCGAGAGGTAGCGGAAGCAGCGTCAGCGAGTGGGTGGGGGTCCAATCTCATTCTCCATCGGACTTAATCGCACCGAGACAATGAGCGGGGATTTTAGTAGTGAAAATGGTATACTATTTTCATTACTGAAAAACTCCGTGAAATACCAACGGATGCGAATCATGAGTCTCATTTCCCTCGGGAGGGTTTGTTGGAATGCCCTGCATCACCACGTGCTTTTATTCGGGTATTTAAGAACCAAATTATTCAATTTTCGGGGCTTTTACACGATCTTCTACAAGGACGACATGGTCGATTTTTTCCGACCCTCCCACCTCCCCTTCGGCGACGCCTTTTTACTCGATCTACTTACTTCCTGTACGTACGTACGTCCGCGTCGCGCTTCGCTCATGGCCTCGGTCCAATCTCATTCTCCCATAACTTAATCGCACCGAGACAATGAGCGGGGATTTTAGTAGTGAAAATGGTATACTAGTTTCAACAATAGAAAATATAAGCATTCCATCGTGCATTGCCGTTCAGCTGCCTAGTTCTTACGTGGACCATTACTTAATGTATTCTGAATTCACATAATAATAATAATAATAATAATAAATAATCATCATCATCATAAATTGTCTGTTGGCGTTGCTACGATCTTGACAATTGATTGTTAGCGTCAATATTTACCATTCAATTGTTTCATGGCGTCTTGGGACGTGTTTTGAAGTTGTTGTTCCAGCAAGAAAACGCGTTGTTGTTCCTCTGAAAGAACACGACGTAAACATATTTATCTCCAATAGTATGCTAGCAGACAAACTCACGGAAGAGTAGAGTACTCTATTAATGTTGTTGTCGTCTTACCTGTAATCTTTTCGTTTAACCTTTTCTTTGCCTTTTTCTCTCGTTTGAATTTTTTGTGCCAAAAAGCTGAAACCAAATGATTCTCGTCTGAAATGTGTTTCTATACAATCTTTACAAGATGAATTGATGACGTCATAACATGGCGGCCTATAAAAGCCTTATATGGTATTCGATACCTTTGCTACGCTGCAGGCTTGAACTAAGCTTTTCTGCTTTTTCTCGAGCCTCTTTCTCTCTATGCAGAAGTCTTCGTAATTCATCTGCGCGAAAAGAAAAACACATTTGTAGTTAGTAATGTAGTTCGTAAAAAGACTTGGTAAAAATACCGAGCTCAGACGGGAATTGAACCCGTGATCTCCTACATTTGTAGTTGTACATGAAATCCGTTGTGTTGGTTTAGCGTTGTCACTATGATTGATACACATTGTACTTACTGCTTTCAAGTTGAGCCTGTCGTTGCTGTTGTCTTGCACTCTCTGCTGTGACTTTCAAGAGTCCTTGAATGTTGTGCAGTAACGTTTCTACTGAGCCAGCCTCGTGGTATTCGATCTACATTAGTACGCAAGAAACTGTGAGACCAAGTAGCGATCACGGGATCACCCGCGTCACCTTGACAACGACGGTTACCATGACGACAACGAAACCACTCATCACCATGACAACAGACAATCACCATGACAACTATCAGGAACCACACTATCACCATGACAACATACGATCACCATGGCAACTATCAGGAAATCACCTTCACCTTGACAACCGACATTTATCAACAACAAAAGCATCTTTCTATACTACAACCAACCGACAAGGCAAAACTTACCTCAGGATTCAGATGCATTCGCGGTGACGACGCGTCAGAGCCTACATCACATATAATTCCTTTGTTTTCCGCATGCTCAGATGTGCCAGTACTGCTGACATGTGGGACAGATTGTTCAGGTATTCCTCCTTCTGATACCAGGGATCGCACTGGACTATGGGTAACGTGTACCATAGAGGACAGGGCAGGACTACTGGTAGTTTGACGGGCAGAACTTCGTATGTTTACCATGGTAGGTAGCCTGGACGACGCCGTTGTGCGTGGAGAGAACGAGAACACACCAGAATGCGAGGACGAAACATAACCTGTGAAAAAGGTAACGCCCCGGTTTTTAAGCTCGTCAGCCATAAAGGAGACTAGTAATAATAAACTAGTCACAGCTACATTCATTACTTACCAGTAGGTGAAGTAACGAAACACGGTACAGTATGGACAACATGGCGTTGCTGTGATATGGGCACCTTGAAGGTGTTGTTAACCTCTTCGCTGTTGTTGTTGTTGTCTCGCTGTTCAGTTTGTTGCTCCATATTATCGACATTATCCTCAGGGTCACTGCTAGGGATGATTGCCACATCTCCCACCACATGACTGGGCGATTGTTGCTGCTGTTGTTGTTGAGGGTCAGTTTTGTAGATCTTGAATGGGTTGTTCAGGAGCTCAGGAGGGATTTCTGGATTCTTTCTGCGTCTTCCAGGGCCTCTGAAAATAATGGTGATAAGAAAAGGAGTTTCAGTTAAAAAACGCGGTTCATCACCGTACTAGGTATGTTACGACGAAGATTCGGTAAACGGTATAGTTCGCGAAGATTCTCGTTTTCACAATCGGCAACAAAATCCAGAGCCAGGAAATGTTGCCGCAAATGCCACACTGGACAGACACTGGACAAGTATTCAGAAAAAGAAAGAGCACAAAATCGAAGGGTTTGTTTCGTCGATCATAACGCTGAATGGCCATTGAGTTGTGGATAGCTTTCTAAATATAGAACAAGCCGTAAACTGAAGGGCCAAGGCCCAATCATTCGAGACCATGAAAGAAGCGAAAAACAGATTTCGTGGGAGTTCATTGAACAAGAGAAAAGCGCGGGAATAGGCGACAAGTGACGAGTTTTCACAGTTTCTGATTGGCTAAAAGAGAAACCCACTAAAGTGTTAGCGCTAAAGCAAAAAAACAACTCATATTTTGACACCCAAATAGCAGTAGTTTTATTCGATACTTTACATTTCAAGCTGTGCTCTTTCCGGATTCATCATTACGATTTCCTTTTGGTAAAACGATTATTCATGCCCTCCAGCGTGTGAACTCAAATCATGAAAAGAGAAAATCATTCTCTTTCGTGTTTAATAAGTACTCGAACACAAATATATGACTGATCATAACAACAACTTTATTACCTACAGGAAGAAGGTAAAAGACATTGACTATCGAATTTTACCAAGTCAGAATTTCAACAAACATAAGATCAGAAAGTTATCAAAAAACCTCTAAACTTGTCTATTTTGCCAAGTTTCTTGTTTTAATAATTAATAGTCTCTTGTGTGACCTAAAGTATGGTATTACGGTCGCAAAATACTATTAAAAAACTCGTATTACAAATTCCGAAACTCCTAACCTAAATCACGCATTATATTCTTTTAATACGAAATGCTCCACAAATACGATAATCTACATAACAAAACACCTTCTATAGAAATCGATAGTTAGGGAAAACATTGTGAAACGCTACACTTAATCCTTTCAACTGCTAAGTGAGTCAAAACTGAAGGTACATTTACATACATCGATGTCGGCGAATAGAGACTGATCTTTCAGAAATGTCAACAACACCCAAAGACTCATGGAACGACCTCAAAAACGACCATTTCACAAAACGAAGAAAGGACAAACAGCTGAAGTTCATTTTGAAGGCGTAATGATTTGTTAGAGTAATAAAATAGATGTTAAACAAAGCATTCAATAACATACTGGAAGTCTGTCTTGTTTGCGTGTGTTGTAATGTTAGGATTTGAAGGTCAACTCGTTCTTGTAAGTAAACGTAAAAAAAACAAAATTAAAATTCATCTTTATGATTTAGAACTTGTTATTATGTGAAATAACAAAAAAAGGAGAAAAAAGGGGCAAGTTTGGAGAAATGTTTGGAAGTGAAAGACATTCCATAGTGATAGTAAAGATATCATACCTGTACAGCAAACAGTCTTCATAGATTCGATTGAAATCTTCACGAGATATCAACTTGCAGCGGTTGACAACTTGACCAATTGCTCCAACACTTCTCATCATCCGTACTTGCTCGACGTTGCAATTGCGACCCTGTATGTTCATGCGCTTCAGTTTGGTGTAAACTGTATGCATTCCAGACACTAACTCTTTCAGAAAATATTCATAGACTTGCGGGAAGCATAACAAATCCTCGCCGTTGACATTAAAGGCTGCAATGTCAATGCCATTCATATTCACCATTTTCAGCTTATACTCTTTTCCAAGGGGAAGAGAAAGGGAGTCGGGTTCTTGGTAAACGAATTCATGCGAGTTAGGCGTATAGACGACAGGAGACTCCATCTTCAGTCCATCAATGACTGTCTTGAAATGCAAAACTTAGGAATAACAATCTTGAAGAATCAACAAGCTTGTTAATTTAGACAATGTCTTTAACCACGTGGGACTACATTAGACTTCCTGTAACCACTGACCCCGCCCATCGAATCCTTATACTTAACTCTGATTGGACGATTTATTGACATTTTATATCTTTAGTCAATCAATACTTTAATGTTTGTGAATAATGATTTGGTCAAACCTGGTGCCTCAAGTTAATTACTCCGACCATGAGGGGGGGATCGAATTTTCTAGCCCAATTCTAGAACTAAGTGTCCCAAATGAAAGACAGACCAGCCCTTTGAAGTATTTTGAACTAAAGAAACAAAAACAAACAAATGCAGACAAATACTACAGAATGAATTAGATGATGACATATTTGCAGCGAGAGAAGTCAAAATACTCGAGGCTGTTTTCGGTGAATTGCGAGATATCGACACTCGACACATGAATCAAGTCTTGACATTTGAACCTAAAAACACAACCACACAAATCCAATACGAACCAAACTATGTATTCCTCGCATTTCGACAGTTTCCAAGATTTTCAATTTATCTTGATTATATAAGCATGTCAAAACATAGATTTGACTTTGAAGGATTCCTGCATCGTGAAGGACATACTCACGAAACGAATTACACTTCGACAACACATTCCAACGCGAAAACAACATATTGGAATGCAAGTTCATCAAATTACTAAGAAAGTAACTAAAAATACCTCAGTTTATGCAATAAATCATAGAAAAGTATTCAATTGATGTATCAGCGGGTTTTGTGTGTGTGTTTAGAGATTAAGGCTTTGAACAACAGGGGCATTGTGTTCAAATATTCAATCGCAATGACAGATTTTTAATTAAAAATGTTTGATAGAAGTCATTGAATCAGCAGGATTAACCCCTGCTATTCAATACAATTCAAATGACCCTGAAATACCTCGGGTTCACTCCCAACAATGTCTACCATTCCAGATTGAAATTCTGAAAAAAAAATAGCTTAAAAATAGCTCGTGGAAAACAATTGTGTGCAAAACAAAATACTGCAATTTGATATTGATGTTTGCTGCTTTTTCACGGCGGCGTGTTTTTGTTACTAAATGTTGTAGTATCTGTATCATAGACTTTGTATCCGAGACGATAAGTAGCTTACGCACAATTCGTAAGTGCAGAGCTTTCTTGCTGTACATAATCAACATCAACAGACCAACGTTTTGTTTGCAAACTACAGGATGTTAGGAATTGTCTCAAAGAAAATACCTTTTAGAAATCAATAAAAGGCGGCTAAAAGGTCATCTTTCAGTACTTCACACGTACATATCGCATTTTACAGAAACACATTTGAAAAGAATCCAAAAGTGCATTTCGTGCGCTCAATGCTATTAATTGTCTGTTTGCATAACTTCACATATTGAACATCAATCTAGACATCATTATCAACATTCTTTACAAATGAATGCATCTGCTAGAAAGATAATTACAAGTTTCAAAGTCGCTGACAAACATCACAGATATGCTGGACACTAGCAATGAAAACGGATCAGTTTTGCTCTTTTTCTTTTCTTTCCTTTTTCAGTCGTTTTCTTTTCGGTTATCGTAGGATAATCTCTGACTGGATCTTTTTTCAATGTGTTGTAAAGCGGAGATTGTGTTGAAGAGAAAATAAATCGTGTCCAAATGACCGTGAGTAACGATGTGTGATTATTCCAATATAATGATGAACACAGGGAGCCCGTGAAGTCATTAATGACATTTCTCCAGTACCTTCAACAACAAATGGCAAACTACAGCTAGTCCAGAACTAGACCCAACTACAGCTAGTCCAGAACTAGACCCACTTTTATTTATCGCTCTGTCTGAAGAAACGCGCGCAGAAAAAGAAATCTGTGTCGAAGATCTCTTGCTATAATTTTCTTTGACGCACGCCAATTCTACTATAAAATATAATTGTGAAAAGTAGGTCGAGCTCTGGAGTAAACTTCAGCCGGATCAACACATATCATGAATCACTATGACAAACATCATGCGTCTGACACAACAACAATAATAACTACAACTACAACAACAACAACAACAACAACAACAACAACAACAACAACAACAACAACAACAACAACAACAACAACAACAACAAAGAATGATAGGGAAACACACTGCATTAGATAACAGCAAGAGAAAATGAGGTAACTTACCTCATTTTCTCTTGATAACAGAGTATAATGCAACATCTTTGCCTTCTTGTTTTCCAGGATGAAACCTTTGCAGGATTTCGCGACGCAAGCATAAGAATTAGTGCTTGCGTGACTAGTGAAAGCCAGGACTTATAGCGAATCACACTAACTACTCACCGTACTCGTCTCCATAGCATACAAGCTTGTCCTGTCACTGCTTGATTGTGTTTTTGGTAGAGCCTCAAAGTCCTTCCGCGTAGCCAGTCTTCTCCTCCCGGGGGGGGCACTAAGGGTATTTTTGGGTAGGGGTGTCGACACCTCTGACCCTATCCCAGCTTATCCCAGACTAAAGCTTTAAAATGTACACCCTGTCTTAAAAATGCAGATTGAAAGCGTGCTAAAGGGATATGTAAATTTAGCGACTGATAGTTAGCCTCAAAACGTACCCCTCCCAGCCGCAAAAAAACGATACCCTACCTCAGACCTGGGAGCTCAAAAACCATACCCTATCATACCCGTATAGCGTATATAGGGGAGTACCCCCCCCCCCCCCCCCCCCCCCCCCCCGGGCTTCCTCTTGCAAACAGGGTGTAAACTCGGTTACTCGCGCAAACGGCCTTTCCAGAATCTACGATTAGTGGTTCGAGACCAAATGTTACCGAAGTTTCCAGATTCCATGTTCAGAGGAACAATGAACGACATCAAAATAAAGTGTTTTGGATTGGTTTTCTACACGACGACCGATAAACGAGATTCATTTCCGTCTGTCTGAAAACATATATTTATTCTGATCTGTTTTTCATAGAAAATACAAGATTCTTTGCATATAGAAGCTGTTCATATAATCAGTATGGTCAGAACTACGAAGCTAGTATGATTAAATACAATCACTGTGTTGTCAAAGAAAGCTAGTATATCTACAGCATGAAGCAAGTCCAAGGGAAACTATTGTTTGTCTTTGATCTGTGAAATATATTAATCGTAGAAAGAAATCTCACGAAGGAAAACAATCTTGTAAATGGATAGTCTGTCTAGTTCTTCCCTGACGTTAGATTGAATAGAAGAGAACGCAGATTGAGAGCGAGAAAAGCGTTATCAGGATCACATGTTCTCAGCATTTCTTGGACGATAGAAGGAATCTGGAACGCCTCGAAATATCGACGGTTCGATCTGAAAACGGAATTAAAAGAATAATTAGATTTTCCCTTTTATCTCAATCCATATCTCTCGATTGTTTGTATGTTTCTTCCTTTCTTCCTCCCTTCCCTACTTGCTTCCTTCGTTCCTTCCTCCCATTCCTGCTTGCTTGTTTCGTTCGTTCCTTCCTCCCTTTCCTGCTTGCTTGCTTCCTTCGTTCGTTCCTTCCTTTCCTGCTTGCTTGCTTCGTTCGTTCCTTCCTCCCTTTCCTGCTTGCTTGCTTCCTTCGTTCCTTCCTCCCTTTCCTGCTTGCTTGCTTCCTTCGTTCCTTCCTTCCTCCCTTCCTCCCTTCCCTGCTTGCTTGCTTGCTTCGTTCGTTCCTTCCTCCCTTTCCTGCTTGCTTGCTTCCTTCGTTCCTTCCTCCCTTTCCTGCTTGCTTGCTTCGTTCGTTCCTTCCTCCCTTTCCTGCTTGCTTGCTTCTTTCGTTCCTTCCTTCCTCCCTTCCCTGCTTGCTTCCTTCGTTCTTTCTTCCTCCCTTTGCTGCTTGCTTGCTTCCTTCGTTCCTTCCTTTCTTCCTCCCCTGCTTGCTTGCTTGCTTCGTTCCTTCCTTCCTCCCTTCCTTGCTTCCTTCGTTCGTTCCTTCCTCCCTTTGCTGCTTGCTTGCTTCCTTCGTTCGTTCCTTCTTGCTTGCTTCCCATTTCCTTCCTTGCTTGCTTCCTTCGTTCGTTTCCTTCCCTGCTTGCTTCCTCCTTCTTCCTTCCTCCCTTTGCTTGCTTGCTTCCTTCGTTCTTCCTTTCTTCCTCCCCTGCCTTTCCCTTCCCTGCTTGCTTGCTTCGTTCGTTCTCCCTTCCCTGCTTGCTTCCTTCGTTCCTTCCTCCCTTTCCTGCTTGCTTGCTTCCTTCGTTCCTTCCTTTCTTCCTCCACTGCTTGCTTGCTTCCTTCGTTTCCCTTCCTGCTTGCTTCCTTCATTCCTTCCTTCCCTGCTTGCTTGCTTTCTTCCTTTCCTTCCTTCCTGCTACCATTTCCTTCCCTGCTTGCTTGCTTCCTTCGTTCCTTCATCGCTTCCTTCCCTGCCTTCTTTAGTTAGGATATATTTTAAATTTTAATCCTTTGGGTTTGGGTATCGGAGTAGATTTTAGGTGCAATTGTTTACACTTGTGTAAGCTAGGTAATTTGACACGTTAATAAAGGTTATTATTATTATTCCTTCCGTCCTTTCCCTTCCCTGCTTACTATCTTCCTTCCTCCCTTGCTTGCTTGCTTCCTTCCTTCGTTCCTTCCTCCTAGCTTCCATTCCATCCTTCCCTGCTTGCTTGCTTCCTTCGTTCCTTCGCTTCCCTTCCTCCCTTTCCTGCTTGCTTCGTCCCTTCCTTGCTTCCCTGCTTCGTTTTCTTCTTTTCCTTCCTTCCCTGCTTGCTTGTTTTCTTCGTTCCTTCCTCCCTTCCCTGCTTGCTTCCTTCGTCCCTTCTTTCCCTGCGTGCTTCCTTCGTTCCTTCCTCCCTTCCCTGCTTGCTTCCTTCGTCTCTTCCTTCCTTTCCTGCTTGCTTCCTTCGTTCCTTCCTCCTTTCCCTTGCTTGCTTGTTCATCCCTTCCTTTTGCTTGCTTCCTTCGTTCCTTCCTCCCTTCACTGCTTGCTTGCTTGCTTCATTCCTTCCTCCCTTCCCTGCTTGTTTCCTTCGTTTCTTCCTTCCTTCCTTTCTTCTTCCTTCCTTCCCCTTGCTTCCTTCGTTCCTTCCTCCCTCATTTCCCTGCTTGCTTCCTTCCATCGTTTTCCTCCCTCCCCTGCTTGCTGCCTTCTGCATTCCTTCCTTCCTCCCTTCGTTCCTTCCTCCCTTGCTTCCTCCCTTCCTTCCCTATTTGCTTTTCTTTTCCCTTCCTTCCTTTCCTGCTTCCCTGCTTGCTTGTCCCTTCCTCCCTTCCCTGCTTGCTTGCTTCGTTCGTTCCTTCCTCCCTTCCCTGCTTGCTTCATCCCTTCTTCGCTTCCTTCGTTTCCTTCCTCCCTTCCCTGCTTGCTTCCTTCGTCTCTTCCTTCCTTTCCTTGCTTCCTTCGTTCATCCCTTCCTTTCCTGCTTGCTTCCTTCGTTCCTTCCTCCCTTCACTGCTTGCTTGCTTCATTCCTCCTCCCTTCCCTGCTTGTTTCCTTCGTTTCTTCCTCCCTTCTTTCCTTCCGTGCTTGCTTCCTTCGTTCCTTCCTCCCTCATTTCCCTGCTTGCTTCCTTACATCGTTTTCCTCCCTCCCCTGCTTGCTGCCTTCCTGCTTCCTTTCTCCCTTCGTTCCTTTCCCTTTCTTCCCTATTTGCTTCCTTCCTTCATCCCTTCCTTCCTTCCCTGCTTGCTTGCTTCCCTGCTTGCTTCCTTCGTCCCTTCCTTGCCTGCTTGCTTCCTTTGTTCCTTCCTCCCTTCCTTACCTGTTTGCTTCCTTCCTTCGTTCGTTCTATGCTTGCTTGCTTCTTTCCTTCATCCCTTCCTTCCCTGCTTACTTCCTTCGTCCCTTCCTTCCCTGCTTGCTTGTTCCTTTCCCTTCCTATCGTTTCTTCCTTCCTTCGTTCCTTGCTTGCTTCTTTCTTTCATCCCTTCCTTCCCTGCTTACTTCCTTCGTTCCTTCCTCCCTTCCCTGCTGTCTTCCTTCGTTCCTTCCTCCCTTCCATGCTTGCTTCATTCCTTACTCTCTTCCGCCCCTGCTTGCTTCTTCCATGGTTCCTCCTCCCTCCCCTGCTTGCTGTCTTCCTGCGTTCCTTCCCTGGTTCCTTCCTTCATTCGTTCCTTCCTCCCTTCCCTGCTGTCTTCCTTCGTTCCTTCCTCCCTTCCATGCTTGCTTCATTCCTTACTCTCTTCCGCCCCTGCTTGCTTCTTCCATGGTTCCTCCTCCCTCCCCTGCTTGCTGTCTTCCTGTGTTCCTTCCCTGGTTCCTTCCTTCATTCGTTCCTTCCTCCCCTGCTTGCTTCTTTCCTTCCTTCCTTCCTTCCTTCCTTCCTTCCTCCCTTCCTTCCCTGCTTGCTTCCTCTCTGTCTTCTTTCTTTCCTTTCTTTCTCAGTTCCTCTTTCTTCCTCTTTCTTCACACAACTTACTTGCTCTTGGAGAGTCTCTGCAGTACAATGCTGAGCTTCTCGATGAGTTTCTGGTCAATGCTCTTCTGCTGTAGTAGATTCACGCAGGCTCTAAACCATGGCTCGTTACAACAACTACCTAAGAAGGCTTGTAAAAACGCTGCAACAAGAAGAGTAACCAACATCAAACACAGACGGTGAAGAGTTCTCCATTACCCTCAAGAAAGAGAAGTGTTACTGGTTTTCACTAGCGACGCACAAGCATAACCACAAGGATCAACTTTGTTCATTTATTGCACTCGCATTAATGCTTGTGTCGTGCTCATGTTCACATGACACCAGTTCTTAGTGAATCCAGGAAGGATTTGTCAAAAGTATGTGTTTCATCGTGGGTTACTTACGTGAGTCCATATGGTTACCATGACTACCAATGACATAGGCTTGAGTGCAGGTTTCATAGTATTATTATGACATCAACAGCACTGCTGAGAAAAGCCTGAAACCAGTTCTTACTATTAGAAGATATGGTTACCAATGACTACCAATGACATAGGCTTACCTTTTGTGCAGGTTTCATGAATGGTATTATTACATTTGTACCCTCAACATATGGTTACCAATGACTACCAATGACATAGGCTTACCTTTTGTGCAGGTTTCATGAATGGTATTATTACACTTGTACCCTCGAAGGTTAAAAACAGTTGTTTGCCCTGAGGTAAAAAAGATGAAGTTTGAGTTATAAAGAATGGAGAGGAGAGGAGAGGAGAGGAGAGGAGAGGAGAGGAGGGGAGAGGAGGGGAGAGCCCGGGAACGAGCTAGTTGTAGGATAGAGTCACTTTCATATGAGTGGGAAATATACAGTATGGAGTTACGGTCATGGTACGGAATTGGACACATATATTCAACCAATCAGAATGCATGGACATGGTACGGCCACCGCACGGCACGAACTGTACCATAACTAAATGTACTTCCCACTCATATGAAAACAGCTATATTTCATGTGTGTAATATACATAATATACGTACTACATCGTCACGCAGGTCGTTCTTGAGTACGTCGAATACATGAGCAAGATGATCCACTAGGAACAAAAACATTATCAAAGTTACTGGTAGCACTAGTCAAAGGGTGTGGTCAGTTACATCAATAAAACACTATTTGTTCCATTAGTTTACACAATGCTAGCTTACCTTGTGACAGTGTCTTTAGGATGATTAGAGAAGACAGTAAGCGTATGCTGAGATTTGGACTGTAGAAGTAGATGTTGATGTGTTTGACTGGTCCTGCTACAAGACCTTCATCTGTCAATTTGATCACCTACAGAAATAAACCTCTCATCAAAAAAAGTACCATAAAGTCATAGATATGGTGTTATAAAAATGTTAATTTTTTTTATTATTATTATTATTTATAACAAAATAAATAAATTAAATTAAATAATAATAAAATTAAAAATTTGAAAATAATAACATTTTTTATTTTTATTTTTTGATTGTATCTTTAACCCATGGAAAAAAGGCACCATATTTGTGTACGTATAATTGCTTTGAAAAGCGTGCGAGTGCTTTGGTATTGAGAGAAGGACACTGTACTCCACCCACCTGCGGTTTGAGGAGTTCTTCACCAATGTGTCTAAATGTTGATGACATTGAAGTTCTCTGTCAGGAAAAAACATGAATGAAGTTATGAAGCTTTCAGGGCCACAGGTTTCTAAGCTCTGCTTTCATGTGTGACTCTCTCTAAATAAAGATTATATTATTATTATTATGTGCCTGTTTTCAGAAACGTTGTCCTTTTACAAAATAGTAAATTATTAGTAAAAAGGAATTAATTAGAGAAACAAAAGAAATTCATTCTTTTTTACTATTTACTATAATTTTGTATTTTGTAAAAGGTTAACGTTTCTGAAAACAGGCGTATAATATTAATCGTAGAAAATAGGAAGAAACTCAAGCCAATGCAGTTGCCATATGAGGGGTGTCGAATGGTCCTTGCAAAAAGTCAGAGACTCGCAAAATTTCGGTTAAATTTCGCGGGTTTTGAAGTCACGGTTTTCCACAAAAAGCAGTCTCAGAGTCTTGAATTTTGAGAACAAAGGAAATTGGCGAAAAAGCATCTCGGGCTCGCAAAAAAATGCCTTGTCTCAGAGTCTCGCAAAGTCTCGCCTTGACCATTTGATACCCCTCATATGGGATGTCTCTCTACCTGTGATCCAGATACAGATTTCTCCATGTAAACAATAGACCAGTAAGTAAACTGTAAGCAGCAATCTTGTACTCTAGGGTTGATGGTAGGTAAGAATGCAAGAATATCTGCCATTGGAGGCAGGATCTAAGAAAACAATAATACTTATCACCACACCATTCCATATAAAAATAAATTCCATACTCAATTTAATCAAATGCAGTAAAACACCTCCCTGACTGAGAAGAGGTTCAACTGGATCTTAACAATCAAATAATAATAATAATAATAATAATAATAATAATAATAATAATAATAAAAATAATAATAATAATAAAAAAATAATAATAATAATAATAATAATAAAAATAATAATAATAATAATAATAATAATAATAATAATAATAATAATAATAATAATAATAATAATAATAATATTAATAATAATAAAAATAAAAAAAATAATAAAAATAAAAATAAAAATAATAATAATAATAATAATAATAATAATAATAATAATAATAATAAATTTGTATAGCGCATGTTCTATGTGGATATGTATTCATGCGCTTTACAACAAGATCGAAAAAAATTGTATATAAAATTTATATACAAAAAAAAATCAATTAAATTAGTAATAAAAACTGTCAAGATTGTTTTACCTTGAGACATTTGTCATGAACCAATGCTGAACAGAAATCTAGAGTCTGTTCTTGCAGGTCATCTTCTATTGTTTCACTAAATGTTGGAGGCTTTCTAAGGTGAGCCTCAGCTATCCACTGCAGTAGGACAGCAAGGACGTCTAGGGTACCAGCAAAGTTGAACTAGATCAAACAAAGCATGTTATGACTGTTAGGTTTTGATGAAGGCAAATCATTTTGTTGAATCATAAGCTATAAATGATATTCCACATGTAATAACTTTACCTTATTGAGATTAAATGACACATTTTTGGAATTTTCTGAAAATAACAATTTATGCATTAAAGAATGGTCGCTAAAAACATGTATCAGGACTATGATGTACTAACTGTACACAAGTGACATATTGCATACTGTGTTCTAGTCTTCCTTGCTGCCTTTTGTAGGCTTGTCACACAACAAGGCAAGGGAGAGTTGTGTGAGCTTAACGACTGCATCAGAGGAGACTACCAGTAACTGTACAGTTCTGACAAAATGAGCAATTTGTAGTATGTGAAAAACAGATAAATCAACAGATAACCTGTGGGTAATACGCTGGAAAACATGGTAGTCAAGACAAGTTTATACCTGTTTTCTGGCTAGACTTGTGCATAGCTTTATCCTGTTGCATAGCTGCCCTATCATTTGTCTGTCTTGCAGCAAATTCATGCTTTCTCTGCAGAGAAAACAAGTTAGAACGACGACCAAAACCTTTGTAAAGAAATGAGACTAACTAAAATGCAGTTACCTGAAGGTTGGAGAGTCTGTGTTGTACACTTATTGCTTGTGTCTCTAAGATTCTGTTTTGGTCTTGAACATCAGTCAGCTGAAAGACAGACTTTGCTGTGATACTGTACACCGTAGGATACATATTAGACAAAAGGAGCAAATTACCTGTTTTTTGAGAGCATCATTAGCTGTTTTTATTGTATTAAATGAATCTTTTAACCTTCTCACTTCCAATTTCTGTTTCTTGACTTCTGATTCCAAATTGAAAATCTGATCCTCGTAACTCTGGAGAAACAATAAGCAGTCACAAAACTGAAGAACAGTGTACTTTAATTAACTTTGTACAATTTCTCAAACTTGATGCGTTTTTTTATTACTATATTTTAGTTGTGTCCCTTATTAGTATGGGATTACTGCCCTGGCTATTTCTAAACAACACATGAATAAAGGTTATATTTATTATAACTTGTGCATACAATGACGATACCTGTGCTATTTGGCTGCATCTCTTTTGCAACTCTTGGTCAATTAGTTTATCAATTACAATATCTGTTGTCTCGTTGAGTTGTTCTGCATCTCGTAATGCTCTCTCTCGATCTCTGAGTTTTTGTTCTCTGTCTTGAAGCACCTGGTTTTCTCTCTGTTCAGTAGCAATGAATGAAAAATAAATAACGGTATATTCAGTCAGGACATAGAAACACCACTCAACGGATTCTCTGCTTACAAACCTGTAGTCTTTTATTGATATTCATAAGCTCTATATAGACTTTCTGTATTTCTGTATTGCTTGATGATGACGATTGCTGGAACATGATCAAAAATAGGTCATTTTAAGTTAATTTGGAACTTAAATTTAAACAGTCTGTTCAATAATTAATACAAATCCAACCTGTTCGTCTTCAAAACTAAGGCTTTTTCTTGACTTGAGTTTATTGTAATATTTTCTTGCAGATGACTGCTCATCCTCTAACAATGGATATTATCACAAAAGGAACAACGATTAACATGGAAATACTTTACAAACATGACAGCATTCAAGACAGACCAATAATATTTTACCGAAAAGCGCTCCTACTATCCTATTATGCGACATGGCGCAAGTGGCACAATGATGAAAAATAATAATAATACTCCCACTAAATATACATGTAAGCCTATTTCAAAAAGGTTGTCGGAGAGAAAGGCCATACGAGATAGGAGAACAAATCTCCTATCTCCTATGGTCTTTCTCTCTGATAACCTTTCTCAAAATAGATGTATAATCTTATGAACCATAATATCATTTCATCAATGCTAATCATATAAGTCATGTACATGTACCATTCAAAGTCTCTTCTGAAGACTCTGTAGTTTCTCTAGGACTATCTTTTCGTGATACACTAGACATATCTAGTCTCTTAGCTCCAAGCCGTACTATTTCATACATAGCTTTAAGTGCCTTGTTGTACTGTCTTCTCTCTACACTAGACACACCATCGGTTACACTCTCGGTAGACAATGACTGTTGCCATGCTGATGACGCTGTATCTGTGCTCCTGTTTGCTTTCATATTGTTTGTAATGTGCAGATTTGCTGCAATTGACAAACCATAACAACATGAAGGCATGGGTTTGAATCCCGTTCAAGTCTCAGACATTTGTTCTAGGTTTCTCTTCCAACTGTTTAAAGTTCCTTTATTTCACTGCAATTTAAACCTTTCTATTCTTTCATTTCTTTCATCCACATGTCTTCATATATAGGTTCAACAGTTATTGTAAATAGATAAAGGGGTAGGGTGGTTTGGTATTCAGCAATCTAGTTGAAATGTGCAGGTCTTCCATTTCCCCATATACAAAAGAATTGACTTCACAATAATGTTTTGATGTACAATGATTAGTCTCAAGTCGATAATATCCTCACAAAAGGTGGTCCTATTCACCACCAGCATTCAACAAAGGCCACGGTGTACAGTGATCCTCTGATGATCACCCAATGTTAACTGTGGCTATGGATTTATTATGGTTTAGTATGGAGTATGGACTGAACTATAAAATCGTCGCATGCACATGAGATTTCCATAACACCATATGAACAATAAGCTTATTTACCACAATAGCCTCTTTGTAGCAAAGAATTATAAAAGGATTAGATATTTCTGTCAAACCCTAAACTTCTAATTAATTAAGAGCTAATCATATAAACAGTCAAAGCCTCGACTGACTCGAGCTCGACAAACATGATTCTCTCCATAAAATAATGTAATATTGTGAAAGTAAAATGAATAGTACAAAGGACTTACCTTCATCTGATAGACTAGGCTTGATATAAAGGGTGCAATGGTGTATAATAGTACCGTATGTTATAAAGTAAACGGTTTATGATGACAGATCATGACAGACGGTGAACTTACTAAATCAAAGATGGCGCTAAAATTACGAGATGGCAACCAGGCCTTTATCGCAAGGAACGCCTGCTAAAATCGTTATTTTTATTCTTCCTCCCTCCCTCTATGAATGTACTTCCATGTAGATCATTTCAACTGCTGTGCTCCTGGTTGAACCAACAGCTTTAACAGAGCAATCCATGTCAATTCTCTCACTTGGCTCATGATTCTTCAACCCATGCTGTATCAAAATCACCTATTCTTCGTTTGCACATGACGTCATCAAAACGCTAAAATCTAAAATATTCATCGTTCAAAACTGTTTGTTTGATATTTTGTTTATATCCATAAGAAAGTCTTCACAAAAAAATATGTGTACTTTCGATGTTTGGTTTCTGATTTATTGAGAGTCAATTTCTGTCACGCAACACTGTCACGTTAGGGAAATTTGCTTCAAATGTTACGTTTTTTACTTCGTAAATGGTATGTAAGTTTGATTTGATTAATATCTCTATTGAGAAACTGAGTTGTTTGTAATATTAACGTGATTTTGATTCTCGGTGTTTTGGCCGCCATGTTGGTCCTTTTGTTCAATAATACTCAAAATAAGACCCAGAAAATTTTACGATGACGTAAGTGCAAACCAGCAATTGGGTCGATGTGTTGTCTAGGAGGACATCTCAATATGAGAACTGTTATTACAAAATGGATCTTAGCAGAAGTCCATAAGTAACTAGTTATGGACTTCTGATCTTAGTCAAGACCGAAGAGGAACAGGCATCTAAATAAATAAATAAATATAAATAAAAATAATAATTTTTAGGCCATTTTTCTCCCTCCTCCATGTCTTTTCTCCGACCTGACTCTATGATTTTTAGTTATTCCTCCCTCCTCCCTGTTTTGTTTTCGGATGTTTCTTCTTTTAGCCATTTCTCCCTCCTCCCTGATCCGCCATCCTCTCCGCTCAGTCAACAAGACCCGAGGAATCGATGCCGGGCCATGTGCTTCTAACGCGCTGTGTTTCCTATGGGCTATACGGGGACGTGCCGCTGGACAGGGTATGGTTTTTGGCCTCTCTGTCGTGAACAGGGTATATAATTTTATGTGAGTCTGTCCTAAACAGGGTATGGTAATGCACGATTGTCGTCGTTAAAGAGATTTGCCGGTCTTTAGCAGGTCATCAGTCAATAGAAAATGTCCTTCGTCCTAAACAGGATCCTAAAATAGAGGGTGTTGTCCTAGACAGGGTATGTATTTTAGATTTTTTTTGTCCTAAACAGGGTCAGGTTTTCAAACCCTCAGCGGCACCCCTATACCCAAACATGGGTCAAGTGAGCGATGGAGCTCAGTTGTTCAGCAAGGTTGTACAAAATTGTGTATTTTCAGTGGAATTCCTATTTATTAGCGATACAGTTTGGTTTGGTAAGGATATAACATTCGTAATTGCTTTCATTTAGGAGTATAACAGTAGAATTGTATGGTTTCTTTGCATAGAAAACCGCCACCGAATTGATTAACTATGCGCGGGTTAAAATAAAGTGCTGCCGGGAAATGTAATGGCGTGTTTCGGTTGTCTGCATGACTGATGTAGGAATAGGCGACTTGCATATGATGGCGTCATATACTACAAGTACCAGAATGCTTTGCCCATTTTCTTTTGTTAGATAATTAGCACCAATTGTCTTACTATTCTCATGAGGGAATAAAAATCTGAATAAGAAAGAAAATTCTCAAAGCATTCTGGTACTAAAAAACGTCATCATGCAAGTTGCCTACTGCACCGACTACACGAATGGTCGTGTAACACCATCGTAAGATTACGGGAATTGCAACCCTGGCTACTTCCTCATGCGATGACAGTGTAATTTTTGGGCGTATTCGACTTTATATGGCGCATAGACTCTGATACCCGGCCAAATATAACGGAGACAACACAAGTCTTATATAAACAAAATATATTCACTTCATAAACTCTTATGGTACAGTAAGAAAAGTTGAAAGGCCATATTATATTAAAATTTAGTTCCAATGAAGCACAGATTATGAATCATCTAATTTTATACGGATAAAATGAATCATTTAAAATGCTTTCGACTCATTTCTACAGCTTGATTTCTGTTAGTCTATGTAACTATTTACAATTGTGATTACTATCCACGAGCAGCGTCGATCATTCTAAAAAGACGACAAATGCTAAAATTATTTAAAAGCATTCACCACCATTTCCCCAGTTCAACTGAATGAATTCAATACCTACAATAGATTTGATACAAAAATAACAAGCGAAGTAAGTTGATTTTGAGTTTCAAATGCTCATCTGAAGTCTGAGAAAAAGGTGGTTTTATATGATAGAAAATAGTATCAACCCAAAGTGTTCATCTACAGAGTTCCATGGATATCGACCCAAATATTGACTGCAAAACAGCCCAAAGTCGAAACTTCCCTCTCGTCTTTTCGTCTCGCCTCATTCTCTCGCGGCCCCAACGACTCGATTTTCTGCCCTCTTCTCGCGAAGAAGTAGGGGCTGTTTTGCAGTCTAACCCAAATAACTCTAGAATAAGAATGCTTCAAAGTGATCAGTATAGACTTTGAACAATACAATCATTTGTTATATACACTAAGACCTAAAATGCGCTCTACGGCTATTTTGCATATGAAGGTGGTCTATGGACCCCTCTCCCTTGAATCAATATGATGCACAAAACAATGAAAGTTCTCTCTTCTAAGAAGCGTCACCTTTTCTCCACTAATATGTTTTCATTGTTTTGTCCATCAGATTGGGACTTAGAGACCGTTCATTATTTACAGGAGGGGGGGGGGGGGGGGGGAGCTGACTGAGAAATTAGGGGGGGGGGGGGCTGAAATTGTTTTTGGTTCCTACCTGTAAAATACTCGTAAAATCCATACTTGAAGTGGGGGGACCCTAAAAGTTGATTTTTACAGGGGCGCGTGGGATATTTTTTTGCAATTTCTCACCCAGCTCCCCCCTTCCGTAAATAATGAATGGTCCCTTTGTTGTAGAGACCTCTATACAATTCTTCTAGATAGTTGATGAAGCGCTGATACTAATGTCTTTGTAACTTGAAGTCTGATCAAATTAAATTTCAATTTCTAGGTTCGATTCATTGTCTGATATCGAAGGCGAATGTGAGAGTTCTGAAATAGAATCACCCTGTGAGTCCCTTCTAATCCTTACGGCTTGTAAATGTGTAGATGTTGGTCGAGAACCTTGTATAGAAAAAGAGAACGACGGTGACACAGTACCAGTATCAAGTGGCGAGACTGAAGGAGAACGAGTTATTAAAGGTGTAATTGCTGGAGTAAAGTTCGGTGAAAATGCAGGCGAGGTGTATTGTGTAGAAGGTAGACTGATTGGCGGAAGTGACGACATCGACGACAGCATGTCTGTCGTAGCGATACCCGGTAAATGTGCTTGAAGTCTGCTTGATGGAATACTGCCTGATCTGCCTTGAATGTTTTTAATGTCGTGGTCGTCCTTCATTCGTCCTATTTCTAAAAACACTTCAGCCAGGGGTTGGAATTGTGGCCCCCAGTCGAGTAGATAGTCCCAGTTGTAACTCCCTGTCAGCTCTTCTTTGCTTCCAACAATTGAACTCAGCGAACCTGCATGAGGACCGCGGTCACGACCCTCATCGAGAAATCTTCGGGGCAATTCTGAAATCGATTCGTCGTCGGCATCAACTTCGGCGAGTTTCGCGTAAATTAAGTTACCGACGTCATGCCCTCCGTCTGCTTCGCCACCGCCTTCTTCTCCAAACACGTGCATACTTTCTTGACTTTGACATACGTTCTTGTAAGGCTTGCCATCGTCAACGTGGAGAATCCCACTGCCATCGCTGATCGTCAATTGAGAGATGCGGTCATCCTCATTCTCTTGAATCCCCGAGTCAGCAATTATAGTTTTAACATTGTTATCGGAGTGAAGACTACCGATGTCACCATTCACATATGCTGCTGGACTCTCCTCAAAGTCTCCGTCAGATGACCCTCGACCACTCGATGCGCTGCCTGGCGTCTCTGAAGCATCAGTACTTGTCGCATTGTTAGAGTTATCAGTCGTTCGGGTCAGCGGTGTATACTCTTGTGGATACGTACGAGCTGGTATACTCTCAGCAGACACTGCTCCATGGTTAGCGTTACCAGTAGATGGATGGACAGTTATTTCATCAAACGAACCATCAAACTTTAAGCGAGGGTTTTTACGCGCTCTTTTGCGTTTTCTGTGGCTATAAATAAGTGACATGACGACTATCAGGACCAAGAGGATTACTCCAGCAAGTACTGCTAATGCGACTATGATTACAAGACTAGTACCCGATATACCACCACCCGTCTGTCTGCCTTTGGTGACTATGCCACACCCAGGACACGCGAAGTCTACCGTTACATACACAAATGATGTCGCCCACTTCGAGTGCGGTTTGCCACTATCAGCCTGCACTGTCATGTGAATTTGGTTTTCTTCGGCCTCCCGTCGTGTTCGAGCTCTCGCCGCAATCCCAATCGAAGATGATTCAGGGTAATCGATACTTCGTCGTTCACGCTGTTGTTGTAACTTTGATCCATCGTTGAGAGTACGATTTACCGTTACGACACCCGATGTTTTATTCATTGTTAAAGCGTCACTCGTAGGATTTACAAAGGAGTAAAATACCTCGCCATCTTCGCCGCCATCCCGATCAGTCGCCGACACTTGACCGACGAAGTCACCGACTTCTGCGTTACCAGGGACCTTAAACCCGTAACCTTTCGATTGAAACACTGGTAAATACTCATCGACGCTTGCAATGTTGATAATGATGGATATATTACTCTGTAATGGTGGAGAACCCGAGTCGATTACCTTGACGTCCAGTGAATACGTTGATTTTATCTCGTAATCAAACTTGGCATTTGTCCTCAGTAGGCCGGTCAGTGGGTCAATGACAAACAAACCATCGCCCTCGCCGCCAATAATCGAGTATGTCAGACGACCATTGGCATCAGAATCCTTGTCTGTAGCCGTAAGGTTGTAGAACACTGTAGATTCGGGTGAGTTTTCAGGGACTCGTATTTGTCCAGGGTTGGGGATGTGGAAGACAGGCGCGTTGTCATTCAGGTCCAGAACTTGGATTGTCACTGATACCTCGGAATGTAAAGGAGGTGTTCCTATGGAAACAATCAATATTACCATGGTTACAAACTACAAACTACCCAAATGGGTCACTGATACCTCGGAATGTAAAGGAGGTGTTCCTATGGAAACAATATTACCATGGTTACAAACTACCCAAATGGGTCACTGATACCTCGGAATGTAAAGGAGGTGTTCCTATGGAAACAATATTACCATGGTTACAAACTACCCAAATGGGTAACTGATATCTCGGAATGTAAAGGAGGTGTTCCTATGGAAACAATATTATCATGGTTACAAACTACCCAAATGGGTAACTGATATCTCGGAATGTAAAGGAGGTGTTCCTATGGAAACAATATTACCATGGTTACAAACTACCCAAATGGGTCACTGATACCTCGGAATGTAAAGGAGGTGTTCCTATGGAAACAATATTACCATGGTTACAAACTACCCAAATGGGTAACTGATATCTCGGAATGTAAAGGAGGTGTTCCTATGGAAACAATATTACCATGGTTACAAACTACCCAAATGGGTAACTGATATCTCGGAATGTAAAGGTGTTCCTATGGAAACAATGTTACCATGGTTACAAACTACCCAATTGGGTAACGAACTTTACAGAGTTGACAAGTATGAACAACTTCTCAAGAATAGCTCAGTCGACTGTGTTTTTATATAACTATGTATTATCGTTAGGAGGACCTGTTTGGGAAAAAGCTTTTACTTTAACTGTTATTTATTATTACTCGGGCTCCCTGTGGGAGGCCCGAGTCAATGCAAACTGTTCTTCGTCATGTTTGGTCGTCAAATCTGCAATGGTCCACTATGCCGCTTTCATGATGCATCGCAGGCTCAGATCTACGAATGGTTGCCGATTGACTTTCCGATTTTAGTATGCAGTACGAACTGTATGTTTAGTCATATTCCGAGAAATTCAAAAGTAATACAACCTGAAAACTTTATATGATCCCGTCCCTTATCTTATCCACAACTTATTATTATTTGTGAAAAATAAGCTATTGTGCACCTAACAGGATCGTAACGAGGAAGGGTGGGTGCCGGGTCGCTCCCTTGAATCTGACAATTCAGCTTACGGGATTCCGGTGGATATTACGGGAAAGCCGCATACCCTAATGGCAAGACCGCTAAGGATATTGTGCACATTTTCTCGCATGCACGTTGAAAGACGTATCCAAAATTTTGAACTCGGCAACAAAATTCATTCATGCGGGTTTCCTGTGGATAAGGCGGGAAAATGTGCACATACGTTCATTTGATATGATCAGCTCGAAACTTCGCTACGCTTATGAAAAGGAGCCCGAGTTAACTTCACTTGTGGAGTCTAGTTACATTATTATTATATCCTCAATAAAGTGTCATAATAAAGTGTTAATAAAAAGGCTAAAGAATACTTAATGGAATTGATATATCTCCCCAAGCGTTACAGGTTAGAATTAAGTTGAAAGGGTCTTGGTAACCAATGCCCTCGGGTGTAGTGCATCTAAATGAAAAGTGCAAAGTATTGTAGGTATAAGAAAGAGAGAGAAGACAAACCTTGGTCAGTAGCTCGTACAGACAGATGGTGGTTCTTGATAGAGTCATGATCAAGCTCCTTAACTGTTCTTATTACTCCAGTATAACGATCGATAGCAAACGATCTCTCGTCGTCACCAGACTGAATGCTGTACCACACCTTGCTATTGGACCCCGAGTCACCATCAGATGCCGACACATTCATGACAATGGTTCCTATAGCAACGTTCTCTTCCCATTGTGAGATATAGCGAGGCTTACGAAACACTGGCTTCATGTCGTTGGCATCAGTGACATTAATGAGCACGGTCACTCGAACTAAGTTGGAAGGTGCGATGTCATCAAAGGCTCGTATAACCAGTTGATATCGTTGATTCGTCTCGTAGTCTAACGCCGAGTTGATTCTGATGATCCCACTCCGCTGACCGATGCGGAACTGATTACGAATGTCTCCACTTTCGATAACAAAGCTGATCCTAGCTGATGGAGTACTGGGTGGATTTCCTGTGGTCTTGACGGTCAGGACGGACGTGTCTACCGTTACGTACTCAGGGACGCTAGCCGTGTATTGAGCGCGATCAAACTGAGGTTCTCCTGTGATTAAGATCCTGACATACACAAAAGCACGCTGTGCAGGGCTGCCTTGATCTGTTGCTACGACAAGAATCTGGTTCAGAGCATCACGGATGCCAACTTCGATTCTTTTCTGGGTTGAAATTACACCGGAAGTGACGTTGATCTGAAACTCTGGGATTGGTTGGAGGAATGAGTAGCGTACTTTCCCGTTGACACCGCTGTCCTTATCTGTAGCGCTGACTCGCAGGAGGGGGACTCCAGCGCGGACAGTCTGGGTTAGTTTAAGTTGGTACGAACTGTTCAGGAAGGCTGGTGGATTGTCGTTCACATCGGTCACGTGAATATTTATAGTGACGTCATCGTGATGTTTTCCATCGCTCACTCTGATGACTACTGAATACTTCTTTATTGATTCAAAGTCCAAACTCTTAAGCAGAGTCACGGAACCACTGAAGCGGCTTACGGCAAACGTTTGCGCAACACTTTCTGATTTGAGGGTGTAAGTCAACTGGTTGTCTTGGTCGGCGTCTGTTGCTGTTGCTATGGTGATGACAGATCCAGGCCTGGTGTCCTCGCGAACACGTATCTCCTTGGTAACGTTAAATACCGGTGCATTGTCGTTAACATCAGACAATGTTACTTCTACCTTACAAGTATTCGACCGAGGGGGACTTCCTCTATCGGTTGCCTTGACAACGAGATGGTAGCTTGACAGTGTCTCTCGGTCCAGTAGTTTGGCTGTTCGTATTTGTCCTGTTCGACGATCAATCGTGAATGTGTCGTCAACATTCCCTGATTCAATAGAATACGTCAACTGCGCGTTAGTGGTCGAGTCTGCGTCTGTAGCTGTTACCATGACAACAGTTCTTGGTACAAAACTCCCATCATCCTCTGGAAGCTGGATGACGATGTTACTTGGGTGAAACACTGGGTCGTTGTCGTTGACATCTGTCAGACAAACATACAATGTCATATAACCATTGAGAGATGTACCGGTATTTAACGTGGCGACTAACTGCAGTTTGTATTCTTTGATGGTCTCATAATCAAGTCTTGCGGCAGCTTGTACCGTTACAACACCAGTGTCAGCATGGATAAAGAACGCGTTGTCCAAGTTACCGCTGATGATGTTGTACGTTATAGGATTATTGTTCTTATTGCGTGCTATAAGCTTCGTTACGTAACCGTTTGTTGGAGTATTCTCAGGGATGCCGACTGTGGACTTGGATTGGTTGATGAATACAGGAGGATCGTCCTTCACTGTTCCAATCAACACGTCGATAATCCCATCGCTGGCCTTGGGTGGCTGGCCGTGGTCTTGTGCGATTATGTAGAATATGTGCCTACCAGAGGGAGGGTTTCGGAAGGTTGGTGAGGTTTTTAAGATGCCAGTATTACTCTCCAGGACGAACAACTTTGAAGACGACGAATCATCTTTCATTCTGAAGGAAACTTTACCATTGGTTGTTTTATTGGTATCAGCATCGATAGCAGACACAGTCACTACAGTCATACCACTAGAAGCGTTCTGAAAGACACTAGTTTGATAAGGAGTCTTAGAGAACACGGGGTAATGTGTGTTCATGTCTTTAATTGTCACAGTGATTAGTGCGAAATCCATCTTGGGATCACTGCTTTGATCATGCGCAAAGCAGTGGAATTTAAATTCTGACATCACATTGGTGTCAAAACGTGACTCGGTTGTTATAACACCAGTCTGTGCGTCCACCCTAAAGTAACCAAAAGTATCGTTACTTAGAGTGTACGCAATCTTGCCGTTCGACCCAGCATCCTTGTCTCTTGCGGTCACATTGAGTACTGACTTTCCTACGGGAGTCTTCTCTGATATAACTCTACTGTACTTTGACTTTAAGAAGTGTGGTCGATTATCATTACTGTCCTGTACGATAACAATTACTTTACACGTCGTAGCGTAAAACGGCTTTGCAACATCCTTCGCTTCCAATGTAAGAATATACTTATCAATAGACTCTCGGTCGAGTTTTATCACGTTCGATAGCTCTCCTGTATCTGCAGAGATGTGGAACGCACCGTCATTGTTGCCTGATATGATACGATACTTCATCTTCGCGTTAAGTCCATCGTCTAAGTCTTTAGCTACAACAGTGTAGAAGACATGCGCAGGAGAGTTTTCCATGACTTTAGTTGTCACCAATGATACAGCAAACTTGGGTGGATTGTCATTCTTATCCAAGACATCTACTCGGATATTAGTTGTGCTGACTCTGAATGGGTACGTACTCCCTGTAGCGTAGACTACAAACAGGTACGTACTTTGTTCTTCTCTGTCAAGAGTCGCATTCGTAGTAACCCATCCTGTCGTAGAATTGATGCAAAACATCTTTCTTTCAGCGCCACTAGGAAGGCTGTAAGTAAGCTCAGCATTGGTGCCCGAGTCAAGATCATGAGCTGTAACACGAAGCACCGAGGTACCCACGGGTTCTCCCTCGCTGACACTCCCGTCGAAGAGCTTCTTGGTAAATTCAGGAGGATTGTCATTGACATCTACTATCTTTATGGTCAAAAGTTGGAAGGACGACAGAGCTGGCTTGCCTTCATCTGTAGCACTTATATTTAAAACATGAGAACGTTGTGTTTCGTAGTCTAGTTTTCCTATCTTCTTCAGGACACCAGTTCTTGGATCAAGCGTGAATTTCCCACTGTCTCCTCCAACAGTTCGATACTCCACCTTCCCAGAGCTGTCTGTATCTTGGTCTATAGCAGTAATAGTCATGACTTCAAAGTTAAATGGCTCATCTTCCATCACGTAGGTAATGTTTCTAGACACAAAAACAGGTTTATTGTCATTCACATCGAGAACTATAATCTTAAGAGTGGCCGTACTGTAAAGACGATCTTTCTGGGTGTATGCTTGGTCAGTAGCTCGTACGATCAAGGTGTACTCTGAAATGGCTTCCCGGTCAATCTTACTGATTGTCTGTACTGTTCCCGTCATTGGGTTAATCTTGAAGTGAGCTTCAGGGTTCTGCGAGTCAATGGAGTACATAATCCAACTGTTGCTCCCTGAGTCATCGTCACGTGCTTGGACAGTCTTGACTGTGTGGTTGATTGACACCCCTTCATAGACCGAGGCGATGATAGGATTCCTCTCAAACGTTGGACGGTTGTCATTGGCATCTAATACAAAGATATTCACCCACCGATAGGTGATGTGTTGCCTTTGTCCCATATCTTTAGCACTGATCTTCAACTGGTAGCGATTCTGACGCTCAAAGTCCAGTAGAATCCTTGTTGTTATAAGTCCCGTTGTCTTGTCGATGATAAACGTTCCACCAATGTTACCATGTACGATTTCGTACTCGATTCTACCGTTGTCGCCATCGTCGTTGTCTACAGCCTTCACTCGCGTTACGTTGCTTCCCACAGGGAGTTTCTCAGGTACGTTAACAAAGTCAGTCATATTCAAGAACTGTGGTGGATTGTCATTGACGTCAAGGATATTAATGGTTACCATGGCAATATTGTAATTGGGTGGGCTGCCTAAATCCTTGGCGTCGACATGAAGTATATACCGTTCCTTCTTTTCTCGATCAAGAGACGCAATCAGTAATATCACCTGTCTTGTCATTGATGGAAAACACACGGGAATTCTGTTGTCCAGCAACAATTGAATACCTTACATCACTATTGGGTGATGCTGCTTCATCAGCATCCGTAGCTCTGACTCTAACGAGGGTGGAGCCAACAGCAACATCCTCGTAGACTTTCTCGTTATACTGCGATGGGTTAAAGACTGGACTGTTGTCATTGACGTCACGGATCACTATGGTAACCTGAGTCTTATCTAAACGAGAGCTGATCCCACCATCAGTGGCGACTACTATGGCCGTGTAGGAGGACTTCTTCTCACGATCTAGCAATCCATTCGTTTTGATTTCCCCAGTGTCTTTATTGATGACAAATTTGTTGATTGAAGACTCAAACGAGTAGGTGACTTTAGCATTGCTTCCCTTGTCTTTATCAGAAGCTGAGACAGAATCCACAACAGTTCCATTAGGTTTACCTTCTTGTATATAGAAAATGTACGATTTCTGCCGAAATGTGGGGTTATTATCATTGTCATCATCAACAATAATAGTAACATCAACTGATGACGTCAGTGGTGCAGGAAGGCCTTGGTCAGATGCTATGACTGTTAGTTTATACAGGTCTTTATCTTCTCGATCAAGTTTTGTCTTAATGTAAATCCATCCATCAGCTCTCAAACCAAACTTGGTTGTATCAGCTCCACTTTTAAAGCTGTAGGTGATCTTTGCATTTGTTCCAGTGTCTTTGTCAGTAGCCGACACTTGAATGATGTCAGACCCTGCACTTCGAACCTCAGAGACATGAACAATATACGAGGAGTTCAGGAATGCAGGTGCATGGTCATTCACATCAACCACACTCACATTTAAAGTGACTTCAGTGCTGCGCAGCCCACCATCCTGCGCCTTAACGATTAGACTATAAGACCTACCATCAGACTTAATAGGTTTGAGTAAAGACAGAGCACCAGTGTCTTGTTGAAGATGAAATAGTTGCCCTGGATTGGACGTCAGTGTGTAGGTTATCTGGCCAAACCTACCACCATCATGATCTACAGCTTTTACTTTAAAGAAGATGTGTCCAGGTAAAGTGTTTTCAGGCAGAAATACTTCTAGAATACTACCATTAAACTGAGGTGCATTGTCATTTAAATCTGTTATATTAATGATGGCATATGTGTACCCACTCAGTGCCGGCTTACCTCCATCTTTTGCTTGGATGATTAGCTTCACCATTGGTGTCTTCTCATGGTCAATTTGGGTGCGTAAATATAGAGTACCAGTGGCATTAATAGTGAAATGATTGTCGACGTTTCCATTTATTATTGAGTAAGTCACTAGTGCATTCAGTCCAAGGTCTTTGCTAGTTGCTTTAACTGTACCCACTATTGCAGGCTGTGAGTTCTCAACAATGGTGTAATTGTACGATGGATATTCAAATATAGGTGGCTCGTCATTAACATCAAGAACAGTTATGTTCACAGTAGCAACATTAGAGGAAGATCTTCCACCTCCATCAACAGCTTTAACTGTGAGTATGTGCGAGTCCTTCGTCTCTCTATCAAGCTTTTTAGCAACTGTAATTACACCAGATGAAGCACCAATATCAAATAATCCATCGTCATTACCATTGATTATACTGTAGGTCAGTTTTGAATGCACTCCACTATCTTTATCTTTCGCTGTAACTGTTACAATTTCTGTGGTAACAATAACATCTTCTTTGACTTCTTTCTGGTATCTATCAGGTTGAAACACTGGATCGTTATCATTTTTATCAAGAATAGTAACATTGACATCAGCATAAGCTCTTCTTCCTCCTCCGTCCGTTGCAACAACTCGGAAAGAATACATTGCATGTGTTTCGTGGTCGATAGAACTAATTGTTGATATAGATCCAGAATCAGAGTCAATTTTAAATGGGATTCCATATCGGCTTGGGATGGTATACTTTATCAAACTATGTTCACCAAGATCAGGATCTTTAGCAAACACATGTATCACATATGTATCAGATGGGGAGTTCTCAGCTACAAAAGCCTTGTATATGCTTTGGTTAAAGGAAGGATCATTATCATTAGTGTCACTTATGTTCACAATGACAGTACAGTTAGTTCTCAGTGATGGGGTTCCTTTGTCAGACACTACTACTGTTAACACAGGTTGAGACACTTGTTCCCGGTCAAGTTCTGCTGCAGTTCGTATTACACCAGTTGTTGAATTAATACTAAACCACTTTGCATATACAGTGTCTTGTGTTGAGTTAGCAAATGAATAGACCACATCAGCATTCAATCCAGCATCTATATCTGTTGCATGTACTGTAGCCACAAGCATGTACACTGTTGCATTTTCAAAAACTCGACTTGTGTAGAAATGGCGATCACACTTAGGATGATTATCATTCACATCGCCGACGTTAATTCTGAAGCTTTCTTTAGTGAACTGTGAAGGTGAGCCATTGTCCACACAAGATGCAGTGAGGATAAAATGGTCATTTGTTTCTCTGTCTAGTTGTTTTCCTACATAAATAACAGACTCTGATGTCTTCACATCATATTTCATGCTAAAGAAGCCATCGCCACCTTCCAAGGTAACATTTACTTCGCCATTCTGTCCAGAGTCAGCATCAGAAACAGACACACGAGCCACCTCCTCCCCTACTTTAGCATTCTCGTAGACCTGGAATTGCCCCCCTTTGTGGAACCGTACATGAACTTTAGGGGCATTGTCATTGACATCTTCAATGTTTATCTTCACAAGAGCAATGGAAAAACGTTTATCGTTGCTGTCTTTATTTTCAGCTTTAACAGAAAGCAAATATTCCTTTTTCTTCTCAAAGTTTAATGCAATATATGGTGAAATAACACCAGTAGTTTTGTCAATGCCAAATTCTCTATTGGGATCTGAATGTGTCTCTATAGAATAGTATATATTGGCATTTGTACCGATATCTTTATCTGTAGCAGACACTGTAATGATGGAAGTTGAGGGTTTAGTGTCTTCAGGAATAGAAACAGTGTAATTCGATGAAGTGAAGACTGGTGGATTGTCATTCAGATCGCTCACTGTAACATTCAATAGCAGAAAGTCTTTTCTCTGCGGGGTGCCGCCATCACTGGCAGAAATATTCAAAATATAGAAGTCTCTTGTTTCACGATCAAGGACTTTACCAGCATTCAGCACTAAATCGGCGTACAAATGTTGATTGTGATCCCTCTTAATGTCTAGCTTAAAAACATTTCCAATATTACCTGATAGGATATTGTAGTTCTGCGTTGAATTCGAACCATTATCCGGATCAGAAGCAATGATTTTATAGCGAAATGATGGATGACCCTCTGAGATTGTGACAGTACTATAGCTCCCACCAACGAAGCGAGGAGAATTGTCATTAATGTCTTGAACGTAAATCAAAACGTGGAAAATTGCTGAGAAATCATACATGTCACTGATAGTTACATTATAGAATCCATTTAGAACCGTTTCTCTGTCCAACACAACATTCGTAGTAAGAACTCCACTTTGCGTTATGTGGAAGTCGTTGTTACCCTTTGATGGCGTACTTGCCGTTAACAGATAAAAGGGATTGCCTTGGTTCGAAAGCCTCCCAACTTCAGTTCCTTTAGGCCTTCCTTCAGGTAGATAGAACGAATAAACATTGTTTGCTGCAGAGCAAATGCTGACTTTCCAACCAAACGTACAACACAATAGCACTAACTGCCATAATTGAAGTGTCCGCTTGGATCGTGTCCATGGTATTCCTGACTGTATTTTGGGGATCATAATAGCAGGCACACATACACGTAAATGCTCATCTCTTCCTTTTAACCCATATCAGCGCTGTAAGACGTTCGTTACACCACTAGTTGACTCGTTTTGCTTGATAATTTCCAACAACGTTTTCCATCAAGACGCCATATTCACACAACACTGCATACAATAATAGGACTTCACACAGTGAATATTTGAGCACAAAACCGCTTTCAAAGTCCTCACTTAGGCTTATTTACACATTGCTATTCACCAAGAGGTGTCTTGGTGTGAAAATAAGAAGCGTTTGCAAGGACAAGTTCAATATTCAATCCACTTTATGGAATGTCTCTCTGTCCTTTGTAGATTATTATTCAAATCAGTGCTGTGTGAGCGTCGTGAACCTACCAAGTCACGTGACACCCCAAATGTCTTTAACACATGAGTGGCTTTGTAAAGAACTTCATTGTCAACAACGAAAACCATTCAAAAACATATCAAAAACTCATCTCTCTGCAATTTGGGCAAAGTATTTCAAAGAATAACAATCAGTAGGATCCAAAGGGAACGAGTTTCTAAAAATAATTGCATAGTTCAGTTGTTTGGTTTTGTCATTGAAAGTTTCTCAAGAGGTCAATTCAAGAATTGAAATTCGATTCTGAGATAGCTTCCGTTGAATTCCCTCGAGAACAAGACGTTAATGCAATGAGAATGCCATCTCCATTTTCTCCGGCACCTCAAAAGTACATACATCCAAAACATTGCAAACATATAAACTTTTAGCTGAAACCGTGAGCTGAAATTGTTTGGCAGTACTATAGTAAATTCAATCAAACATGTACAGTATTTCCTATGTGTGTCCATGCTTGTAACATCTATCAATTGTTTGCGGCTTTTTCATTTCCTATACTTGACATTCACGTTACACTAATAGAGTAGAGAGAGATCTGATTGGATCAGCTAATGAAATCAACTGAGCCATGTCGTCATAGCAACGGTGCTAACGCAGATTTTACGAGGTCAAGAAATGCTTTGTTCGATGATTACCCAAGTATAATTATTATAAAGAAGCACTCTACTGGAATGAAAGAGTGTTGAGAAGTCAAAAGCGTTAAAAACATTGCTTTCGTTTGTAAAACACTGTTTTTCGTTGACAGAAGTCCCTTGAAGTACTTGAATGAAAATCCGCTCGAATACTCGATGAAAATCTTGATATTTACTGATTGATACCTTGTGATATTTTTCTAGCAAACAAACTTTATACAATTTTCTCACAAGTTTGGAGAAACAGCAGGGTGGCCACCCACAGTCAATGCATTTAGATATTTTGGTGAATTCCAGTTCGTGCCATTTTTAGTCACTCTAAATTGATCATAGTTTCTGTATACACTACAGCAACCATTACAATAGTAAGTGTCTGAGCTACGTGGTTCTGCTATCCAAAGAATGTACAGTGTTTATCTTTTAATTCAAATGCTAATTACTAAGCTAATTTAGTTTTGTTCTTGAATATTGATAGTTTTTGTGGACTACCATATTGTTCCATTATTAATTTTGTTTTCCAAATACATACAGTGAGTGGTTTACAACACACTATAAAGTTTAGATCCTGTAGTTTTCCAAAACTCCTGTCTACACGCTATTCATGCATAAAACATTCAACTGTATTTTTTTGTCCCTGGGCTTAAATTTTTTCTATCGGTAAAATCTGACTGCCAGTTTCTTGTCTGAATAGAGAGCATGGCATTGAAAGGGTAAAATGTTTTATTTAGCAGGAAATAATGGGACTTCAGTTGAGCGTTCTCATCGACCGACTACTGCAAGCTAAGGAGTGATCTCCAGCTTATCGCCTTAGCTGTAAGTACAATAATAGCATTAGATCAAGTCACGAGGGACTTTAGTAATAAATGATACGCGAGTAAACTTGTGCAATTGATCCCGGCTCAAGAAAACAAACAGAGAAGATCCAAGAAGCCTTTGAAAGCTGGGGTTTCGTGCGCCCGCGGTACCCCAGCGGCTGGACACTGAGCCTACCGTAAAAACTGACTATCTTTTCGGCACAGTGACTAGCGGCACATTGGCCTCAGTCTCCTGGCTAATTAGTTTTCGAGATCAAAGAACACGAAAAAGACTTCAATTTTGAATTCAGTACATCGAACTTTTGTTGAAATCAGTACGGCTGTGCATTCTACTCGCGAAGGCGGGTTATGTAGCAGGGCTGGCCTTCCTCCCCTGAGGCTAATGCACAGGGCTGTTTATGGTTTGTCTTATACCCCGTTCACACCAAGGCTTAAACATGGTTTAAGGTGGTTTAACTAAACAGGGTTAGAAAATTATCTACAAACGCCACGCAACCGCATTTGGCACAAAACTGCTGGTAAACTGTCCTTTATGTTGCACAGTAGAAATTCCAGGTAGTTTGATTCTTGTGAAATTAAACGCCCTTGAATTAGAGAAGCAAGAATAAACCTAGTTTAACTAAACAAGGTTTGGTGTGAATGGGGTATTAGTCTCAATCTTGATCTATTAACGACTCTAAAAGTCTCACTAATGGCTACCTCTCGCACTAGCAACATCTGCATGCCATATGAAATAACATTGATAGTTTTAGACTGGAATTTTTTTTGAAATCCTAGATGTCCGACTGATCTCGACATTTTCAACAATCTCATTTCACAATATGTTTCACGGATGTTTCCATAACCATCGTAAATATGAACTGATTTAATTGCTTAGTGGTGAGACAAAGTGCCACTGAGGGAGGTGATTGCATAAGTATTCAAAGTGCATTCGTATGTACATGGTTTTTGTTTGATTGTTTGTAAAGTAATCGTACAAACACAGTGTACATGACTGGGCGGGGCGCTCTCATCAACACTGGTCAACACCTCATTCATCCTCGTTTCTACACAAAACATTAATAGCTAAAAGCACAGGGTCTAACTACTGCAAGCTAAGGAGTGATCTCCAGCTTATCGCCTTAGCTGTAAGTACAATAATAACATTAGATCAAGTCACGAGGGACTTTAGTAATAAATGATACGCGAGTAAACTTGTGCAATTGATCCCGGCTCAAGAAAACAAACAGAGAAGATCCAAGAAGCCTTTGAAAGCTGGGATTTCGTGCGCCCGCGGTACCCCAGCGGCTGGACACTGAGCCTACCGTAAAAACTATCTTTTCGGCACAGTGACTAGCGGCACATTGGCCTCAGTCTCCTGGCTAATTAGTTTTCGAGATCAAAGAACACGAAAAAGACTTCAATTTTGAATTCAGTACATCGAACTTTTGTTGAAATCAGTACGGCTGTGCATTCTCCTCGCGAAGGCGGGTTATGTAGCAGGGCTGGCCTTCCTCCCCTGAGGCTAATGCACAGGGCTGTTTATGGTTTGTCTTAGTCTCAATCTTGATCTATTAACGACTCTAAAAGTCTCACTAATGGCTACCTCTCGCACTAGCAACATCTGCATGCCATATGAAATAACATTGATAGTTTTAGACTGGAATTTTTTTTGAAATCCTAGATGTCCGACTGATCTCGACATTTTCAACAATCTCATTTCACAATATGTTTTACGGATGTTTCCATAACCATCGTAAATATGAACTGATTTAATTGCTTAGTGGTGAGACAAAGTGCCATTGAGGGAGGTGATTGCATGAGTATTCAAAGTGCATTCGTATGTACATGGTTTGATTGTTTGTAAAGTAATCGTACAAACACAGTGTACATGACTGGGCGGGGCGCTCTCATCAACACTGGTCAACACCTCATTCATCCTCGTTTCTACACAAAACATTAATAGCTAAAAGCACAGGGTCTAAATATCAAAACAACCCTTCAAATCATTACTTTTCCGGTCGTACTTTGACGTAGTAGAATCTTACAAAAACTATGAATGCGGTGTAGGGGTTTAGGAGGTATCGTGATTATCATTATTCAATCAGCTCCGTTGAAGAAGTAGAAATGATTTGGCCGAGAAAACGTCTTGTAAAATGTTTGTAGGAATCAGTTCAGCGCCGGTTCTGTTATAACTATTACAGCAACTCATAAATAGATAGAGGATAGAAGATCAAAGATCAACTATGTCAATATGTTACACCGAGTCTCGTTCTTTCCGCAACATGCTTCAACAAGCCAAACTACACAATCTATTGCATTGTAAATGCCAAGAAAAACAACAGCCAACAATTAACAAAACAAGACTTTCAGTTAATCAGGAACAATTTACATTTCGGCTAAAAAACCACAAACCACAAAATGATGTAGATTTATATTGATGCCTGAAATCATCATTTAGATGCCGTCACGCCGACGTCAATACTCCAGTTTCGAGTTGTTTAGACACTGCTCTACTTCTTGACAAAAGACGCATTTGCTCAGCCTTAGCTATAGCCTCAATCCAGAGAATAAACCCATGGAATTAAAAAATGATTCTATTGTCCTATGTCAACATTTTTCACATTCTCGTTGGTATTTGTGAATAATTTACGCTGAATTGAGGCTAAGGCTGAGCAAATGCGTCTTTTGTCAAGGTGCGTAAACAACTCGAAACTGGAGTATTGATTCCTCCATTAGCGGTAACTACAATCAGTGATAGATGAGACTACTTACACTTGCGAATATTCACAATGCCTCAGTATTTAAAAAAAATAAAAAAAATTGTAGCAAAAAAATATAAGGTATTACTAGCGCTTTCGTCAAAACCTCGCTGTCTTCCCATGGTGAGTTGTATCCCAAGGTCTAGTGAATGAATTAATGTAGTGATAAGTAGGTTGTAAGTCCCGCCCATGGCTTCAAGTAATAAAGCCCATATATCGACGGGTACATACACGATACAACGCCGTCATGCTTGAAACGTTTATGACCATAAATCAACTAGTGATATTTTACAAGAGCCACAAAGACGTAGCAATATTGTTTTGTTCGATTCTTTACAGACGAAAATAACATGTTTTTCTCACGAATTTCGAATAACAATTTTCAGTCAATTTTCACCTGATGCATCCCGCGGCAACTAAACTAGTCATTGTAGTTTGTCAAAATTCTTCAGCAGAAATAAGTTACTGTAACTGCGCCGTATACGTACTTTATTAATCAGTTACCATGATATATCGCATTGTTATTGTATTCTTATACAATTACATTTCTTTGTGGCTCAGTTTTTGAAAGTTTAGAAGCAATATATTTCTGATTTCAGAACAACAGCAGTGCCGTTTCAGCAATTTGTGTACATTCTGTTTTGATATTCGTTGAGACTCATACATGCAGAGATTGGTTCTGTCTTTTGGTATGAAAGCTTTAGCGATTTGCATGCAATTTCTTTCTTCTTTTTTTGTGGAGACAAACTGCTAGTATTTCGGATGTCAGGCGAGGTCCACTTTCGCTGGACTAAAAAAAATCAAAACTTGGTATTCAGATCAGCTCTAAATCAGCAGACAGCCAGCTTGTACTTATTACTTCAACTAGATAAAGCCTCTGCTAGTGATGGTATGGTAGTAGTTTTACGGCTATAGATAAAGCCGTCTGCTAGTGATGGTATGGTAGTAGTTTTACGGCTATAGATAAAGCCGTCTGCTAGCTAGTGAAACTGATGGCATGGTGGTAGTTTTACTATAGATAAAGCCGTCTGCTAGCTAGTGATAGTATGCATGGTAGTAGTTTTACGGCTATATAGATAAAGCCCGGCGTCTACTAGCTAGTGAAACTGATGGTATGGTGGTAGTTTTACTAGATAAAGCCGTCTGCTAGCTAGTGATGGTATGGTGGTAGTTTTACTAGATAAATCCGTCTGCTAGCTAGTGATGGTATGGTGATAGTTTTACTAGATAAAGCTGTCTTGAAGGTAAACGGTGCAGTATACTGCAGTAGTTTTTAATTTACAATCACTTGACCCACAGCACCTGTGTCCTGAAACGATGATAACTTTCAGACAAAACAATAAATCGATTGAATTCTTCATTCTGATAATAATATAAACATTATCTAGCCGGGAGTATATCACCCTTGTATCACCCTTGATCGAACAGCAACATGAAAGAGAACTGATTGAATTGGATATTATAATTACCGTGGTTCAAGTCAGTAAGAATAGACGATCTGAAACATCAAACTTGCTGCAAAACTATGGACGAAAATGGACGAAAGAATAGTTCCATCAACTTGAACTGTGAAGTTATATTTCCCCTACATGTTTATTTCCATTTCATCATTTTCTAATAGATTCATGTGTAGCTTGATAAGACACATAGAGAATCATATGTGCTTAATGGCACATTCATCTATCGCTACATGAGACTTGAGTCAAGTAGTTATGTTGGACTCCAGTCAAGATGCGGTACAGGAACCGACGGCACACAGCGTTTTCCAAAACAATCGTGAAAAGGAAATTAAACTTCCAATGTTGATTAAACAACCGAGCTGACATAAAACAACTCAGGCGACAATTTATACGTAGTGTGCGTACTGTACAAGGTAATTATCGTAGAATGATGGGAGGGAAGTATGTCATAATAGATAGCAGAATTAATTAAAGAGATGTTTAATGAAAAGTTTGATCGTCATATGGACGCAATATGACTAAATCCTTATCATTCTTCTAAACATAAAAGGTTAAAAGTTTAGACAATCAGCTAACTAGCTAAATCATTGGGTGCTCCGCGCCCTTTGATGCAGTATTTAATTAGTGAATGCTTATGAAGGACAGAGGTGGGACACCAATGCATGGCACACGACAGACCACGTATAGATCGTGCCAGGCAGGTACACTGACAGCCCATCCTTACACATCAGTGTACCACATGTTCCACAACCGTTTTCTTATTCTATGCGTTTATGGGCTGAGAGATTCGCAGCTAACCGCATATACGGCTCGGTGGGCCAGGAGTTCCATGGCGGTGGACTGCGTACTTAAGGTTGCTATCTGTAATGCCTTGCGCAAATCTGTAATGCCTTGCGCAAGATAACCCAAGGCAGATTATGCGCTCATCTGCTCTGCGATATGTCGCCTAAAACTGTAATGATAAAACCATGTGGATATGAACAAAGAGCTTTGTTCAGAAATACTCAGACTGGCTCAGTAATGGCAGGACTAATGTGTTGATGAACTCAATGACATACGTATTTACACAACCACAATCACAAGGTCCAATTATTGTGCTCATGCTCGCGTCAGGTACGTTTTCAGGTGCTTGTGTAGTGTAAACTAGGCTTTACAAATGGAATGATGGACATTTACTTAGCAACTGATTGTCGCACTGATGGTCTGACGAACTGGCTGAAACTGAGGTGATAAGAAGAAACGACAAAAAGCTATGCAAGTATTATCATGTAAACTAGACACACATTGGACTCCACCCAAAGACGCTTGTGACATGATTGGTGGGTGCGTTGCAACTAAACCGCCAGGAATATTCACTCTGAATAATGGCCATGTTTATTCTCTATTCATCTAAAGTGATCTATGAATACATTTTATACATTTCTTTATTACTTAAATAATTATGTTGTCGATACAAAACAAAATGGTAAAAATAAGAATAAAAAAATACCAAAACCAAAATCGTATAGATGCGCTATTTGTCGTGGGTCGTGAACAATCTGATGTACTATACACCCCTGCGCTAGTCAGGGAATGCACGGCCGTGCAAGCAAAGGACTACTAAATGCTTCCACAGACCATCCTTGGTAATAACATCGTGTTGTGAAGAAAGATGTATGTATTACATTATGTATGTATTACATTATTATTATGTATTGTATGTATTTACATTATTATTATTATTATTATTACAGGTGTCCGTTGTGTAGAGGCTCTTTAGAGATTTCATTGATTTGCCAGAGATTTCTTAGTCCGCGCTTATGTACTTATGTACATTAGAGGTGTCCGTAAGGGGAGTTCGACTGTACAATACATCTTACCCAGAGGGGAGGGGTGAGCTTTATGTACTCGTGCTACCGAATTGCATTGGTTTCCAACTAAAATGGGTTAAACCTCGTCCCAGTCCCCAGAGGAGAGAAGGCGGTGACCTTCGCCCACATCAAGGCTTGGTTCAGAGCGATTGCTGATTTGCCATCTTCAAGCATGAAAGCACATCCCTGTTGAGCAACAAACACACGTCACTATCTATGCATCTAAAGTAGTGGTCTGCGCTGGTCTGCGGCAAATGTTAGAAGACTGAGTTCGAGTGTTTTGATTGGCTGAATTAGTTACAAGATTTTCGAGGTGTCTGTCCTCGATGAAAGACTAGTGGAAATATCTCTTGAATTGATTCAACGTTCTTTCTCCAGCACATTGGATAGACTATATTACAAATTGGAGGTAATTTTGTCAAAATCAGTTTAAGAACTGCTATCGACAGTAGCAATAGTATTACCTTGATTCGTTGGCCCGTGAAATAGCATTGGTAGACGTCTGAGTGCGATGGTAAAAGTGAACCTGTTGCCACGTCTAAACCACATTCTAAATCGCCTGACTGGGGACCTTCAAAACAAATGGTTATCTTAATCCACTGTATAGAAAAGATGGCGGCTGTACGATTTACCCAGTAATCCTTTGCGAACCTAAATAGTCAGTTATTACTCGCATCTACAAACTATCTGACACGTTCACATAAACAAAGCAGGTAACAGCTTCATACTTAACCTAAATCAGTACTACTCACATCTACAAACTATCTGACACGTTCACATAAACAAAGCAGGTAACAGCTTCATACTTAACCTAAATCAGTACTACTCACATCTACAAACTTTCTGACACGTTACATAAACAAAGCAGGTAACAGCTTCATGCTTAACCTAAATCAGTACTACTCACATCTACAAACTTTCTGACACGTTCACATAAACAAAGCAGGTAAAAGCTTCATGCTTAACCTAAATCAGTACTACTCACATCTACAAACTTTCTGACACGTTCACATAAACAAAGCAGGTAACAGTTTCATGCTTAACCTAAATCAGTACTACTCACATCTACAAACTTTCTGACACGTTACATAAACAAAGCAGGTAACAGCTTCATGCTTAACCTAAATCAGTACTACTCACATCTACAAACTTTCTGACACGTTCACATAAACAAAGCAGGTAACAGTTTCACACTTGCAAATTTTGACGTTTACAGAACTCTGTTTTAATGTTTCTACGAGGTAAAGTGGTTTATGCGCGCAAAGGATTGTGATGTAATGTATTGATCCGCCATAGTTTTCTGTACTGTAGATTATGCGAAGAGTCGTTTTCGTATGAGTGGGGAAGTTACCGCACGCTCCTTGCCGTATTGAAAGAGTTTGATTGGATGAGATGCATCTGCACGCTTTTTGATAAGATTGGTTCAGAAAGGAAGCCATTTGAGTGTCACGGTACCGTAGGTTTCCCAGTCATACGAAAACGACTCTAACTGTCTAAAAGTGTCTGTTGTTGCTCGCTGTCATTACGCTGTTATGTACCTGCTCGTTTTCTAAATCGTTCCCACACTGCGGTTTGCTCTGCTGTGGGTTTTGGCGCAGAACTAGCGGGAAATAAACAAATACGATTAGTATTTTACGGTAGTAAGAAAAGATGAGTCAAAATCATGATAAATGCAGCAATGGTGACAACGATGATGATAATAACAGCAACAGTATTCATGATGATGGAGGTGATGATGATTGTGATGATGATGACAACGATATGATAATAAGAGCAACAGTATTCATGATGATGGAGGTGATGATGATTGTGATGATGACAACGATATGATAATAAGAGCAACAGTATTCATGATGATGGAGGTGATGATGATTGTGATGATGATGACAACGATATGATAATAAGAGCAACAGTATTCATGATGATGGAGGTGATGATGATTGTGATGATGATAACGATATGATAATAACAGCAACAGTATTCATGATGATGGAGGTGATGATGATTGTGATGATGACAACGATATGATAATAACAGCAACAGTATTCATGATGATGGAGGTGATGATGATTGTGATGATGATGACAACGAATAACAGCAACAGTATTCATGATGATGGAGGTGATGATGATTGTGATGATGATGACAACGATATGATAATAACAGCAACAGTATTCATGATGATGGAGGTGATGATGATTGTGATGATGACAACGATATGATAATAACAGCAACAGTATTCATGATGATGGAGGTGATGATGATTGTGATGATGATGACAACGATATGATAATAACAGCAACAGTATTCATGATGGAGGTGATGATGATTGTGATGATGACGATATGATAATAACAGCAACAGTATTCATGATGATGGAGGTGATGATGATTGTGATGATGATGACAACGATATGATAATAACAGCAACAGTATTCATGATGATGGAGGTGATGATGATTGTGATGATGATGACAACGATGATGATAATAACAGCAACAGTATTCATGATGATGGAGGTGATGATGATTGTGATGATGATGACAACGATATGATAATAACAGCAACAGTATTCATGATGATGGAGGTGATGATGATTGTGATGATGACAACGATGATGATAATAACAGCAACAGTATTCATGATGGAGGTGATGATGATTGTGATGATGACAACGATATGATAATAAGAGCAACAGTATTCATGATGGAGGTGATGATGATTGTGATGATGATGACAACGATATGATAATAACAGCAACAGTATTCATGATGATGGAGGTGATGATGATTGTGATGATGATGACAACGATATGATAATAACAGCAACAGTATTCATGATGATGGAGGTGATGATGATTGTGATGATGATGACAACGATATGATAATAACAGCAACAGTATTCATGATGGAGGTGATGATGATTGTGATGATGACAACGATGATGATAATAACAGCAACAGTATTCATGATGATGGAGGTGATGATGATTGTGATGAATTGTGATGATGACAACGATGATGATAATAACAACAACAGTATTCATGATGATGAAGGTGATGATGATTGTGATGATGATGACAACGTTATGATAATAATGATGATGGTGATGATGAATGTGATGATGATGACAACGATATGATAATAATGATGATGTCATTGATGATGGAGGTGATGATTGTGATGATAATAATGATGATGTCATTGATGATGGAGGTGATGATTGTGATGATAATAATGATGATGTCATTGATGATTGTGATGATGACAACGATATGATAATAATGATGATACCATTGATGATGACAGTGGTGGTAGTGGTAGTACTATGATCAAACAAGGTAATCTCCTTACTTTGCTGGTTGATTACAAGCCAGCCACGCCTCTGTTTCAGCTTGGATTTGAAGCGACGGTACACCCAACTCTACCTTGTCTCGGTGAAGAAGATGCCTGCAACCAGATGAACCAACAAGTCATGCCATTATTCTTTTATCAGATGTATTACAGTGTACAGAGTACAATACTTCTCGCACCTGTAAACTAGCCGCAATCATACTTGGTGCCATTTCTATCGCACTCACGAAACATCGCCGCAACGTCGCATGGAATTTCGCACATGTTCAAAACCTCAGCGACTTCGCGCGTAAATTGCACTGAAAAACGCATGAAACTGCGTCAAACATTGCGTCACAAACTCGTCTGAGTAAAGCGGTCTTTAATCACCACACCTACCTTGTTTGTTTCAGCAGTGGATACACTATAGGAGTATACTGTCTACTCATTGCGGTCTTTAATCACCACACCTACCTTGTTTGTTTCAGCAGTGGGTACACTATAGGAGTATACTGTCTACTCATTGCGGTCTTTAATCACCACACCTACCTTGTTTGTTTCAGCAGTGGGTACACTATAGGAGTATACTGTCTACTCATTGCGGTCTTTAATCACCACACCTACCTTGTTTGTTTCAGCAGTGGGTACACTATAGGAGTATACTGTCTACTCATTGCGGTCTTTAATCACCACACCTACCTTGTTTGTTTCAGCAGTGGATACACTATAGGAGTATACTGTCTACTCATTGCGGTCTTTAATCACCACACCTACCTTGTTTGTTTCAGCAGTGGATACACTATAGGAGTATACTGTCTACTCATTGCGGTCTTTAATCACCACACCTACCTTGTTTGTTTCAGCAGTGGGTACACTATAGGAGTATACTGTCTACTCATTGCGGTCTTTAATCACCACACCTACCTTGTTTGTTTCAGCAGTGGGTACACTATAGGAGTATACTGTCTACGCATTGCTTGTAATGCACCAACGTAAGTGCTCAAAGCCACCAACTCTTGTCTTTGTCTATAAAATAATAGAATGAAATCTAACGCGGCGATAAAATGGACTTTCTCAACGTCAACACGGAAGTCAGGAAGGAGGGATAAGAAGGCATGTTGTACAATGTGTGCGCAGTGGTGAGTAAAGGTGTATACTACACTCTCCCCCCTCCCCCAATACAAGTACCTAGGCTGTATACTACACTCTCCCCCCTCCCCCAATACAAGTACCTAGGCTGTATACTACACTCTCCCCCCTCCCCCAATACAAGTACCTAGGCTGTATACTACATTACTCTCCCCCCTCCCCCAATACAAGTACCTAGGCTGTATACTACACTCTCCCCCCTCCCCCAATACAAGTACCTAGGCTGTATACTACACTCTCCCCCCCCCCCCTTCCCCAATACAAGTACCTAGGCTGTATACTACATTCTCCCCCCCCCCCCCCCCAATACAAGTACCTAGGCTGTATATTACACTCTCTCCCCCCTCCCCCAATACAAGTACCTAGGCTGTATACTACACTAGTATAAAAACATCGCACATTACAAGAAAACACCGATCGCTTACTTTTTCACTGAGCTCTGTGCCAGCCTGTCATTCCTAACACAAGACATCAGCTGTACTATCTTGATTACATCGTCTACACCCCAGTATGGCTTGGTCATGGCGTCTTGACAATAAAAACAGTGTTATACAATACACATGTGAGCTTACTACAGACAGACTACACCTACCTCTAGCTAGGTTCAGACCAATATCTAAGGCTAGTTCAGGAGTGTTCGATAGTAGACTACACCTACCTCTAGCTAGGTTCAGACCAATATCTAAGGCTAGTTCAGGAGTGTTCGATAGTAGACTACACCTACCTCTAGCTAGGTTCAGACCAATATCTATATAAGGCTAGTTCAGGAGTGTTCGATAGTAGACTACACCTACCTCTAGCTAGGTTCAGACCAATATCTAAGGCTAGTTCAGGAGTGTTCGATAGTAGACTACACCTACCTCTAGCTAGGTTCAGACCAATATCTAAGGCTAGTTCAGGAGTGTTCGATAGTAGACTACACCTACCTCTAGCTAGGTTCAGACCAATATCTAAGGCTAGTTCAGGAGTGTTCGATAGTAGACTACACCTACCTCTAGCTAGGTTCAGACCAATATCTAAGGCTAGTTCAGGAGTGTTCGATAGTAGACTACACCTACCTCTAGCTAGGTTCAGACCAATATCTAAGGCTAGTTCAGGAGTGTTCGATAGTAGACTACACCTACCTCTAGCTAGGTTCAGACCAATATCTAAGGCTAGTTCAGGAGTGTTCGATAGTAGACTACACCTACCTCTAGCTAGGTTCAGACCAATATCTAAGGCTAGTTCAGGAGTGTTCGATAGTAGACTACACCTACCTCTAGCTAGGTTCAGACCAATATCTAAGGCTAGTTAAGGAGTGTTCGATAGTAGACTACACCTACCTCTAGCTAGGTTCAGACCAATATCTATATAAGGCTAGTTCAGGAGTGTTCGATAGTAGACTACACCTACCTCTAGCTAGGTTCAGACCAATATCTAAGGCTAGTTCAGGAGTGTTCGATAGTAGACTACACCTACCTCTAGCTAGGTTCAGACCAATATCTAAGGCTAGTTCAGGAGTGTTCGATAGTAGACTACACCTACCTCTAGCTAGGTTCAGACCAATATCTAAGGCTAGTTCAGGAGTGTTCGATAGTAGACTACACCTACCTCTAGCTAGGTTCAGACCAATATCTAAGGCTAGTTCAGGAGTGTTCGATAGTAGACTACACCTACCTCTAGCTAGGTTCAGACCAATATCTAAGGCTAGTTCAGGAGTGTTCGATAGTAGACTACACCTACCTCTAGCTAGGTTCAGACCAATATCTAAGGCTAGTTCAGGAGTGTTCGATAGTAGACTACACCTACCTCTAGCTAGGTTCAGACCAATATCTAAGGCTAGTTCAGGAGTGTTCGATAGTAGACTACACCTACCTCTAGCTAGGTTCAGACCAATATCTAAGGCTAGTTCAGGAGTGTTCGATAGTAGACTACACCTACCTCTAGCTAGGTTCAGACCAATATCTAAGGCTAGTTCAGGAGTGTTCGATAGTAGACTACACCTACCTCTAGCTAGGTTCAGACCAATATCTAAGGCTAGTTCAGGAGTGTTCGATAGTAGACTACACCTACCTCTAGCTAGGTTCAGACCAATATCTAAGGCTAGTTCAGGAGTGTTCGATAGTAGACTACACCTACCTCTAGCTAGGTTCAGACCAATATCTAAGGCTAGTTCAGGAGTGTTCGATAGTAGACTACACCTACCTCTAGCTAGGTTCAGACCAATATCTAAGGCTAGTTCAGGAGTGTTCGATAGTAGACTACACCTACCTCTAGCTAGGTTCAGACCAATATCTAAGGCTAGTTAAGGAGTGTTCGATAGTAGACTACACCTACCTCTAGCTAGGTTCAGACCAATATCTATATAAGGCTAGTTCAGGAGTGTTCGATAGTAGACTACACCTACCTCTAGCTAGGTTCAGACCAATATCTAAGGCTAGTTCAGGAGTGTTCGATAGTAGACTACACCTACCTCTAGCTAGGTTCAGACCAATATCTAAGGCTAGTTCAGGAGTGTTCGATAGTAGACTACACCTACCTCTAGCTAGGTTCAGACCAATATCTAAGGCTAGTTCAGGAGTGTTCGATAGTAGACTACACCTACCTCTAGCTAGGTTCAGACCAATATCTAAGGCTAGTTCAGGAGTGTTCGATAGTAGACTACACCTACCTCTAGCTAGGTTCAGACCAATATCTAAGGCTAGTTCAGGAGTGTTCGATAGTAGACTACACCTACCTCTAGCTAGGTTCAGACCAATATGTAAGGCTAGTTCAGGAGTGTTCGATAGTAGACTACACCTACCTCTAGCTAGGTTCAGACCAATATCTAAGGCTAGTTCAGGAGTGTTCGATAGTAGACTACACCTACCTCTAGCTAGGTTCAGACCAATATCTAAGGCTAGTTCAGGAGTGTTCGATAGTAGACTACACCTACCTCTAGCTAGGTTCAGACCAATATCTAAGGCTAGTTCAGGAGTGTTCGATAGTAGACTACACCTACCTCTAGCTAGGTTCAGACCAATATCTAAGGCTAGTTCAGGAGTGTTCGATAGTAGACTACACCTACCTCTAGCTAGGTTCAGACCAATATCTAAGGCTAGTTCAGGAGTGTTCGATAGTAGACTACACCTACCTCTAGCTAGGTTCAGACCAATATCTAAGGCTAGTTCAGGAGTGTTCGATAGTAGACTACACCTACCTCTAGCTAGGTTCAGACCAATATCTAAGGCTAGTTAAGGAGTGTTCGATAGTAGACTACACCTACCTCTAGCTAGGTTCAGACCAATATCTATATAAGGCTAGTTCAGGAGTGTTCGATAGTAGACTACACCTACCTCTAGCTAGGTTCAGACCAATATCTAAGGCTAGTTCAGGAGTGTTCGATAGTAGACTACACCTACCTCTAGCTAGGTTCAGACCAATATCTAAGGCTAGTTCAGGAGTGTTCGATAGTAGACTACACCTACCTCTAGCTAGGTTCAGACCAATATCTAAGGCTAGTTCAGGAGTGTTCGATAGTAGACTACACCTACCTCTAGCTAGGTTCAGACCAATATCTAAGGCTAGTTCAGGAGTGTTCGATAGTAGACTACACCTACCTCTAGCTAGGTTCAGACCAATATCTAAGGCTAGTTCAGGAGTGTTCGATAGTAGACTACACCTACCTCTAGCTAGGTTCAGACCAATATCTAAGGCTAGTTCAGGAGTGTTCGATAGTAGACTACACCTACCTCTAGCTAGGTTCAGACCAATATCTAAGGCTAGTTCAGGAGTGTTCGATAGTAGACTACACCTACCTCTAGCTAGGTTCAGACCAATATCTAAGGCTAGTTCAGGAGTGTTCGATAGTAGACTACACCTACCTCTAGCTAGGTTCAGACCAATATCTAAGGCTAGTTTAAGGAGTGTTCGATAGTAGACTACACCTACCTCTAGCTAGGTTCAGACCAATATCTAAGGCTAGTTCAGGAGTGTTCGATAGTAGACTACACCTACCTCTAGCTAGGTTCAGACCAATATCTAAGGCTAGTTAAGGAGTGTTCGATAGTAGACTACACCTACCTCTAGCTAGGTTCAGACCAATATCTAAGGCTAGTTCAGGAGTGTTCGATAGTAGACTACACCTACCTCCTAGCTAGGTTCAGACCAATATCTAAGGCTAGTTAAGGAGTGTTCGATAGCAGACTACACCTACCTCTAGCTAGGTTCAGACCAATATCTAAGGCTAGTTAAGGAGTGTTCGATAGTAGACTACACCTACCTCTAGCTAGGTTCAGACCAATATCTAAGGCTAGTTCAGGAGTGTTCGATAGTAGACTACACCTACCTCTAGCTAGGTTCAGACCAATATCTAAGGCTAGTTAAGGAGTGTTCGATAGCAGACTACACCTACCTCTCTAGCTAGGTTCAGACCAATATCTAAGGCTAGTTCAGGAGTGTTCGATAGTAGACTACACCTACCTCTAGCTAGGTTCAGACCAATATCTAAGGCTAGTTCAGGAGTGTTCGATAGTAGACTACACCTACCTCCTAGCTAGGTTCAGACCAATATCTAAGGCTAGTTAAGGAGTGTTCGATAGTAGACTACACCTACCTCTAGCTAGGTTCAGACCAATATCTAAGGCTAGTTAAGGAGTGTTCGATAGTAGACTACACCTACCTCTAGCTAGGTTCAGACCAATATCTAAGGCTAGTTCAGGAGTGTTCGATAGTAGACTACACCTACCTCTAGCTAGGTTCAGACCAATATCTAAGGCTAGTTAAGGAGTGTTCGATAGCAGACTACACCTACCTCTAGCTAGGTTCAGACCAATATCTAAGGCTAGTTCAGGAGTGTTCGATAGTAGACTACACCTACCTCTAGCTAGGTTCAGACCAATATCTAAGGCTAGTTCAGGAGTGTTCGATAGTAGACTACACCTACCTCCTAGCTAGGTTCAGACCAATATCTAAGGCTAGTTAAGGAGTGTTCGATAGTAGACTACACCTACCTCTAGCTAGGTTCAGACCAATATCTAAGGCTAGTTCAGGAGTGTTCGATAGTAGACTACACCTACCTCTAACTAGGTTCAGACCAATATCTAAGGCTAGTTCAGGAGTGTTCGATAGTAGACTACACCTACCTCTAGCTAGGTTCAGACCAATATCTAAGGCTAGTTCAGGAGTGTTCGATAGCAGACTACACCTACCTCTAGCTAGGTTCAGACCAATATCTAAGGCTAGTTAAGGAGTGTTCGATAGTAGACTACACCTACCTCTAGCTAGGTTCAGACCAATATCTAAGGCTAGTTCAGGAGTGTTCGATAGTAGATAGTATTGCAGAGCTTCAAGGAATTTCTCTTGTTCGCATAATTCCTCTGCTGTTGCTGAACACTCCTCCAGACTTGGAAAGCCTGCCTGTAAGATTTAAATCTCATTACAAATTTTGTCCAAAATTGTAGTTTGTAAAACTAAAGGAAAAACACATAAAGTTGCTTACTCAATCAGCGCTCATAATGAGTCTTTTTATGTGTACAGGAAAGGTTTCAGTGTAGTGTACATACCTTAGCATGTAGATCATTAACCTCTGCAGGAGGTGCTTGACATCTTGCACACAACTTAAGCAGGCACTCGTCATTCTTTGGAATAGTTTTAAGTAACGTGAGAGCTGCTTCCCTGGCAGTAAGGAAACAAAACGTAAAACAGATATTTGTATGAATGCGCTCTTTGACGGGCTTCCTGTGGTACACCGCGGGACCATATTGGGATCCCTGATGATTAAACTAGCTGGGATGCCTGTGGTTGAAGTGGTATATCATAGTGCAGTAAAACACTATTTGTTGTAAATAAAGTTACCATTTATTTATTTTTTCACATTTCCATGAGAGTAGTTCTTCAGCTCGATGGAACATGAGAGAGTCTGTAGCTTGAAGTACCACACCCATACTGACTGCTAACTCGAGCTCATTGCCACGAACTAGCTTGGATAATGCTAACTGTACAAACAACAAACGATGGCGTTTTAGATATTTATTTTCATCACCGACCAACACCATCATCGTGATTGCCATCATCATCACCGTCTTCATCACCATCAACATCAACATCGTCTTCACCACTAAAGGCCAAGTAAATCGTGCAACTTGTCGTGTATTGTTGAGTTGCAAGTTGCAGAGCAATGTTGCTCGTATATTTCTACTCCACGCGTAACTTAATTTCTCGTGCAAGAAAATGTTCTGTTTCAAGTTGCACGCTGTTATTGATGAGGACCTATTAAACGGTCGAAAGGCTTTTGGATAAATTGATCGTAGCTGTATGGCGTTTTTCCTTGTCTACACTATGCACGCTGTTATTGTGCGATTTTCTTGGCCTTAGCACCGCCAATACCATCTTCCACCATCATAATTGTCATGGTCATAATAATTAATATTCATATTAATCTTCACCATTATCATCACTATTGTTATCATCCTGCATCTTATCATCATCATCATCATTATCATTCAACAACATTGCATCCTTCCTCCTCCTCATTGCCATCATTAGCTTCATCGTCTTCATTACCATCATAATCATCATAATATCATGACGTTGTCATTATCGTTATCATAATATCATGACGTTGTCATTATCGTTATCATAATATCATGACGTTGTCATTTTCGTTATCATAATATCATGACGTTGTCATTATCGTTATCATAATATCATGACGTTGTCATTATCGTTATCATAATATCATGACGTTGTCATTATCATCATCATAATATCATGACGTTGTCATTATCGTTATCATAATATCATGACGTTGTCATTATCGTTATCATAATATCATGACGTTGTCATTATCATGACGTTGTCATCATCATCATATCATGACGTTGTCATTATCATCATCATAATATCATGACGTTGTCATTATCGTTATCATATCATGACATTGTCATTATCGTTATCATAATATCATGACGTTGTCATTATCGTTATCATAATATCATGACGTTGTCATTATCGTTATCATAATATCATGACGTTGTCATTATCGTTATCATAATATCATGACGTTGTCATTATCGTTATCATAATATCATGACGTTGTCATTATCATCATCATAATATCATGACGTTGTCATTATCGTTATCATAATATCATGACGTTGTCATTATCGTTATCATAATCGTTATCATAATATCATGACGTTGTCATTATCGTTATCATATCATGACGTTGTCATTATCATCATCATAATATCATGACGTTGTCATTATCGTTATCATAATATCATGACGTTGTCATTATCGTTATCATAATATCATGACGTTGTCATTATCGTTATCATAATATCATGACGTTGTCATTATCGTTATCATATCATGACGTTGTCATTATCATCATCATAATATCATGACGTTGTCATTATCGTTATCATAATATCATGACGTTGTCATTATCATGACGTTGTCATCATCATCATATCATGACGTTGTCATTATCATCATCATAATATCATGACGTTGTCATTATCGTTATCATAATATCATGACGTTGTCATTATCGTTATCATAATATCATGACGTTGTCATTATCGTTATCATAATATCATGACGTTGTCATTATCGTTATCATAATATCATGACGTTGTCATTATCGTTATCATAATATCATGACGTTGTCATTATCGTTATCATAATATCATGACGTTGTCATTATCGTTATCATAATATCATGACGTTGTCATTATCGTTATCATAATATCATGACGTTGTCATTATCGTTATCATAATATCATGACGTTGTCATTATCGTTATCATAATATCATGACGTTGTCATTGTCATAATCATCACTGTTACCTAGCCTCCTCCGCATGCAACTCCAACGGAACGGAAAGGAGAGGCCGAAGGCCGAGAGAGTGATGGGATCCCTGTCCCAGCGAGGCCGAAGGCCGAGAGGGACTTGGCCCTAAGGAGAAAACGGAGGAGTTGCCTGCCAAAACTCGACAATGTTTTTCCCATCTGCGCATCTCAAAGTGCGCATCCAACTGCTACTGACCAGGGAGGTGTAGTTTGAATTTGGCTTACCAGGGGATAGTCTCCCTCGCAGCCGTGCTAAGTGTCGTCACGCAACGCTCTCTCCCCTCAGACACTTAGCACGGCTGCGAGGGAGACTAACCAGGGGACCACTCTCGAATATTATTTGCGTCAGCGGATAACGCCAGATGACTGAAGAAGTAAAGGAATTCAGAGTTTAATAACGCTGATATAATCGACGTTACTTTGAAAGCAAAGTCAAGCTATGAAGAAGCTCTTAGGACTGCTTGTGTCCTCAGTCGATTCAAAGTGCCGTGTTCAAGGGAGCACGTTAAAATGTTGCTTGTTTGTCGTGGTTTTCGTCGAAAATATCGAACGTATATAAAGAAAACACGATAACTCGGAAAATGAGCCTTGAAACGAACTGGCCTCGTCAAGCAACATTTTAACGTGCTCCCTTGCCGTGTTGTGTTGATTTGACTAGGGCCGTACCGAAATCAGAGTAATTTTCGAAATTCAAATCCATGACCGGCTTGTCAAGGTATTTCACAGCCCAAACAAAGCTAGGATAGTTTGAATCGGTTAACTTAATTGCTTACGCTTCAAATTATACAAAAACATCGACTGTCGGACATATAATATTTTCAAAACCCTGTCTGGCAGTTCGCGATGTCAAATTTCTAAGTCCGTGTTATGTTGATTCACTGAAGGTCATCGTAGGTCAGTACCGATTCAAATCCATGGCCGGCTCACAAGGTATTCGATCGAAGCCCTGATAAAGCTAGGATAGTTTGAATCGGTTAACTTAATACATAAACATCGACTTCCGGACATCTAGTATTTTCAAAACCCTGTCCGGCGGACATCTATACGGTGTACATGTGTTTTTTCTTGTATGGCGGTTGAAGCCGTACTCGACTTTCAGAAACCTTTTATTCAATTTTGAGTTCGCTTTCCTTTTACTTGTCTTAATATCTTCTTGTACTCCGTGCTACATACTGGAATTCTACTTTTAAAATACGTCTTTGAAGCGAATTGAAGGTATACTGACGCCCCAGGGGGGGTACTCAGGGGTATCAGTGACGGGGAGGTGCGAAGGCTTTTTGGGGGTTTGAAATTCGCGGCTTGGGACTTTTTTTGGGTTTTCATTTTTCTGGTGGCCTTTTTTTTATATAAAGATTTTGTCAAGGACTTTTTTTGGGGTTGATAAAAATGATATCCTACCGTTCTCGATTTTATGCGGAGAAAAATTGGACTTTTTTTGGGTTACGATATTGGGCCGTTGGACTTTTTTGGGGTCTTGTTTTCGCGTAATGGACTTTTTTTGGGTTAAAATGTTTGGCCTCGTTCGCACCTCCCCGTCACTGATACCCCTGAGTACCCGCCCTGGGACTGACGCAGTTGTTTTCCTCGACAAAATCGTATATGACAATATACCCCAAGGGTACCGGGGGTGAAGTGAGGCGTCCCAAAGGTGAAGTGACATGTCCATACACTTCGAGTTTTGGCAGGCATCTCGCCTTTCCTTTTTTTCTCCGGCCTAGCGCCTAGTCTCCCTCCGCCAGTAACACAGGCAACCCAAAGACACGTTTATAGAGAAAAACGAACCGAGAGAAAAACGAGTCTTACGTGAGATGCCTGCGGAGGAGGCTAACTGTTACCTTGATGTTCCCTACAGATAGATGACAACATGCTGCCTGTACACATTGTCCCTTGTAATAATACCAGTCAGCTAGAGTGCTACTGGTTAACTGTAACAGACTGATAACACAATCATATATCATTAGATACCACTCGGTGGGGATGTGAAAAAAGACTCATGGGGAGGAAGTGGGGATGTGAAAAAAAGACTCAGGGAGAGGGAGTGGGAATGTGAATGTGAAAAAAGATTCAGGGAGAGGGAGTGGGGATGTGAAAAAAGACTCAGGGAGTGGAGATGTGAAAAAAGACTCAGGGAGAGGGAGTGGGGATGTGAAAAAAGACTCAGGGGGAGGGAGTGGGGATGTAAAAAAAGACTCAGGGGGAGGGAGTGGGATGTAAAAAAAGACTCAGGGGGAGGGAGTGGGGATGTAAAAAAAAGACTCAGGGAGAGGGGGTGGGAATGTGAATAAAGACTCAGGGAGAGGGAGTGGGGATGTGAAAAAAGACTCAGGGAGAGGGAGTGGGGATGTGAAAAGACTCAGGGAGAGGGAGTGGAGATGTGAAAAACGACTCAGGGAGAGGGAGTGGGGATGTGAAAAAAGACCCAGGGAGAGGGAGTGGGGAAAAGGAAGTCAGACTTACGCTTTTGACTGCTGGTTCACTTCATGCTGTAGTTTCGGGAGAATATCATTCTTTCTCAAGTCAGGAATACTGTTTGCATTATTGTCTTGTAGAATAGGAAAACCAGCTTCGCATGCAACTTGTGCCACAAGGAATGCATCATGGAGCTGACCACGTGATGTAAAGAATGAAACAAGCTGAAAAGCAATACTTTGTGGTCAGTGGAAACACCCAAACAATAGCTGTCTTGTAATAGTTATAAGACAATCGCTACGTGTATGTTGAAAATCGCTCTTTCTTAGAATGTCTGACACGTGATTGTCACAATCGATCGATGTCTCCTGGTGACATGATTAAACATTCTAGAACCTGCTAACAGGTTGAAGGGAGGGGTAGGTGAGTAGTCGTCCCCACCCTTCCAGACACTTCCAAGTGGATCTCAGGAACCATTGACATGTGCAACAGTATGAAGGAAAGAGAACTTCCTGCAGTAAAGTAGAGGTGATCACATAACCGTCAATCCTGGATGATTCCTGTTAAGACGGCAAATTAAAACAATTCGTGTCTCGCCAACCTGTTTAGTATTTCCTGTTGCAACACAGTAAGGTACAGCATTATCATCATCCTCTTGAACCAACTGACCAGCTCGTCTGGTGAGAGAAAGAATAATTGTGTTAGACAACGATATTACAATGATAACTTAACAGTCAATAGTTCTACCTTTCAATCAACAATTTCCAGTATTCCATAGAGACACCGGGAGCTACAGCCAGAGCTTGTCCCACTGAAAACAACATTCATTCAGTTTAAGAACATTTGAATATATAAAATATTTAAGGGCTGTTACACCAGGAAATATTTCATGGAATTGTTGTCTTGCAACAACTGAAAGCGCGAGTTGCACAGTCGCGAGGGAAGTCGCCTACTCGCTGCAACACAAGTTGTACGAGGGGAGCTACACTAGACAACGCTGTAAGAATTTGTAGCAACGTTGCCGCAACCATTGCAAAGAAGAAGTGACTTCCTTTTTAAAGCCATGGCTACACGAGCGATTTTTTGCTTGCACAGGCGACGCGATTTTTTGAAATCACCAACGCTCGGTGGTGGCTACACGAGCGATAAATACTCATTTTGAAAAACCAATGCCTCGATTTCGTTCTTGCACCTTATTGGCTAGATAAGCTTTAGTTGCGTCGCGAGTGCAAGGAAAAAGTTGCAGAGTAGCTACACGAGCGACTGTCACGAAAAGTTCAACTCATTTAATTTCTCGTGATTTTTTTTTGTGCTATTTTTTCAGCTGTCGCGTCGCCTGTGCAAGGGTGGCTACACGGGCGATTTTCACCGCGCGTGGCGATTTCCAAAAATCGCGTCGCCTGTGCAAGCAAAAAATCGCTCGTGTAGCCGCGGCTTAAAGGAAGGACATATTTTGCGTGATGTTGTACCTGTCCTAGTTCCACCATCAGTTCACAGTATCTTTGTAGTTGACCAATTCTAATGTGAATGCTGGCTGCATTGCGTAGTTTCTCATCTTGACTGTTGCTTAGCGACCCTGTGCTTAGTCGAGACATCTTGATTGTCTCGAGTTCTTGAGCTTCAGACTAGGAAAATCATCATCATCATCATTACCATCATCAACATCATAATCAGTGGTAGTCAGCACCACTGCCTGCCTCAACCACCACCATCACAACTACCACTACCACTATTACCACCACCACATAACCACCACCACAATCACCACTACTATCACCCACACCACCACCACCACCATCACAACTACCACTAACACTATTACCACCACCACAACCACCACTACTATTACCCACACCACCACCATCATCATCAGTAGCATTACCACTGATGTAATCATCATCATTACCATCATCAACATCATAATCAGTGATGGTCAGCACCACTGCCTGCCTCAACCACCACCATCACAACTACCACTACCACTATTACCACCACCACAACCACCACTACTATCACCCGCACCACCACCACCATCATCGTCATCATCAGTAGCATTACCACTGATGTAATCATCATCATTACCATCATCAACATCATAATCAGTGGTGGTCAGCACCACTGCCTGCCTCAACCACCACCATCACAACTACCACTACTATCACCCGCACCACCACCACCACCATCACAACTACCACTAACACTATTACCACACCACTACCACAACCACACTATTACCCGCACCACCACCACATAACCACCCACCACAACCACCACTACTATTACCCGCACCACCATCATCATCATCACAACTACCACTAACACTATTACCACCACCACAACCACCACTACTATCACCCACACCACCACCACCACTACTATCACCCCACCACCACCACCACCACCACTACTATCACTCACACCACCACCATCATCAGTAGCATTACCACTGATGTACCATCATCATCATTACCACTGATGTCATCATCATCATTACCATCATCATAATCAGTGATGGTCAGCACCACTGCCTGCCTCAACCACCACCATCACAACTACCACTACTATCACCCGCACCACCACCACCACCATCACAACTACCACTAACACTATTACCACCACCACATAACCACCACCACAACCACCACTACTATTACCCGCACCACCATCATCATCATCACAACTACCACTAACACTATTACCACCACCACAACCACCACTACTATCACCCACACCACCACCACCACCACCACCACTACTATCACCCACACCACCACCACCACCACTACTATCACCCACACCACCACCATCATCAGTAGCATTACCACTGATGTAATCATCATCATTACCATCATCATAATCAGTGATGGTCAGCACCACTGCCTGCCTCAACCACCACCATCACAACTACCACTACTATCACCCTCACCACCACCACCACCATCACAACTACCACTAACACTATTACCACCACCACATAACCACCACCACAACCACCACTACTATTACCCGCACCACCATCATCATCATCACAACTACCACTAACACTATTACCACCACCACAACCACCACTACTATCACCCACACCACCACCACCACCACCACTACTATCACCCACACCACCACCACCACCACTACTATCACCCACACCACCACCATCATCAGTAGCATTACCACTGATGTAATCATCATCATTACCATCATCAACATCATAATCAGTGATGGTCAGCACCACTGCCTGCCTCAACCACCACCATCACAACTACCACTACCACTATTACCACCACCACATAACCACCACCACAATCACCATCATCATCATCATCATCTTCGTCATCATTATCATCAACAACAACGTTTACCGATACTTCATCATAATTCATGGATACAAATATCTGACAATAATCAAGATCGATGTTCCATACTCACAGCTTTATACTTGATTAAGTGTTTGGAGTGCATTATTCCTTTACTGTACGACATAGTCAGTGTACTCTCTCGTCGTCATTCTTAAGGACATCCACCAAATCCCAGAGATTCTGGGCTCCACAGGGAGGCTATAGGACACAAAAATACATAACACCAATATCAATATACTGTATTACATTAACCATTCTCTGACCAAACACACTTCTAAAGAGCATCATCATCATCATAAATACATAACATAAATATACTGTATTATATTAACCATTCACTAACCAAACACACTTCTAAAGAGCATCATCATCATCATAAATCATCATCATCATCATAACATAAATATACTGTATTATATTAACCATTCACTAACCAAACACACTTCTAAAGAGCATCATCATCATCATAAATACATAACATAAATATACTGTATTATATTAACCATTCTCTAACCAAACACACTTCTAAAGAGCATCATCATCATCATAAATCATCATCATCATCATAACATAAATATACTGTATTATATTAACCATTCACTAACCAAACACACTTCTAAAGAGCATCATCATCATCATAAATACATAACATAAATATACTGTATTATATTAACCATTCACTAACCAAACACACGTACTTCTAAAGAGCATCATCATCATCATAAATACATAACATAAATATACTGTGTTATATTAACCATTCTCTAACCAAACACACTTCTAAAGAGCATCATCATCATCATAAATACATAACCAACATAAAAATATACTGTATTATATTAACCATTCTCTAACCAAACACACTTCTAAAGAGCATCATCATCATCATCATCATCATCATCATCATCATCATCATCATAAATATAATAAATATACTGTATATATTAACCATTCACTAACCAAACACACTTCTAAAGAGCATCATCATCATCATAAATACATAACATAAATATACTGTATTATATTAACCATTCACTAACCAAACACACGTACTTCTAAAGAGCATCATCATCATCATAAATACATAACATAAATATACTGTGTTATATTAACCATTCTCTAACCAAACACACTTCTAAAGAGCATCATCATCATCATAAATACATAACATAAATATACTGTATTATATTAACCATTCTCTGACCAAACACACTTCTAAAGAGCATCATCATCATCATAAATACATAACATAAATATACTGTATTATATTAACCATTCTCTAACCAAACACACTTCTAAAGAGCATCATCATCATCATAAATACATAACATAAATATACTGTGTTATATTAACCATTCACTAACCAAACACACGTACTTCTAAAGAGCATCATCATCATCATAAATCATCATCATAACATAAATATACTTTATTATATTAACCATTCACTAACCAAACACACTCCTAAAGAGCATCATCATCATCATAAATACATAACATAAATATACTGTGTTATATTAACCATTCACTAACCAAACACACTTCTAAAGAGCATCATCATCATCATAAATACATAACATAAATATACTGTGTTATATTAACCATTCTCTGACCAAACACACGTACTTCTAAAGAGCATCATCATCATCATAAATACATAACATAAATATACTGTGTTATATTAACCATTCTCTAACCAAACACACTTCTAAAGAGCATCATCATCATCATAAATACATAACATAAATATACTGTATTATATTAACCATTCTCTAACCAAACACACTTCTAAAGAGCATCATCATCATCATAAATCATAACATAAATATACTGTATTATATTAACCATTCACTAACCAAACACACTTCTAAAGAGCATCATCATCATCATAAATACATAACATAAATATACTGTATTATATTAACCATTCACTAACCAAACACACGTACTTCTAAAGAGCATCATCATCATCATAAATACATAACATAAATATACTGTGTTATATTAACCATTCTCTAACCAAACACACTTCTAAAGAGCATCATCATCATCATAAATACATAACATAAATATACTGTGTTATATTAACCATTCACTAACCAAAACACACGTACTTCTAAAGAGCATCATCATCATCATAAATCATCATCATAACATAAATATACTTTATTATATTAACCATTCACTAACCAAACACACTCCTAAAGAGCATCATCATCATCATAAATACATAACATAAATATACTGTGTTATATTAACCATTCACTAACCAAACACACTTCTAAAGAGCATCATCATCATCATAAATACATAACATAAATATACTGTGTTATATTAACCATTCTCTGACCAAACACACTTCTAAAGAGCATCATCATCATCATAAATACATAACATAAATATACTGTGTTATATTAACCATTCTCTGACCAAACACACTTCTAAAGAGCATCATCATCATCATCATAAATACATAACATAAATATACTGTGTTATATTAACCATTCTCTAACCAAACACACTTCTAAAGAGCATCATCATCATCATAAATACATAACATAAATATACTGTGTTATATTAACCATTCTCTGACCAAACACACTTCTAAAGAGCATCATCATCATCATAAATACATAACATAAATATACTGTATTATATTAACCATTCTCTGACCAAACACACTTCTAAAGAGCATCATCATCATCATAAATACATAACATAAATATACTGTGTTATATTAACCATTCTCTAACCAAACACACTTCTAAAGAGCATCATCATCATCATAAATACATAACATAAAATATACTGTATTATATTAACCATTCTCTGACCAAACACACTTCTAAAGAGCATCATCATCATCATAAATACATAACATAAATATACTGTGTTATATTAACCATTCTCTGACCCAAACACACTTCTAAAGAGCATCATCATCATCATAAATACATAACATAAATATACTGTGTTATATTAACCATTCTCTGACCAAACACACTTCTAAAGAGCATCATCATCATCATAAATACATAACATAAATATACTGTGTTATATTAACCATTCTCTAACCAAACACACTTCTAAAGAGCATCATCATCATCATAAATACATAACATAAATATACTGTGTTATATTAACCATTCTCTGACCAAACACACTTCTAAAGAGCATCATCATCATCATAAATACATAACATAAATATACTGTGTTATATTAACCATTCTCTGACCAAACACACTTCTAAAGAGCATCATCATCATCATAAATACATAACATAAATATACTGTGTTATATTAACCATTCTCTGACCAAACACACTTCTAAAGAGCATCATCATCATCATAAATACATAACATAAATATACTGTGTTATATTAACCATTCTCTAACCAAACACACTTCTAAAGAGCATCATCATCATCATAAATACATAACATAAATATACTGTGTTATATTAGCCATTCTCTCTAACCTTCTAAAACACACTTCTAAAGAGCATCATCATCATCATCATCAATACATAACATAAATATACTGTGTTATATTAACCATTCTCTGACCAAACACACTTCTAAAAGAGCATCATCATCATCATCAAATACATAACATAAATATACTGTGTTATATTAACCATTCTCTGACCAAACACACTTCTAAAGAGCATCATCATCATCATAAATACATAACATAAATATACTGTATTACATTAACCATTCTCTAACCAAACACACTTCTAAAGAGCATCATCATCATCATAAATACATAACATAAATATACTGTGTTATATTAACCATTCTCAAACAACCAAACACACTTCTAAAAGAGCATCATCATCATCATAAATACATAACATAAATATACTGTGTTATATTAACCATTCTCTGACCAAACACACTTCTAAAGAGCATCATCATCATCATAAATACATAACATAAATATACTGTGTTATATTAACCATTCTCTGACCAAACACACTTCTAAAGAGCATCATCATCATCATAAATACATAACATAAATATACTGTGTTATATTAACCATTCTCTAACCAAACACACTTCTAAAGAGCATCATCATCATCATAAATACATAACATAAATATACTGTGTTATATTAACCATTCTCTAACCAAACACACTTCTAAAGAGCATCATCATCATCATAAATACATAACATAAATATACTGTGTTATATTAACCATTCTCTAACCAAACACACTTCTAAAGAGCATCATCATCATCATAAATACATAACATAAATATACTGTATTATATTAACCATTCACTAACCAAACACACGTACTTCTAAAGAGCATCATCATCATCATAAATCATCATCATAACATAAATATACTTTATTATATTAACCATTCACTAACCAAACACACGTACTTCTAAAGAGCATCATCATCATCATAAATCATCATCATAACATAAATATACTGTATTATATTAACCATTCACTAACCAAACACACTTCTAAAGAGCATCATCATCATCATAAATCATCATCATCATCATAACATAAATATACTGTATTATATTAACCATTCACCAACCAAACACACTCCTAAAGAGCATCATCTGGGACAAGTTCCTGATATGCCTTTACCCACCCTTCCCCTCTATTCTTAATTGTCTCTTTCATCACAAGAGGAATAGAAGTTGAGCTCTGAATGAGAAACACAAGGAGCTCACAATGTACTTACTGTGAAAAAATTGGAAAAGAGTTTGATTGCTGTGAAATATGCATTGTCTCCAGCCTTCTCGACTGCATTCTTAATGTCACGTGATGTCCTGCCAGATAACAATGGTGGAGTGCTTGCTGACAGGGCCTCCTCTGGTCAAACAAGGATTAAATTAGTTCTCAAGTCCCCCTCGGCCTAAAAACAGAACAGGCATCCCAAGACACAGAAGGTCGCATATCATTAGTAATTGTAGCTTACCTAACGTTGAGCTAATGACCTCTGTCCATGGTCTCTGTGCAAGAACATCAATCTGTAATGAGGTTGCTAGGTGACCTAGTGACCATATTCTTAGGGTGGAGTCCCGTGAGCATGACGCTATAGTGAATGGACGATGTCTGTGACATGACAATCCTGGTGTAAATAAACATTAAAGTTGATTGTTTTGTGTTATGGTTCATCCATCCATGCATCCATCCATGCATCCATCCATTCATCCATCCATCCATCCATCCATCCATCCATCCATCCATCCATCCATTCATCCATCCATCCATCCATCCATCCATCCATCCATCCATCCATCCATCCATCCATCCATCCATCCATCCATCCATCCATCCATCCATCCATCCATCCATCCATCCATCCATCCATCCATCCATCCATCCATCCATCCATCCATCCATCCATCCATCCATCCATGCATCCATGCATCCCATCCATCATCCATCCATCCATGCATCCATCCATCCATCCATCCATCCATCCATCCATCCATCCATCCATCCATCCATCCATCCATCCATCCATCCATCCATCCATCCATCCATCCATCCATCCATCCATCCATCCATGCATCCATCCATCCATGCATCCATGCATCCATCCATCCATTCATTCATCCATCCATCCATCCATCCATCATCCATCATCCATCCATCCATCCATCCATCCATCCATCCATCCATCCCATCCATCATCCATCCATCCATCCATCCATTTGTCTCTACATCCATCCATCCATCCATTTGTCTGTACATTCATTCATTCATCTGTCAATTCATCAATCATCCATCCATCCATCCATTTGTCTCTACATCCATTCCATCCATCCATCCATCCATCCATCCATCCATCCATCATTCCATCCATCCATCCATTCATTCTTCCATCCATCCATCATGTTCATTCTTCCATCCATCCATTCGTTCTTCCATTCATTCCATCCATCATTCATTCATTCCATCCATCCATTCATCATTTCCATCTGTCAATTCATCAATGTTCATTCCATGCATCATCCATCCATCCATCATCCATCCATCCATCTCCATCCATCATCCATTCATTCTTCCATCCATCCATCCATCCATCAATTCATCCATTCCATGCATCATCCATCCATCCATCTTCATCCATCCATCCATTCATTCTTCCATCCATCCATCCATTCATTCTTCTATCTGTCAATTCATCAATGTTCATTATTCCATCCATCCATCCATCCATTCATTCGTTCTTCCATCCATCCATCCATCCATTCATTTCTTCCATCCATCATCATCATCCATCCATCATTCGTTTCCATCCCATCCATCCATTCTTCTATCTGTCAATTCATCAATGTTCATCCATCCATCCATCCATCCATCCATCCATCCATTTGTTCATCCATCCATCCATCCATCCATTCATTCATTTCTTCTCCATCTCATTCATCATGTTCATTCATTCATCATGTTCCATCCATCCATCCATCATTCGTTCTTTCATCCATCCATCCATCATCCATCCATTCGTTCTTCCATCCATCCATCCATCCATCCATCCATTCATTCATTCCATCTGTCATTCATCAATGTTCATTATTCCATCCATCCATCCATCCATCCATCCATCCATTCATTCCATCCATCATCATCCATCCATCCATCCATCCATTCATTCCATCCATCCATCATTCCATCATTCATTCTTCATCCATCCATTCATTCATTCTTCTATCTGTCAATTCATCAATGTTCATTATATCATCCATCCATCCATCCATCCATCCATCCATCCCATCCATTCTTCCATCCATTCATTCATTCTTCATCATCTGTCAATTCATCAATGTTCATTATCATCCATCCATCCATCCATCCATTCATTTCTTCCATCCATCCATCCATCATTCATTCTTCCATCAATTCATCAATGTTCATCATCCATCATCCATCATCCATTCCATCCATTCCATCCATCCATTCCATTTCTTCATCCATCCATTCATTCCATCCATCCATCCATCTTCCATCCCATCCATTCCATCCATCCATCCATCATTCATCAATGTTCATTCATCCATCCATCCATCCATCCATTCATTCTTCCATCTGTCAATTCATCAATGTTCATTATTCCATCCATCCATCCATCCATCCATCCATCCATCCATTCATTCTTCCATCCATCCATTCATTCCATTCCATCTTCCATCTGTCATTATTCATCCATCCATCCATTCATTTCATTCCATTCATTCATCCATTCATATTCCATGCATCATCCATCCATCCATTCATTCCATCCATCCATCCATCCATCCATCCATCCATCCATCCATTCATTCATCCATCCATCCATCATTCATTCATCTGTCAATTCATTCATTCATTATCATTCATCTGTCCATCCATCCATTCATTCGTTCCATCCATCCATCCATCCATCCATCCATCATTCATTCATCCATCCATTCATTCTTCCATCCATCCATCCATTCTTCTTCCATCCATCCATTCATTCATTCTTCCATCTGTCAATTCATCAATGTTCAATTGTTCATCCATCCATTCATTCGTTTCCATCCATCCATCATCATGTTCATTATTCATCCATCCATCCATCCATCCATTCGTTCTTCCATCCATCCATCCATCCATTCATTCTTCCATCTGTCAATTCATCAATGTTCATTATTCATCCATCCATCCATCCATTCCATTCCATCCATTCATCCATTCATTCTTCCATCCATTCATCATGTTCATTTCATCCATCCATCCATCCATCCATCCATTCATTCTTCCATCCATCCATGTTCTTCCATCTGTCCATCCATTCATCATTCATCATTCATTCTTCCATCTGTCAATTCATCAATGTTCATTATTCCATCCATCCATCCATCCATCCATCCATTTTCCATCTGTCATTTCCATCCATCCATTCATTATTCCATCCATCCATCCATCCATTCATTTTTCTCCATCCATCATTCATTCATTCCATCTTCAATTCATCATCCATTCATTATTCCATCCATCCATCCATCCATCCATTCATTCTTCCTTCATCCATTCCATCATTCTTCCATCCATCCATCCATCCATCCATTCATTCGTTTCATCCATCCATCCATCCATTCTTCCATCTGTCAATTCATCAATGTTCATTATTCCATGCATCTATCCATCCATCCATTTGTTCATCCATCCATCCATCCATCCATCCATTTGTTCTTCCATCCATCCATCCATTCATTCATCCATCCATTCCATCATTCATTCTTCATCTGTCATTCATCAATGTTCATTATTCCATCCATCCATCCATCCATCCATCCATCCATCCATCCATCCATCCATTCATCCATCCATCCATCCATCCATTCCTTCCATCTGTCAATTCATCCATTCCATCCATCCATCCATCCATTCATTCTTCCATCTGTCAATTCATCAATTCATCAATCCATTCATCCATTCCATTCCATCATTCATTCATTCATCTGTCCATCCATCCATCCATCATTCTTCCATCCATCCATCCCATTTGTCTTCATCCATCCATCTTCCATCATTCATTCTTCCATCTGTCAATTCATCAATGTTCATTATTCCATCCATCCATCCATCCATCCATTTGTTCTTCCATCCATTCATTCATTCTTCCATCTGTCAATTCATCAATGTTCATTATCCATCCATCCATCCATCATCCATCCATTCATTCTTCCATCCATCCATTCATTCCATTCCATCCATCCATCCATCCATCCATCCATCCATTTGTTCTTCCATCCATCCATCATTCTTCCATCTGTCAATTCATCAATGTTCATTATTCCATCATCATCCATCCATCCATCCATCCATCCATCCATCCATCCATCCATCCGTTCATTCCATCCATCCATCCATCCATCCATTCGTTCAATTCATCAATGTTCATTATTCCATGCATCCATCCATCCATCCATTCGTTCTTCCATCCATCCATCCATCCATTCGTTCTTCCATCCATCCATCCATCCATTCGTTCTTCCATCCATCCATCCATCCATTCGTTCTTCCATCCATCCATCCATCCATTCATTCCATCCATCTGTCATCCATCCATCATCCATCATCCATCCATTCAATGTTCATTATTCCATCCATCCATCCATCCATCCATCCATCGTTCTTCCATCCATCCATCCATCCATCCATCCATCCATTCGTTCTTCCATCCATCCATCCATCCATTCGTTCTTCCATCCATCCATTCGTTCTTCTATCTGTCAATTCATCATTATTCCATGCATCTATCCATCCATCCATTCGTTCTTCCATCCATCTTTTCTTCCTTTTGCCCATCTACCAATACCATTAGCAATGCTTACCATAAACATCAGCTCCATGATCTTTGACTGTCTCTAAACATGAACCATTCCTACAAAAACATCAACTCCCTTAATCTAAGCAATAATGTTGTTGCCAAAAGCACTCAAACCTAAATGACAAGACTGAAAAGTAGCATGGGTAATGTTAAACAATGTACCTTTTTGTCACAACGATGGTGACTAAAATGTTGCCTCTACTCAAACCACTGATGGTCATTGGCAATGGAGTTGGCATTAATATACATGTACCTTCTTCTTGTAGAAAACAAACCAACAATTGAAATTACTCATGATACCCTTCAGTCTTGTCACATGGACTTGTGTGCTATTAGCGACAACATTAATTAAAACAGCAGTATTCAACCTAATTAATTTTAGTACCTTGTGTCCCATACTTTTATTGTGTAGTCCCAACTGCCTGAAAGTAGCAAGTATGCGATCTCTGGGTTCCAAAGTAAGCCTCTGATTGGAGCTTCATGTCCCTCCAGCACAAGTACACAGAAGTCCTGTCAAAGAGTTTTTCCAGCAATAGGCGTTCTTTTGTTGTTTTGGGAGAGATTTTGGGGGAACTTGTCCCATTCCTCGCTCGTCCAAAATTTCCAAAGTTCCCCCAAAACAACAAAAGAATGCCTGATCTGCAGGCTATACATGCAGCCATTAAATCCAGTCTGTGGCAAATGTTAGAAGACTGGGTTCGAGTGTTTTGATTGGCTGAATTAGGTACAATTTTTTCGTGTTGATAAAAACTAGTGGAAATATCTCTTGAATGGATTCAACAGTCTTTCTCCAGCAGTTTTTAAATTGGAGATAATATTGTCAAAATTGAAGAACTGCTACATTGTATATATCTCAATGGTTATAACACTTGTACACAGTCTTACAATGTATATGCCACAGATGGGTTAAATAGGTTAATACTGATGTTTTTCTTTCAAAACAGGTGTCTGTTGTGAAGTTACCTGTGTGTAGTCCCAAATCCTGATCGTCCTGAAGTGTAGAAATGTAAATGTAGAAACAGGATTACATTATGTTGTATAGAATGCAGGGATTAAATAGATCATTCTACTGAGCAGGTCAAAAGATAGGTATTCCTTGGATAAATCCTTAGTTGGATAACAGTATCAACTTATAAGGATTTATCTAACAGATAGTGTGAACTATCCATTTTTCGAATAACTGGTGCCAGTAGAAGGATTAATGTATTCCAACTGCATGCTCTCATCTTGTGCCAATCCCCAACTACAAAGTTCTATTTATATTTGTCAAGACCATGTTTTTTTTGTTTTTTTGTTTAATGATTTTTATTACTATTATTATCACAATCTGTACAGATTGCCAAGACTCTGTTACCTATCGTCAGAACCAGAACACAACACCCCTTCTCTTAGTGGGCTCCATTTGACATGGAAGACTTTGGCTGTGTGTCCTATAAACAGATATACAGTATATACTCAAGGTATTGTTATGCTTTGTAGCTGACATAGAGTTATTTTCGTATGAGTGGGAAAACCTATGGTATGGAGTTACGGTCACAGCTGTATGGAATTGAAGACATCTAATCAACCAATCATAGTGGGCAAAATCATTGTTCAACCAATCAGAATGCTTGGACACAGCATGGTTACCGCACGGCACAGTCACCAGATGGCACGAACCGTACTGTAACTACCTCCCAGTCATACGAAAACTACTCTATCTAGCAGTTTAATACTGACCTGAGAAGACTTTAAGTGGCATCTCGGTATTTGCAGGGACATAATACACACGGACATTCTTATCCTCACATCCAGTCGCTAACATGTCTCTGTTTAAAATAGAAGTATATGAGCCGTGTCTGTCGTGTGCGCCGGACATATAAACATATATAGTTACCTGTTATTAAGGCTCCAGTCGCAACCATACACAGCGCCAGGGTGCTTGTACTTCTTGACAAGTGAACCATCAACTCGCCTTACCACGCTGCAGTAAAATCAACAAACTGCCACTTAAGGTCAGATTCCATATAATCATCACTATCATCATGATTGCTCCACCTACTTCAAAATGTATTCAAGTGATGATCACATATGATCCAGACAATGAGGACAAACCCAATCTGTCACTTCGATAGAACTGAGGTCTATCTGGAAGATCACGATCATCCAAATCATCCAAATCATCTTGATCATTTGCAATCCCCCAGAGTGTTTCCAGTATCATTGTCTCCCAATCACTTGAACACATGTTGAAATGATTTGGACGACGGTCATATAGAAACGTTCAGCCTTCAGGAGTTTTCGTGACTTGACTTTAAACTACCACTATATCAACTCTGCTACACCAGCATGTAGCACACAAACCTACCAATAGTAATCTGCCCCACATGATGCTATTCTCTGTGGATCCTTGTGATTCCAGCTCACATTATATACACTACTCTTGCCATGCTAGATAACAACAAAACATATAGTGTAATGATTCCAAGTCTAGACGAGGAGGTTTCTGTCAACACACAGCTTACCTCAGTAAATTTCTTGACTATTTTCCTTCTTCCGATATCCCAAATAAAGACACCATTCTTAGCTGTTGCACCAGCAATACAGTTCAATTCACCTGGATGGCACACAGATAGTAATAATAAAATTATGGTGATGATGATGATACTGATGATAGTGATGGAACAGGTGGATTACAATGGTGAATAATGATGATGATCACGGCAGTCATAATGATGACAGTGATGGTGGTGGTGAATAACGATGATGATGATCACGGCAGTCATAATGATGACAGTGATGGTGGTGGTGAATAACGATGATGATGATCATGGCAGTGATAATGATGACAGTGGTGGTGGTGGTGATAACGATGATGATGATCACGTCAGTGATAGTGATGACAGTGATGGTGGTGGTGATAACGATGATGATGATCACGGCAGTGATAATGATGACAGTGGTGGTGGTGGTGAATAATGATGATGATCACGGCAGTCATAATGATGACAGTGATGGTGGTGGTGAATAACGATGATGATGATCACGGCAGTCATAATGATGACAGTGATGGTGGTGGTGAATAACGATGATGATGATCATGGCAGTGATAATGATGACAGTGGTGGTGGTGGTGATAACGATGATGATGATCACGTCAGTGATAGTGATGACAGTGATGGTGGTGGTGATAACGATGATGATGATTGATCACGGCAGTGATAATGATGACAGTGATGGTGGTGGTGAATAACGATGATGATGATCACGGCAGTGATAATGATAACAGTGATGGTGGTGGTGATAACGATGATGATGATCATGGCAGTGATAATGATGACAGTGATGGTGGTGGTGATAACGATGATGATGATCACGTCATTGATAGTAATGACAGTGATGGTGGTGGTGATAACGATGATGATGATCACGGCAGTGATAATGATGACAGTGGTGGTGGTGGTGAATAATGATGATGATCACGGCAGTCATAATGATGACAGTGATGGTGGTGGTGATAACGATGATGATGATCATGGCAGTGATAATGATGGCAGTGGTGGTGGTGGTGATAACGATGATGATGATCACAACAGTGATAATGATGACAGTGGTGGTGGTGGTGATAACGATGATGATGATCACGGCAGTGATAATGATGACAGTGGTGGTGGTGGTGAATAACGATGATGATGATCATGGCAGTGATAATGATGACAGTGGTGGTGGTGGTGATAACGATGATGATGATCATGGCAGTGATAATGATGACAGTGGTGGTGGTGGTGATAACGATGATGATGATCATGGCAGTGATAATGATGACAGTGGTGGTGGTGGTGATAACGATGATGATGATCATAGCAGTGATAATGATGACAGTGGTGGTGGTGGTGATAACGATGATGATGATCACAACAGTGATAATGATGACAGTGGTGGTGGTGGTGATAACAATGATGATAATCACGGCAGTCATAATGATGGCAGTGATGGTGGTGGTGAATAACGATGATGATGATCATGGCAGTGATAATGATGACAGTGGTGGTGGTGGTGATAACGATGATGATGATCACGGCAGTCATAATGATGGCAGTGGTGGTGGTGGTGAATAACGATGACGATGATCACGGCAGTGATAATGATGACAGTGGTGGTGGTGGTGATAACGATGATGATGATCACGGCAGTCATAATGATGACAGTGGTGGTGGTGGTGATAACGATGATGATGATCACGGCAGTCATAATGATGACAGTGATGGTGGTGGTGAATAACGATGATGATGATCACGGCAGTGATAATGATGACAGTGGTGGTGGTGGTGAATAACGATGATGATGATCATGGCAGTGATAATGATGACAGTGGTGGTGGTGGTGATAACGATGATGATGATCACGGCAGTCATAATGATGACAGTGATGGTGGTGGTGAATAACGATGATGATGATCATGGCAGTGATAATGATGACAGTGGTGGTGGTGGTGATAACGATGATGATGATCACGGCAGTGATAGTGATGACAGTGATGGTGGTGGTGAATAATGATGATGATGATCACGGCAGTGATAATGATGACAGTGATGGTGGTGGTGAATAACGATGATGATGATCACGGCAGTCATAATGATGGCAGTGATGGTGGTGGTGATAACGATGATGATGATCACGGCAGTGATAATGATGACAGTGATGGTGGTGGTGATAACGATGATGATGATCACGGCAGTGATAATGATGACAGTGATGGTGGTGGTGATAACGATGATGATGATCACGGCAGTGATAATGATGACAGTGATGGTGGTGGTGAATAACGAAGATGATGATCATGGCAGTGATAATGATGACAGTGATGGTGGTGGTGATAACGATGATGATGATCACAACAGTGATAATGATGACAGTGATGGTGGTGGTGATAACGATGATGATGATAACAAAACAGTGATAATGATGACAGTGGTGGTTGTGATGATAATGGTGGTGGTTGGTGATGATAATGGTGGTGGTGATAGTGATGGCGATGATAATGATAGTAAGTGGTGATGTCAGACAACAGAGGTGGTGGAAGTTTGGCAATAATGATGGTGGTTATGATGGTGATCAGCAATATGGTAATGACAGCAACAATGGTGATGATGATGATAGCAATGGTACCCATGATAATGCACAGTGTAACAATGATGATGATGGTGATGATAAGATCATTACCTGGTGCCCATTATAATACATAGATAATCCCTTCATTCTTGGGTGGTGATGATGATGGTGATTATAACAATGATGATGATGGTGATGATAAGATCATTACCTGGTGCCCATGATAATGCATAGATAATCCCTTCATTCCCGGGTGGTGATGATGATGGTGATTATAACAATGATGATGATGGTGATGATAAGATCATTACCTGGTTCCCATGATAATACATAGATTAATCCCTTCATTCCTGGGTGGTGATGATGATGGTGATTATAACAATGATGATGATGGTGATGACAAGATCATTACCTGGTGCCCATGATAATGCATAGATAATCCCTTCATTCCCGGGTGATGTGTCAACCTAAACAAAGATATAACCACTATTATATATACTGGTATATGTCATACCTTAGTACACATTGAATACTTACTGCCGACAAGGTGTTGACATTCCATATTTTAAGGGTGCCATCAAATGAAGCTGTTGCCAACAAATCAGGGTCTTCTGGTTTGAATTTGCAGTCAAATATAGTTTCTATGTGACCCTATGTATTGATTACAAATATAACATATTACATACTATTTTATTCTAGCAAACTTAGAATTCAGAGACATTTTGTAGTTTTATATTTTAACCTTCAGTATTTTTAGTAGTGTACGTTTTTATTTTTGGAGTGATGCACTTCCTCTTGTAAAGATTATTATTTATTATTTTTTGCTATTATTATAATATATTATTATTATAAGTACAGTTGAACCCTGCTATCTCGAACTCGGTTATCTCGAACTACCCGCTACCTCGAACACAACCCCATTTCCCTTGGATTTGCCCCTGTTTTTTCAGTCATTTACTATGGGCTATCTCGAACTCGGTTATCTCGAACTCCCCGCTATCTCGAACTATTTTGGGTTCCCTTGACCCAAATCAACCCCGGTTATCTCGAACTCTAACGATAAAGTCGATGAACAAACAGCAGAAAGTGTCACAACACAGTTCGTTGGAAGCCAAAAACATCAATTGAACTTTAATTGTTCAGTATACATAAGTGGATTAACATTCTACCTTTGTTCGAATTCGCGTATCCTGTGCCGCCTCACAAACAACTGTATCAAAATGTATATTTGATGCGTTTGTTGCATATTTTTTCAAACAAAATTGTATGATATACAACTGTAGCTGTATTTGAAACACTGTGTTAAATATTAATGAAAATATCAGTGAAATGACACTGACCCGGTTATCTTGAACCCCGCTATCTCGAACTAATTTTCCTTTCCCTTCAGAGTTCAAGATAGCGGGGTTCTACTGTATTGTAAACAACTGCTTCAAACTATCAAACATATTTGTACAGCATACAGTCAACTCTCGCATTATGGAAACCCACCATTACGGACGCCATATATGACCATCCTGAAGGTGTTTGCTAATAACGAGAGTTGACTTTAAATCTTAATATGGTCTAAACGAAGCAAAGGAAAAGCACACCAGGTATTTATGTAGTAACATAAATACTTACCATATCTCTTAGGAAACTCCACTTGCGCTTCCCAATATCATATAACCCAACCCCTCCATCCAAAAACGTGCACAAAACCTGTGCAGGTGGGAGAGAAATGTCCCCTGATGATGGAGTTGATGGTGGTGCTACTGCAGATGACGTTGATGATATCGGCCCTTGTAGATGTCCATTTGTAGTAGTAGATGTATCGCTATCATGTGATATGACGGTTAGTGCATGAAAGCCTGTCTTTTTTAATTTGATACTTCCTATCGGTGTGGATTTGGAGACGTTCCATATACGAAGTGCTCCTACTTGTGTATCTGCAAACAGCACAAGAAATGAACTTTAAGTTAGAACAAATAGAGTCATTTTCATTACCCTGGTTCCAAAGGCTTTGTCAAACTCTATAATACGATGTTTGTATGCCGCCGCGAGCTGCAGCAAGAAATAACAAAGCCTCTGGTTGTAGCCATTACGAATCTCACTTTCATGCAGACACAATGACAGATACAATCGACCAATCAGCGAAGGGGGATCGTCTTACAAAATTCGCTGATTGGTCGATTGTATCTGACATATTTGAAGGCTGTCATTCATTAGGTGTCTGCATGAAAGTGAGATTCGTAATGGCTACGACCAGATGCTTTGTTATTTCTCGCTGCTTTGCAGCTCGCGGCGGCGTACAAACATTGGAACAAGGGTAATGAAAACGACTCTATTTGTTCTAATACAATCGACCAATCAGCGAATTTTGTAAGATGATCCCCCTTCACTGATTGGTCGATTGTATCTAACACGTTTGAAGGCTGTCATTCATTAGGTGTCTGCATGAAAGTGAGATTCGTAACGGCTACAATCAGAGGCTTTGTTGTTTCTTGTCTCGATACTTCGCAGCTCGTGGGAAGCCGTACAAAGATCGCATTCTGACAAAGCCTCTGGAACCAGGGTACGTTTTCATGAGTGGGAGTGTTACCGCACCGTCATCACACCTCGCCTTGCTGTATTGAAAGAGTCTGATTGGATGAGATGCATCTACATGCTTTTTGATTGGTTCAGAAAGGAAGCCATTTGAGTGTCATGATACCATAGGTTTCCCACTCATACGAAAACAACTCTATCATTTCACTCCTGACATGACAAAGATCTATACAGCAGTGTCCTTTCATTTCTTGCAAATTGTGTGGAATATTTTCAGCTTAATTCCACATTTTGAATGCACAGTGAGATTACAGTAATATCAAAGGCGATTTGTACCATACGTGTAATAAATTTTGTTTCACAAAATTCCCTGGAATTTTGAATACCATATATATATATAATAATATAAGCTTTATTAACTAACTCGGCAAAGGTTCCCCAGAATGATGGCTGCCTGACCAATCCCTTGGACAGTGGCATAGCATTAGTGTTTATTAGAGACATTTTTGTATGAGTGGGAAAGCTACAGTACCGTGCCATGCCATATTGAAAGCGTTTGATTGGTTTAGAAAGGAAGTCATTTGAGTGTCACGGTACCGTAGCTTTCCCACTCATATATGAAAACGACTCTATTACACTTACCACCAGTGACGAACATTCCAGGAGCTGTTGGTATCCAAGCTAATGTATGTATCTTTGTCGCAAGACTTGAAAGCTTAAAGTTCATGATGACGGTCATTGAAGTACTATCAACCATTCTTACGCCAAACTTTGCATTAGATACAAGTGCATAGTCCACTGATAGAGGGTCCCACTCAATTGCAGTCACAGGGTCCTCCTCGTCAGGATCATCATCAGTATCTGGTCTTAAACAATGCTTATATGGTTTGGCATCAGGTGATATTACAGATAAACTACCATCTGTATGACCAAACAGTATTTTACCAAACTTGTTAGTGTTCCAGCGAAACAGACATATATCAGAGAAGAACGAAACAGAATTGAATTGTTTAGATACTATTCCCCCACCTTCTGACAGGTGGTTCCATGTGTAGAGAGGTCCACGGCCATATATATATGCAATAACCCCTGCGTCAAAGGGACACCAACCGATACACGATGGAACACGTTTGATACTGTCAAGAACAGCAATGATTTTTTGTTCTGTGACATTCCAGATGCAAATACGACAGTCAGCACCTGCACTGGCAATAATGTCACTGTCATTAGGATGCCAACATAAAGAGGTGATGGTTTTCTTGTGTTCAGACATGATACTTATCAATTTGTACTCATTACAGTGCTTGTCAAGCTGTATGGAAATAAGGAAAGGAAAAAATTGAGTTTTAAGTTTACAGACACTGCTGTACTCCTTGACAAAAGACACATTATTTTGTGCATCAACCCGTGGAATCATATAAAGTTTCTATTGTCCATGCAATGTCAACATTTGTTCGCATTCTCGTTGGTATTTGTAAATAATTTACACTGAATTTTAAAAGGCTAAACCTGAGCAAATATGTGTCTTTTGTCAAGGAGTACAACGAGTATTATATCATTAATTCATCATACAGAACAGCAATGTTATACACTGGACACTTCACGCAAACAAACTAGTGCGTGCACTGATAATAGAATGCACCAGTGAATTTCTTTAGAAGCCGGTTGCTATAATTTCAAAATCAGTGCGTCAGTTCCATATGCGGATCAGACATGTTTATTTTGAAGACTTTTAATTGTAACGACCGCTTACTCTAGTAGGGTCACCTATCTACTTCAAATGTCATTGAAACCCCTATGGCAGTCTGTCCCTGACCTGAAAATTGAAACTTAGTAATGAGATACATCTGTAGTTCCTTTTTGTAGCTACGGCCTTCTGGGAAGGCGTAGCTACTATGCCATCGAGTGTGAAAGTAAGTATGTCCGTAAGTAATTTTCGGGTTGACTCGGATTCGTTCGGAAAATCCGATTGAAGTGAGTCGAACGAGAGCGAAGACGAGTGAAGACTAGTAAACCTTTTCCCGATGATACCAGATGTATTTTTGTTCTATTCTCGTCTTGACTGGCGTTTTGTTTGACTACATTTTGACAATATTGTCAACTCTCGTCAATAATCGACTTCTTATCGATTGCAACGTACACGCTACGTTATCTCCAAGTGCTCGATGTGTGATGTTTACGAGTGAGGTAAAGCCGACTATTGACAATGAATTTGTGCTTTTCTGCATCAGTAATCAAACACAGCTTCAAGCAATGTGTCCAGTGTTTTCCCGTAATTAATTGTTCAGGTTTTTTGACAATCTTTAAGCTTATATAATTTCCATCAGGCAAACGATCGCCGAACCAAGATGTTTGTTCAGTCCGGCGTTGACGGCCACGGTAGTCTTCTAGAATATCACGTACTTGTTTAGCACAGCATTAAAACATGCATTGCTATTACAATTAGTTACAGTTCTATTATATCTGTTCTCTCAAGTAAATGATTGTTACGATTACCAAATGTTGTTGTTGATTAAATTATAAATAACTTAACAGTCAGTATTTTCGTAGTTATTGGCTCAGTCTTCGTGTAGACCAAGGAGCTGTGCCAGACTGTTGTTTGTTGTCGATTTCCGTTCATATCGTTTACTGAATTACTTGTGTAAAACTTGTGAACAAACGTTTGTTTTTATTTTTGTTATTATGGTACATTATATATATATTTACAGCTTTACTGTTCTTTTGGACAGACGAAAAGCCATTGGTGGAAATGCTATCATTAAACCATTATTATAATATTTATTTTCATTTTTGTTACACCAACATCACAACATTTTCTTTTCACATTACAATTTATTTTCTCCATAATTTCTTTCCTTCATTTCTCTACTGTATCTATTTTTCTCTTTTCTTAACTCATTGTCTATTCATTTTATTACTGGCTTCACAGCAGTAGCTACATGCAGTCCTAGACTGCCTATTTTTCTAATCCTGTTTCTATTGAAGGCCATGACTGCTAGATCATGTTATTAAATCAGCAGCCAGACATTAGTTCGTATACTCAAACAAAAAGTAACTCCAATCTGTTGTTTTAAAAACAAACAAATAATAAAAATATTATAGATTTTGTTCATTCTGTATATAGTAAAATAATCAAAGACAATGACACAGTTTACATTTTCGATATTGCTATATAACTTTTAAGATCCAATCATGATCAAGCAATTTGATAAGCTCTTTTATTTATCTTCCCTTTGTCATGTAGTTAATGATATGGGCTGTTAAATTGATTCTCGAGAATAAGCACACGAAAGGAAGTATAAAAACAAATAAACCCGCACAGTTACTGGGATTAAAATCAATCAATGAATTCAATGCAAGAGTGTTTTAAAAAGTGTTCGACTGGCTCTCGGGAGATATAAAAATACCTATTAAGCTTATATATCATTGAAACCCGAGTTTTACAACAAAGAAGTCATGTACCATATAAACGAACCCTAAATAAAACATTCCATTCTCGAGTATCGTTCAATTATGTCAAGATTTGGGCTGATTACTGCACACACAAAAAATTCGAATACGGTCTTCAAGAACAGGATATTCGTGCAAATAAGCAAAGTTTTTAGTCCGAATTCTTCGCAAGTTCGTGCGATATTTTGTAGTCTAATGTTCAAAGATCTTAACGATTTTATTCCGTTTTCAACACGCAATTTCTACGGAAGACGCGACAGCTTGAAGATCGACACACCGCATGCACACTACTACAGACAATAAAAATTATTTCATACCGTGAAATAAATGGCGAGATTTAATTTGATTTGCTAAATGTCGCAACCTGGTCGCATGCGATTATATAATGAAAAGTATTTGGGTTAAACACCGGTCGAGTGAGATACGTGTTTTGAGCGAAGGAGAGAAAAATGAATTTCACTAAAAATATTGACCAGTCGGAGCTCAAAGAAATATTATTTCCTCAAATTGTTTCTCTTTGTGAACATAAGCACTTGACAACTGCTGCGTTTGTAGTGTGAAAAGCACAGAATATAAAAGCTTGAGTGTTACAAAAAGAGGTTGACTTTGAAGCCTCAGGCCAGGGATTTTAGTGTGTAAAATAATCAAACCGCAGAAATTATAGATCAGATTTGAGGCGAAACTTTTGTGATCAATCAAACCACAAACTTGATCACGGGAAATAGCCCACAATTTAGCTTCTATATAAGAGTTAAACTGTTGAAATCCCAGTCAAGATTTCTATCACGAATGGTAAAGACATCATTTTTATTTTGTGGCTTTAGCGTTTTTGTTGAAGCGTTCATAAATAATATTGAGCGATGAGAAAGTTAATGTCAAATAATATAAAGTACATGTACAATATTGATTAAACATTTCCGCGGAACACTTCGTCTTGAATTCTTTCGAACGACGCACAGCAATCTTCCTACGAAGCCCATAAGCTGTACAGAGTGTACTCCATCGAATAGCATGGTAAATAAATACAACAAAGTTCTATTATATATGTTGACAGGACATTAACTACCAAAGTTCAACAAGATTAAACTTACTTCATAAATGTAGATGGCGAGGGTTGCACAGTACCCGAACCTCTCCCCTGTACTACTAGCAGAACACACGTCAAGATTCCATGGCTGACAGCCTGCTGCCAGGAGTCCAACCTGCCGCATGAGGGTCATAGTTGTCGAGTTTAACAGCCGTTTAGTTGAGTATTGTAAGTTGTTTTCCTCAAGACGGCGTCCACCGCCATTTTTGTGTTCCTTCGCGACCAATTAGACACCAGGTCCTCGCGGCCTTAGGAAATGAGGTTCGGAAATTGTTCTTTTTGACAGAACGCGTAGAAATATAATAGTGTATATTAAAATGAAGAACTTATGCATGTACTCCTTATATCGCTTAATAGAGGTATAATTTACACACAGAAGGAAATGGTCGGCTAACAATCTCACAAAGATGCGAGAAATATAAGCCTAGATAAGCTACAACAACATTTAAGAATTATCCAAATCACGTTATGGTACTAGTTGTCCCGCTAGTTGTCGGCTATAGTACTTCATCATTTGGAGCAGGCGAACTGGCAAATCACATCATTTTCGAAGGGAAATGGCCTGTTATGAAGGATATATCCTAAAGAAAGACAAAAAACAAAATTACACTATAAACGGTCTAATATGGACTGCACAATGCCAATTTACAAAATTATGTCCATTAAGGTTTTAATCAAGTTTTTGGCGATTTTAGTCTGTTTGTTATGATGGTTTATTTTTAGCCATACCATTTGGTAGCTTTACATTATGAATATTGTCATTTTGTCGTGTTCTCATTCCCATTTGTACCGCAATTCTCGATATGAGACCTTTGCGTGCAGAAACGCGAAGCACAAATGAGTTGGTCGATTGTTCTGTAGCCGACTCAGGATCAATTTATCAAAAATAATTGCTAGTTACTATAGTAACAGAGGGCGTTGAGTGATTCCTTGAAACTGTTTTGAGTGGATTGAATATACTGTATATCATTCAGGTAAAGACAGTTTGTCGACTTGGCACCCGTTCAATTTGCCCATAGTGGATATTTCAATAAATAGTAGGTGGGTGGGCCGGAAAGGGATAAATATTAACATGGCAAAAGTCGAGATACTAGCTAATATAGCTATCAGCATTACTGCCAAATATTTCGCAGTCCAAGAGCCGAGTTCATTGTTTTTCTTTAGGAAATCTTAAAACAACAACTAATGATACCTGTTCTGCAGACACCTAACAATAAAAACACCTGTATTTATTGACCTCTTACAAACACTCGAAAATGTCTAATGAAAGACTCCTGGAAACTCATTCTGCGTAATTTCATTTTGGCTCATCAACTCAAGAGATCAAATTAATAAGTCCTGATTGGGAATTAATAGTCATGTTGCTTCTGCCACGACCGTTTGGCAGCCGTTTGGTAGAGAGGCCATTTTAGATGATCTCGTGCTGTGATTGGCTGAAATATCTAAACACTGAATGGCCGTAACAGATGATGTAATGCTGTTCAGCTGATTTATTATGCAAAGGTTCCAAATCTAAGATCAAAGAATTTGACTCGAAAAAATCGTCCAAAAAAGGTATGTAACGATCGAAAACTATTATTCTGTTACTAAATCTACTGCATTTTGAACTATTTATGGATGTATTCGCGGGTTTAAATCGTCGAATTCATTCTCAGATGTAAATCAGGTGTTCCAAAACCGTGATTGTATTTTTACTTCTAAAATTGCCTCATTTTTATAGAATTCAAAAGTATTAAAATTACTCGTAAAATTTGCTATGTGACTGAAAATAAGTAAAGACTGAAATTATAATTAACTTAACTTTCAAGTTATAGCAATGAATTCTAAAAAGACTGTGAAACTTGCATATTTGGTCTCGAAAACCTATCAGCTAAAATATTTTTTCAAGGGTAGGATCGATAAGTTCCCGGCGTTCATTGGTTAAAAGCTATATAATCTTAATCGACCATCCGCGTCAGTCTGACACACTAGTTTCACGTGTCAGTGAATTTGAAAGCGATCTGAGTGAAACGAAGATGTCGCGGAAAAAAAAACACTGTCAAAAAGTCTCTTAAGATTAACACTGACAACGAAGGACAGCTCCTAATTGAACTAAGTGTAAGCTCCAAAAGTGTCACTAACTCTACTCTGAGTACTAGTGCCTCAAATGTAGAGTATACGTGCTTCGTGGAGTCCATGTCTCAGAAGACGTACTAAATAAAGTTCTTTTCAGGTGGACGAATAATTAAAGATGAATTCGTATGTAATTCTTCTTGTTCTTGCATCTGCGCTGATATCTACGTACGCAGGTAACGTAATCATAACTTTAACTGAAAGAGAAATAGCTGGGACCCTACCGGGTTAGTTATCACATACACCTATTCCAAAAATCCGCCGTTGTCCCCGCCGAAAGCAACAAGCAAGAAGCTGACGACCGCAAAGGGCATTGGGACTTTTTCCTTATTCATTGATTCATCCGTAAACATTTTGACAACATGTATATTTTCAAATGGCCAAACAGTTCCAAATGATTGCTATTCAACGCTCGTAGGGATAACTTCTCAGATACCACGGATAAATTAATTAATTAGGAGATTCCCAAAGTCCTTTGCGGTCGTCAGCTTCTTGCTTGTCGGCTTTCGGCCCGGACAACGATATTTGGAATAGGTGTATACAGCTATTTCAAAAAAGGTTGGTGCCAGTTTTGTTGCATCTTGCATGTTGCATGTTGCATACCAAGCCCGAAATGTATTGTGGATCATATGTAAACAATGTCTGCATGCACATACAAAAGAAAATATGCCGGCTTCATATTGCGAAGATAAAGTTTGTGAAAATTCCCAGAGTCCATATTGTTGTGACCTTTCGCTGACTCCATTCACATCGCCCATAGTGCATTTCGGGCTTGGTATGCAACATGCAACATGCAAGATGCAACAAAACCTTCACCAACCTTTTTTGAAATAGCTGTATACCTTCATTATGGCTGCGTTTCCAGCGTGGTTGTACCTTGTGGTGTAGTGATAACACATCGGACTAGCATCCTGACTGAAGTCGTGGGTTCGAGACCCGTCAAGGCACAAATTTTCTCTTTCAAAAATTATTTCATAATCATAACTACTGTATGCTTGTTATGGAAAGTTTAAATTCCAAGGGATACTAAGGAAAGTTTTGGGCTGCAGGGACTGCAGCACTTTGGAAACTCACAACCTTGTCCCCATCCCATGCAGACAATCCCAGACAAATCAGTACCTGAACCACTCACCCGGGATAAAAACTGAAAAGTTTTACTCTATTTGAGGCCTAATTCTGGCATTTTGTCTGATCACTTTTTGTCTTGTCATTCCAGAACTCGGAACTTAGTTTCCTAAATAGTTCAGTTTCGAAGTAATGTATACTTTCTCGCATAGACTAGTTGTGTAACCACGCCTCTTTTGACAAAAACATATCAAATTTAAAGTAAAATCAAATCTGTAATTTTCAATATATTTTCATTTCAGGTTCAATCACAAGGAATAAAAGAGGTAAGAAAAACTCAAAGGACTCAAACTGCAAAGCCACACCGAAAGCAAGCGTTGAAAATGGTTAACACTGGTCAGGTCTTCAAGTCCTGGATATTGTTCTGTTGTCGTTCTCATGTAATGTTTACACGAAGACCTTGCCGCCTATTGCGCATGCGTAATTACACCTTCATGTGTAGAAAACAACCAATCAATATTACCCATGCTCCCTTTCGGTATTGTCCCATGAAGTCGAGTCACTGGCTAATTATTTGCTGTATACCAAAGTCTTATCTTGTGTTTTTGTCAGGTTTTTTGTCAAGAACTGGTCTGTGTCCCAATCCAGGGGATAACTTTCAAAAGCGTGATATACGACTGAATTACTGGGGTATGGCTGTCATCAGACAAAGTGATGAGCCCAATCCTAAATGCAGTGAAACTGAGTGTGACGAGGACAGCCATTGTGATGGTAATCATAAATGCTGTAAGAATTACTGTGGAGCTAAAGTCTGCACTGTCTCACGTAAGTAAGAAAGAGAAAACATTTAGGGACAAACAGCCTGCCTGTCCTTCTTCTGTCCTAGCTTCCCTCAAATCCCTCTGCAGGGGTTAGGTTATGCTCTCAAGGCGAGACCTCAGTAATTCTGTTGCTATCAGCCCTCACCCTTTCAAATGAGGCTACCTTCTCGGTTGCTATAGCCCTCACTCTGTTGCTAGCCCTCGCCCTTTCGTGTGAAACGAGAAGGGAATTCGAATAGTGGTCATGAATATCAATGAAAGACAAATGTAATTTTCGTTCAGTTTTTCTTACTTTCTCTCCGAGTCCGACGTTAACGTTGTCTATTTGTTTGTTTTTCAGAGAGAGAACCTCATCCATGCAATGTGAGTATAGTGATGAACAACGGAACAGATTTAGACTTTCTCTATAAAAACTTATTTACAAAATTGTTAATTACATTTTTACTGTGTTTTTCTCAATATACAGGGCTTCCATTGTCCTACCGGACAAACTTGTCGAGTACATCTAGTGAAATGTGTTATGCCTGATTGTCCAGATGCCGAGGCAGTCAATAGACCAACTTGTATTCCAATAGGTAAGGATACTCTGCACTGACGTGGAACTAACAACGCACGCGCACTTACTGCCGATGTAACGCGGCGCACATTCCAGCTTGTAGGACTTTGTTTATCCGTTACCAATGTGTGTGCAACGCGCATCTTTATTAGGACGTTTTATAACTGTCGCATGTCCACATTATAATATATTTATTAGAAGTTATTAACGACAGCTTTTAACATGCTTTACTTACGTCTGATTTTATTTCGTCAAACCAACAGAAGAACTACACACTAAACACACCGACACATTAGGAGATTACCAGCCTGACACAACAGCAGAACTGTTGAAAAATGCAGCTGCTGCTAAAGAACAGAAAGAAGCCCTCGCATACACACAGCAGCAAACGGCCCAGACACCTTACGCTGACGCAATGACCGGTGCAATGCAAGCCGCTATGCCCTTCACCAATGAACAACAAGCATATGCCGCACCTATGGACCCCTCTATGGCCACTGCCGAGATGCCAAACGTCATCCAAACCCCCATGGATGTATCTAACTTCGCTGCGCCAGGTCAAGACATGACTAACACACTTAACTATGAAACCCAACCCGCTGCTCTGCCTGCTCAGTTAGACCAGCCTCAAGTAGTTGCACAAGCTCCAGCTCAGTGAAGGTTTCTTTCCCCGGACAATGACGTACAAATGGCTTGACGTTCGAGGCCAACAACAAACTTGTTGGAGAATCCTTGACAGAGATTGTCAACATCTTCTCAATAATTCGACCCACGAGAAGTTCTCAGAGTATTTTTATCAGTTAGATTTGTATTTTTTTCTCGATGTGAGATATTTTCATGGAATGATGACAGTGTCCTAAGGGTTGTAGTCTTGGACGTTGATATGTATATGTAGAGGTGAACCCATGCTGATAGAACACAGTTTGTTTATTGTTGAACACTACGGATTTTCTAAGATGTGGGATGGTATGTTAAATAGAAAACAATTATATCATGTAAATAAACTTACCGTCTTTGTTAACGATGTAGTTCAGTTCTCATTGATGGTATCGGGTCTCCCAGGAAAAGGGACTCCCATGAAAGGGGCGGGGATGATAGTCGGAAAATTTGAACCCCTAAGGAAGACCAATCTGGGCGTGGCGTTTAAGGACGTTAAACCCGAGGTCCTGTCTTCCGACCCTAATTTAACCTGTTTCAACCTGTTGAACTCTTCGTAAGAGTAGGGGATTGTTACCCGGTTCAACAGCCTATTTCAAATTGGAGGCATAACACACGAACGTACTAACTCCTCATGACTGTAAGCTGCTCGGCTGCCATGGGAGCCTATCATATGCAGCCCGAAAAGGTCCTCCATCGGTTGTAAAGCGCATTGAGACAGTGTGAAATGCGCTATATAAGAACCGATTTATATTTTATTATTATTATTTATTATTATTATTATTATTTATTTGACCCCTAAAAGATACCATTCTAAAACAGTCTGCATGTGTCGAGGATATGGACGCGGGGCAAAAAAAGTCAAAAAACAAATGGATTCGGGAGGGGAAAACTAACCCTTTTACAGAAAGCCAAGGCTGTTAATAGTTTTCCGCTTTAATTCTCATCGATTATTGTAACTGACCATGATTGATGGTCCGACCAGGGACTGAACCCACGACCTTCCGTACAACAGATCCGTACTTAACCAACACGATTGAACTTTCTCCATCCTATTCCCAGACTCCTTTGCGGCGGAAACCTTCTCATTCTAGTGCCCAGACCCCAACTATTGGACATTGTAATGTATTCTCGTTTATTCACACATGATAAATGACTCGATAGAGTAAACAATTATATGAAAATTGTAAAATTTACAAAATGAACGAATATCATAAAACCTTTCTTATAATCAACAATTATGTACAGTTTGTCGTCTATTCCATTAAATGTTTCCCTTGCTATCAATAAATTTCTATAACTACTAAGCTTTCTTTCACGACTTGTTTTGTCGATCTCTGGAATTCACATTTCTCCATATGACGTAATGATACCACTACTACCAGAATCCTTTTCGTAGCTTCTTTTGTTATTCTAATTCACCCCATACCTTTGTACTCTCATAGGAGTTAAAACATTTGAATAAGAATTCGAAAAGGATTCTGGTAGTAGTGGTATCGCTACGTCAAATTATCCACTTTGAAAGCGTGCCGGGGACTGGGTCTAGTTAACTCGCAAAGAATCTTGGGACAGTGGAGAGATGTAACAATCTTGACGTTTTCCAAATTTATTGAATAATTGTAAAGAAAAACTTCGAAAAATATTATTGTTTCCCTTCCTGACCCTCGTTCTGGAATCGAAAACCGTCAATTTCTCTGTAGAATGAGACTATTCGAACTATTTCAGACCCAAGAACCTTTGCGAGGGACAGTTCTCCCCAGTCCCCAACCCGTTTTAAAATTGGTACCTATTCAATCACTTTATTTAGTATGAAACATAATAGCAATCCATGATGCATTATTAACATATCGACCAATGAAAATTCTAGTGTTTGGCTTTGCTCATCCTCGGGATTAACCCAGGGAGTATATTCTGTCGCTCGTTACTTGCTCCCAGAGAACGAAGTCTGTTGGAACTTGTTCCGGAAGTCAAAATTACTCTCGTTTCTGATTGGTCGACCTAGGAATATACTTGATACTGATTGGTCGACCTAGGAAGGTCTACTAATCAGTATCAAGTATATTCTGGTTTGAATGGGACAGCCGCCATTTTGAATTTTGACTTCTGGAACAAGTTCCAACAGACTTTGTTTCCCAGGGGTATTTCTCTGTGAGCGAGTAACGAACGACAGAATATGGGTTTTGCTGAGAGTAATGACATAATTGACTGACGTGACTCTACGTTATTGAAAAATTAAACATACGAAAAGCAACTGGATTTCACTGAGGAAAAAATGCGCGCTTTTCAAACCTTGGAAACTCAGTGGAAAATTAAATTTCCAAGGTTTTTGACATTTCCAAGAAATTCCCAGGTCTGAAGAGTGCGCGTTTATTCCCAGTATTTAAGTATCATTATAAACTATGGTAGTGGAAGGTGGCGATTGTCCAGGTAACGCCGGCACGCAGTACAATTAACTGGACAACAGGTACAACAGCATGTTTTTCCTTATGAGACTTGCTTGAGTGAGACATAACTGTACTATTTGCTTGATAAAGTTTGTGTGACCGCAATGGTCCCTCGTAGCGTTAACGTTGTGTAATGTACTTTCCTCTGCCCTTTGTAGCAAACTTTTACGACTCATTTTCACAATTTAGTTTCAAAGGTAATTTTGACGTACTAGCATCGATGACTATTCGCGTTCGGTTACAGCCTTGCGTGACATTGTTCACGCGTGACAGTGTTAACTGGTGACATTCACAGAAGTACACTTTGCTCATTGTATATTAACCAATCATTTTTCTAGATCCTGAACGCGTTCTTGTTTGACACAAGAAGATTATGCGACTTTTGTCACGATTTATCCCTCTGTGAAGCGTATTAAGAGTTGTGTGACAGCGGCGTGACATACCTTCACACATTCCCCATTGACTGATTCAGTTACAAGTCTGTTGCGTTATGTGGAAGGCTATCAGTAGCAATGGTAACAGTTTTCTTTTTATGAGTCGTCGATTAGGTAACGTGACGACAGGATGTTTATAATTTTTACTGTCTCTCTTTGGGTGTTTATACGTGGAGTAATGCTTGGGTTCGTGGTAGTGTTTACCTAATGTATGACATGAGTATGGACTGGACGGTAACGAACTGTCTCCTCTACCACTATCAAGCTCGTCTCCACTACTTAAACAATCCGATACTGGTCTCGTGGTTGAGATTGGAGGGTAGATGTCTGTGTAGGGCGGTGGCCCGTTCAGGCGATGACTCGGCGAGGTGGTACTAGTAGGTGGACTAGTGGAACTGAAGGAACTCTTAAGAGGTAATGGTTGTGCTTGACTCACACGAAGCGGTTTGCCCTTTTTGTTGTCAAGCATTTCGTTAGACGAGTACATGTTCACGGTAGCTTGACTGTACATCTTTTTCGAAGCTTTGATCGCGGCTTCTCTACTCAGTTCTGGTTCACCAAAGTTCGAATCTGCGCTTTCAAGTGGTTTACACTTCTTTGTCTTTGTTTCGCCTTGTCTTCTGTAGCATTTGATGATAACTACAACAATGAAGACTAGCACTAACAGACTAACAATAGAACAAAGGATCACAACCACCAACATTGTCTTGGACTCCAACAACCCACCTTCAGACGCGTGAGAGTCGTAGACGGGGGTATCCGATGGCGGTGCAGTTGAGCGCAGATAATCAGGTAGCGTCACCACCACATTTAGTGTCACATACGCTGCTTTGCTCTCATCACCAGCGTCAGTCGCTTTGATCTTTAACTCGTAAGAAGGTTCAAACAAATAGTCAAACACGACCAGTACTCCACGGTCTTTGTCTAAGATAAATGTCTTATCGTTGTTTCCAGACACGAGTGAGTAACGAACTACTCCATTGCGTCCTTGGTCTGGGTCGGTAGCTGTTACTGTAATCACCTCATCGCCTTGTTTGGCTGTTGAAGGCACAGACACCTCGTGATTGTCGTTGATGCCAATAAATATCGGCGCATTATCATTCACACATCATCCACATTAACAAGTACCGTTAAGCGCATATCGGTGATGCCATCCGTTACCAAGACAACCAGAGCATGCGACGGTGACTTCTCACGATCCAACATTCGCGCCGTCTTGATCAAACCAGAGGCGTTATTGATGGTGAAATGCTTACGAGCAGAATTAATGATACTAAATGACAACTTTTTGCCTGGTGAAGGTGGGTTCACGACAACACGGCCGACTACGGCTCCTATTTTCTGGTTTTCTCTAACTGTGAAGTTGTACTGATACTTTGCGCACACCACGATCACCTTGACAATGGCGGTTCCCGTGCGACGTACTCGACCATTGTCCTTGGCTTCGATCACCAATCGAAACGATGGAGTAAAAGAACACCACAACTTGGGGATAACTCTGAGTTCACCTGTCATGCGGTCAAATGTGAAGAAGTTCGCAGGATTCGAGATGTTCTTACGACCCATTTGAAGGTATTTCATCGAGTATTCTAGTGTACCTTCCCGATCCGTATCGAGATCTCGTGCTGTGATGGTGCTAATCAGAGTACCTGGCTTTGTATCATCGACGATAATCAAGTCGAAAACAGGTTTGGTAAAGTTGGGCGCATGTCTGTTTTTATCAGCAATTCTGATTAACAACGAGTGATTGGCTTCTCTGATTGGCTTCCCTCTGTCACGTGCAATCAACTTGATCTTATACCTCGCCTGACGGGATTGATTGAGTGGCCTTTGTACTTGCAGTAAGTATTGGGTTTTAAATATTGGCACAAGACTAAAGTCATTACGATGTTTAGTCATGATTAAATCAATCTTACTGTTGTCATGCTTAGGTTGGTCTTCGTCGTGTACATCTATGATTGCAACACTCCGTTTTAACACCGATGTCCTCGGGGATGCGTCCATACTTGTCAATAGCAGACTGGACCGGTGTGACGATAATTATTGGGGCGTTGTCGTTTTCGTCCACTACCTGCAACATAAATTCTAATTTAAAATCATTTTTGATGATATAACTGTAGTTATGTTGCGCATGCGTGACGCTGACTCGTTCCCAGTCGTTACTCTATGTTACGCATAGAACGCCTAGTACATTGGCGCGGTTTTTCGCAAAGGTTTATGGGAAGGAGGAAGAAATAGCAACGCGGTTTTCTTCTCTTAGTTCGTTCTTCCCATGATTCTCTGCGAATCGGGCTCGGAAGCGACGGGGAATGAGTCGGAACGCACCTAAGGAACGTCAGGACATACGCAGTAGCGTAAGTCTAACACAAGTGCATGTCACCGCAAAAGCCTCTTCTTCCTCTCTCAACATTGTAAACCGCGTGGCTGCAAAAATAGCACATTGAGACAATGTGAACTCCTCTATATAAGAACATGTCAATCTCGTCCAACGCAGGCTCTGGGCCGGGACGAGATTGAGAGCACGTTAGATTGCATTGTAAATGCACATGTTCTGCGAAATCCAGGCATCGCTGATGCGCTTCTTCTTCAGTTTGATCCAAAAACTGCCCTACCCCCACCATGTAAGATAATGTTTTGGTATAGCTGTAGCCACCCCGTCGCTGTCTTTGTAACAGACATTAGGAAGGTCTGACATGCAAAATATGAGAGGTTCAAAGAAACCCGATAAAATCCATTGAAGAGTCGAATGAATGAAAACAAGCAGAACGTGGGCGCAAATAAGAGGCTTAAAAGGCTTAATTACCTTCAATAAGCCAATTTATCAATTAATTTGTTTGCAATCAATTAAATCTAAAAGTTATCAACATTTTACGGCCCTGTGCGTTTCTTTATCATCGACATTGATCAATATCAGCGTTTATTCATGTCTCGCACCTCAATAACCGAGAAACCGATACAGGTCGATAGAGTCAAGAATGTGTCCTAAAGATCCTGTTTGATAATCTTGGCTTCTATATTACTATAGGGCTTTAGCGAAGCACGGAATTATTCACTAAACAATGTTTGTGTCTTCTACAAAGTAAAGTGAGACAGCCAGGCGACACGTTAAGACGAGCTGGCGCTTACTCTACAGTTCGCCCTCAGGGCAAACTTACTTCACGGAACAGCAGTAGTGTGGAACTTGGAACGAGCGCAAGTGTTGCGCGAGCCACACGGGCGTTGATGACGGAAAGCGAGCAGTCTTGAGTGACGTAATGTTACAATCACCCCGCATACTGATAAAGTTGTAGCTGCTTTCTTTTGCTGCCAAAAATAATCACTCTTTCTACTGTACAATGTTATAATTAGAAGTGCGATAACACAGAAACACGACTTAGTGGCGACTCTCAAGTAAGTAAAGGGTCGTCTTTTGCCAGCCTGTTACTGACAAAATGGCACAAATACTGAGTTTCTGTGGGCTCAGAAAAGCGGCCCAAGGTGCCTTGGCAACGAATGCAGAGCAAATGGATTGTATAAAGAGTAATTAGATCGATGCATTTATTAGATATTAGATTTAAGTCTCCCCGATTAGTAGGGCACTTGTGCCCAGCTAGAAGATTTTGAGACGTTAATAAAGTTATTATTATTATTATTATGCATTTCCTGTGTCAATGGACGCTGATAGTAAATATCGTCACAGACAAAAGAGTGAAGCTAACATTTTGCTTTCAAACACTCGAAGAAAATAAGAAACTTTAGTCAGGTGACGACTGATCGGCTTTAGAGCGCATGCGCAGGTATGCCCACAAACCATTTAATTAAATTAATATCTTTGAGAACGATTTTTAGTAACATTTAGCTAGCGAAATCTGTGGTGTAACACTAACAGAAATATCGAGTCCAAAGTGCGCTTTGCCGTTATAAAGAATGTCTTATCTAGTATCAGAAATGCGCTACAACAACCATTACAGTTGCCAGCGTGCATGAATCGATACACAGACTACCGTAGAGTGTCTTATCGAACAAACGCCGAGTCAAAACACATTAGCAGTTATAATTAATGAACAGGAGGACAAAAATACCATCAAATTTGATACATTTTTGTTTGAGTGAAATTTGGATATCTTTCAGACATTCAGTCAGACGTTGGTGGATGTCAACGATTCGAGTATCTTGATGTCTTGGAAGCGTGATTTGATTGAGATCATTGTAAATAAATGAGAAGTACTGCTGAGATAGGAGGAAAACATTATGACAAATGAAGGGAAACGAAAGAGAGAAAGTGATTAAATAAAGAAATAATGAAACTGGGAATAAAAACAAAGAAAGAGTAAACAAAATGAAAAGAGACTGAAAAACAAGACAAGAAAGAAAGTAAAATAGAAGGAAAGAAAGAAAGAGAGAAGGAAAGGAAGAAAGAGAGAAGGAAAGGAAGAAAGAGAGAAGGAAAGGAAGAAAGAGAGAAGGAAAGGAAGAAAGAGAGAAGGAAAGAAAGAAAGAGAGAAGGAAAGAAAGAAAGAAAGAAAGAAAGGAAGAAAGAGAGAAGGAAAGGAAGAAAGAGAGAAGGAAAGGAAGAAAGAGAGAAGGAAAGGAAGAAAGAGAGAAGGAAAGGAAGAAAGAGAGAAGAAAGGAAGAAAGAGAGAAGGAAAGAAGGAAGAAAAAGAGAGAAGGAAAGGAAGAAAGAGAGAAGGAAAGAAAGAGAGAGAGAAGGAAAGAAAGAAAGAGAGAAGGAAAGGAAGAAAGAGAGAAGGAAAGGAAGAAAGAGAGAAGGAAAGGAAGAAAGAGAGAAGGAAAGGAAGAAAGAGAGAAGGAAGGAAAAGAAAGAGAGAAGGAAAAGGAAGAAAGAGAGAAGGAAAGGAAGAAAGAGAGAAGGAAAGAAAGAAAGAGAGAAGGAAAGAAAGAAAGAGAGAAGGAAAGAAAGAAAGAGAGAAGGAAAGGAAGAAAGAGAGAAGGAAAGGAAGAAAGAGAGAAGGAAAGGAAGAAAGAGAGAAGGAAAGGAAGAAAGAGAGAAGGAAAGAAAGAAAGAGAGAAGGAAGGAAAGAAGAAAGAGAGAAGGAAAGGAAGAAAGAGAGAAGGAAAGGAAGAAAGAGAGAAGGAAAGGAAGAAAGAGAGAAGGAAAGCAAGAAAGAGAGAAGGAAAGGAAGAAAGAGAGAAGGAAAGGAAGAAAGAGAGAAGGAAAGGAAGAAAGAGAGAAGGAAAGGAAGAAAGAGAGAAGGAAAGAAAGAAGAGAGAAGGAAAGAAAGAAAGAGAGAAGAAAAAAGAAGAAAGAGAGAAGAGAAGGAAGAAGAGAGAAGAAAGGAAGAAAGAGAGAAGGAAAGAAGAAAGAGAGAAGAAAGGAAGAAAGAGAGAAGGAAAGAAAGAAAGAGAGAAGGAAAGAAGAAAGAGAGAAGGAAAGGAAGAAAGAGAGAAGGAAAGGAAGAAAGAGAGAAGGAAAGGAAGAAAGAGAGAAGGAAAGGAAGAAAGAGAGAAGGAAAGGAAGAAAGAGAGAAGGAAAGAAAGAAAGAGAGAAGGAAAGGAAGAAAGAGAGAAGGAAAGAAAGAAAGAGAGAAGGAAAGGAAGAAAGAGAGAGGGAAAGGAAGAAAGAGAGAAGGAAAGGAAGAAAGAGAGAAGGAAAGGAAGAAAGAGAGAAGAAAAGAAGAAAGAAAGAGAGAAGGAAAGGAAGAAAGAGAGAAGGAAAGAAAGAAAGAGAGAAGGAAAGGAAGAAAGAGAGAAGGAAAGGAAGAAAGAGAGAAGGAAAGGAAGAAAGAGAGAAGGAAAGAAGAAAGAAGAGAGAGAAGAAAGGAAGAAAGAGAGAAGGAAAGAAAGAAAGAGAGAAGGAAAGGAAGAAAGAGAGAAGGAAAGAAAGAAAGAGAGAAGGAAAGGAAGAAAGAGAGAAGGAAAGGAAGAAAGAGAGAAGGAAAGGAAGAAAGAGAGAAGGAAAGAAAGAAAGAGAGAAGGAAAGAAAGAAAGAGAGAAGGAAAGGAAGAAAGAGAGAAGGAAAGAAAGAAAGAGAGAAGGAAAGGAAGAAAGAGAGAAGAAAGGAAAGGAAGAAAGAGAGAAGGAAAGGAAGAAAGAGAGAACTAAAGAAAGGAAGAAAGAGAGAACTAAAGAAAGGAAGAAAGAGAGAACTAAAGAAAGGAAGGAATGAAGAAAGAGGACATACGGTAAATCAAACTTCAATAAAGAAGACTGAATGTTGATCATTGTTTATGGCACGATTGATTTGTGCTTGCTGTACTGATTGTTACTTCACCAACCCACCAACGTCACCTGCACCAAACAATTACATTAAACAATTTAATTACAACATCAGAGAGCCACTAAAACTAAACCAGGCTAAAGCTTTGTTCATTGTCTCTTGTATATGACTACATGTTTACTATTTCCGGCATAACATGTCTGCGTTAATTGTATAAGAGAGTATTCCCACGGCGTTCAAGCAACCATGAAACAACAAATGAAAAGACAACGCGTCGACTAATTGACTGCAACTTTCTAAAGAATTTCAAGATAGCAAATCGAGAGACGGATCCGATATAAAGATATGTAGACAGCATGGCTATGGCTTAGGAATCCATGCAGCTATACAATGAAGCTTTTTATCTCTCTATATATGCGGTAGAGTATTCATAGAGGGAGTGAAATAATAAATGGTACCTAGTCTACCATACATTGAATTATTCAATAATGCATTGTCCACTTCCGATGCATTTACGAATAAAAACTCTATACAAACAGACATTCATTCAAAGGTAAATCCATTTGTGTTGAAGTAATGCACGCCTAGAATTAGCGTAATGGACGCCATCAGTCTTGCAGCTCAGTTGTCAGGAACGTTCAACAAGTGTCAAATGCAGTAAATGTAGATTATAGAATAAACTGTATTGGATTAGGATAGAGCTGACATAGTCAACACTCGCTAGTAGATATGAAATGGTGTACTATTCACGAGTCGTATGCCGTGTAACTGGCGTGGGCAGAACTGAGCTTCATGCATGAAAACAGTGCTACGAATATTGAAACTCAAAAAGCAAAGATAAGAAAAAATCATGGTGAAAACACACTTGAATAAATCAAATTTAACAGAAAATGTTAAAGATTAATTCATTTTTCTGGGAAAATAGAGACTTTTTTTTGCACACAAGAAAAAACAACAAGATTTTTGGACAATTTTTTTTAATTTCTTCGTTGAGTGAGGTATTCAAAACAAGGCTACAAGTATTCTGTTTAAACTAAACCAACTTAAACTTAAGTGTTTATTTCCGTCGCCATTTGGTCTGCAGAAGTTACTCTAGTTATTACTCTAGTTATTCTTGATAGGTCGGTCGGTCACATTTAGACACGACGACCGAAAATAAAATGCTCTTTTCTAAAAGACACGAGAGAGAGAAAAGCTAGACGACTTCGAACATATGGTAATGTGAAATTCATCCGTTGTGGATGGAGAAGGCGAACTTTTCTGCGTTTCAAAGATACACCATGCACCAAACTGACTCGCACGCCGCGTCATGACAAGAATCACTGAGAAAAAATGGAAAACAGAGTTCAGTTTTAAGTCATGTTGTGTTTATGGAAAACGAATACTTGATGGCTTTGTTGAATAGTACACTAGTTGAAGTAAAGTTGGACCGTAAAGTTCTACGATAAAGCATGAGTCGCAAAGGTTTATTAGCTAGAAAATCAACACCAAGTCGAAGGGAATGACTTATAAATGTCGTGACCAGTTCTTACAGTTTCCCAGTGCCATAAAGCAAAAACATGCAGGGCCGCTGAGTAATATCATAAACATTTTAAACTAGAACAAAGAGGCATTCTTGCTGGATTTTACATAATCAATGATAATTTTTCCGATGGTTTTCAATGCTTTTGAACTAATTTGTACTTTAAGAAAAATAGTAATTGTTGAGCTGACACGTGTGGTACACATCTCCGGTGATGACTGTCGTGTTTTGTATTCCTTTCGTTAATAATACAAGACGCGTCAAATGTCGGTCAATTTATATTCTTCCCCGAGACAAAACAAGAAAAGCATGAGTAAAAAGTGCACACGCGTAGCTGTTCATTCTCAGTAATTAGTGAGAGTAACAAAGGAAAAGCGCATGAGACGATGAGATATTATCGGCAAGTACGCTGATGCATTTCACTCAACGCTGACAAAAGATAAGAGAGATTACCTAGCAATAAAGAACCATGGCGGACAAGTTTGAAGTTAAGCCACCAACAAGATAGATAACTACGGGAATTAACGGTTCTAAAAACAAAAACATAGATGACATATGTTTCTCAGACTGCATGGGAGATTGGTTCACCACAAGTACTTTATAAATGTGGAATTCGAGGCTAAAATGGTATTTTCAATACCAGATTTTCCATTAACATTAATTCCACATTGAGCCACTAATGACGCGCTTGACGCAATTAAAATATGTCTCGCCCTATAAACTCTCTAACTCCATTGTCTTCAAGTAAAACACATTTTTGAGGTGCACGGCCATAAACCGTGTGTGCGCCACACGCCAGCCGTCATCAGTCTCAACAAAATCAGCGTTTTACTCGTATTACTCAGTTTCGTATCTGAAAAACCCGACTTTTGTAGTACTTATTTATTTATTATTAACTATTATATATTACTAACCGTACAAGTGTAATTACTTCAGTGCAATCATGCGGGTAAGACCTTATAGTGACATGCTTTTTCACTTGGCCAGGTTTTAGTGTTTTTAAACTTAGTACGACCGGAAGAGAATTGGCCCGATTGTCTGAAAAATCAGGCTAACAGAGAATGGTATTTTCAATACAACGTTGTTCCTTCAGTGACAAATTCAATGAAGCTTCCAACTACGATGAAAAACTTTGCAGTGAGTTAGAAGTAAATTGAGCAAAAGAAACTTTCAAATCGAGAAGGGCGGTATTTTGAAGTTGTTTAATACAAGAAAATGCTATTAATTAAAAATGGAAATTTTTTGATAATAATAGGTTTCCAATGATCACATTGAATGTAGTAGATTATTAGCATTGTTCTAGCTCAAAGCAGGCAATAAAATTTATGAAGGCAAAGAACGCCTTACAAAAGGCATTGTTTTAACGTGTGAACTGATGTTTTTCGATTTTCAATCAACATTTTATTCGGCTTAAGTACGTGCCAATAAACTTATAACTCTCCACGTGTTTGAAAGCAATTAATCCACCATCTCCCTTCACGAAGACAGAACTAAACATAGCGAAACTCAGATAAAGAATGAAGAAACAAGTGAACTCTGTGGCCGTCAGAACTATGGCCGAACTCCAATGGAGCGTAAATGCTTTGTTGTTATGGACTTGTAACTTCGCGTGGATTTCTTGTCAATCTTTACGAATAAACGTGATAAAATCGTTTGAGTGTTTTCCTCGTATTAACTACAAGATCAAAGAATATCTCTATTTTTGCTAAAAGCCTATATTGGATCGTTGCCAGGGTTTATGTATATAATTGTTAACGAGTTAAAACCTTATAAGTATCTTACGCTTTAAAGGATATTTTGTCAATGACATCATTTCCCTTGTCGTTCTTCTTGTCAAACTTCCTTTGCACAGTGCAGCCATTAGCTACCATCAATCCAAGCAAACAAGACTATGTTTGCTACGAGAAGAGAGGCTTTGTTTGGGCAGAAAGCATAGCAAACAAGCCAAACAAGAACTTGCCAAACACTGTTTTGTTTTCCAAGGCGTTTAGGAATACTTTTGTTTTAGTCAGTGTACTTAACTAATTGACTCAAAGTGGGCATCCAGTGACTTGGTTTGAAAGTGAGTTTTTGAACGCTCTAGGAGGCATACACTGACCACCCAAAGATATCCGATAATCATCTCAGATCAGCTAAAATTATTTGGTTTTAAGAAAAAATTGAGCTTTGAGTTCCAATATCTGAATGCAAATTTGCTGTAAACTAAAGACGATTAAGCCGGCGCAGAAAGCCGTGGTAAGATTACAATGTTTGATCACCAAAGAGGGAATATCTCGCTGTGAATATTTGGCATCAGTAAAACCACGAAATTCCATTTACAAGAACACGAAACGAACTGTTCCGCAAATATATAATTCAGATTAATTGAATTTAAAATGAGAAAAAGTAAGCCTGAAATGGAGGAAATTGGAAATAGTTGAAATCCAGAGTTTGTTATTGAAAATAAGGCTGGAGGGAATAAAATAGCCCAATGAAAAAGTTTAATATTGTTTTGACAGCCATCATATTTAGGCAAAATAAAATACACGAATAAAATATTTTATCAAAACACTGAATAAAACCATTGCAATTCATGGTTTAACAGAACGGGAAAGAGGGGCGCCTTTGCTTCACACCGCGCCACCGAAGATGAAAACCACGGCATATCTTTAAGGTATGCAAGTGCTCGCACAACAGGGATAGACAAAGAAAGCTGTGGTCTCAGTGGCTTCTAGTTTCGCAAAGATGTGGTCAAAAGCGAACACAAAGACGGCTTATATCACAAAGAAAACCGAAAAGTAGTCGATATAGAAGTCTTTGTAAGTAAAGAAGCCGGACAATAGTGTAAAGAACACCAGTAAATGTATATAAAGTGGGTTTTGACCACCATTGAATTTATGAAGACCTTAACAATAGACTAAATCTTTGTCAAATAGCTTCAGCTTTTTCAAGACAGTCTTTTTCCTTGGATTAGAAACATCCAGACAAGGATACGTGACATGGCAAACTATTTATTAATCAAACCCAACATAGTTACACTTCAAGTCAAGGACATTTTTTGCGGGGAAAATGATTTTACAGACGCAGAGGGGTTTCCTCAACTGTCAAACTGCAGATCGATTAGATCACGAACAAGTGTAGTTTTCAGCTGGACGACGCGACTTGAGATCTTCTTGGATCAACTCAAAGAAATCCAAATTAACACTATGATTACATTGAGGTTTGGCTACATAGCCAGGAAAGGAAAAGCTTGCGCATTTAGATTAGTGACGAAAAAAAACCCGGTTTGTTAGGGCTATTAAACGATCGACTAGATAAAACTGAATATAAAATCTAATAAACAACTGACACGACGGGTATCCACTCCAACAATGGAGCAAGACTGCAAGAAGAAAGTCAGTCTTTTTATTACGCTTCACGAGGCGGCTTTTGCATATATGTATTGATCTGTTTCTTAAAGCCACCCGTAAACAATCCACACCGCTAGAAATAATTCTCCAACCCTTTCACTGCGCAAAGACGCATCATTGCCTCAACTGCGCGCGTGATACCCTGCAACTTCAAAAACATACAAGCGTGCGCGTATTTCAACAATTGTCAAGCAAGTGCAAGCTTGGTAAGTCGGCAGCGATGAAAGATATCAACGGCTCTTAACTTAGCACTTTGGGATTCTAACCATAAATAACAAACAAAACGGCAGGGGTCTGCACTAAGTTCGCGCGCAACAAAAACTCATATCTAAAGACGCAATTTAAATATGGGTTTCTATTTAATGAAGAAGGTAACACCACCACTTACCTCAACAGTGATCGATGCCTTGGAGGGGATACTGTCAGGTCCAAGATCCTGTGCACTGACAGAGAGCACATACTTGGATTTGTATTCATAATCCAATGGCGCGTTGGTCCATACTTTGCCAGATTTCGCGTGAATTCTAAATAATCCTTGATATTCTGGTAGTGGATCCAGTGAATATCTAATTTCCCCGTTAGTTCCTATGTCTTTATCTGTTGCCATAACACGTACTACGTACGTTCCATTAGGAGAATTTTCGCGCACTTTTCCCACAAAGTTAAATGTGGAAAATTGAGGACTGTGGTCGTTGGAATCTAGAATAGTAATATTGAGTTCCATTCTGCCTGACCTCGGCAGTGGTGTTCCACCATCTACTGCTGCTATCACCAAGTGGTAGAAAGCTCTAGTCTCTCGGTCAAGACGTTTGACATTCACCAAGTACAAATACATCACATTGGGACTGGGTTTTAGAAGCAGTAATCGAAACATCTCATCCTCATTCCCTGAGATAATTCGGAAGCCTTGAATAGAGTTGTTTCCAATGTCTGCATCAGTTGCCGACGTAAGCTGAAAGCGGGAATTTATAGGAGCAGATTCAGATATGCGTAATGCTTCGAAATCCTTTGGAAATTTAGGGTCATTATCGTTAATATCCAAGATTCTGATTTCAGTTGGCGAGATCACCGTCAAAGAGCCTGATTTATCACTGACCAAGATTTGGATTTGAAATACGTCTCCTCGAGCAGATGATGGCAGATTCTCTCGATCCAATACTTGATTCGTACGTAAGATTCCTGTATCAGCGTCGATAGTGAAAATCATCTGCGTCGGGTCTTGAATAGCATAGCGAATCTTAAAGCCTCCTTTCTTCAATCTATTTGGGAAATCTGTTTGAGAAACGTCACCAACGAAGGCCTTGGGAGACTGTTCCTCTTCGACTCGGAAATAAATGGTGTTGTGTTGTGCTATACCAAGTGAACAAACTCCCGCAAAAATTACAAATAACGCCAACATGGTTCCTCGAGGAGTACTGAAGTGCATCTGAGTATTCCGTGAGTGTACTTGAGTCTTTGTACTGTTCTCTGTCTTAAATACGCGCACTTTTATAGACCGCTTCTGACAAGCGCATCGACCGTATCAACTGGAATTCCAACCATTCAGGTTTGCGGGTTGTGAAAAGGTTTCACACTTTCTCCCAACAACAGCAAACTCCTCTGATGTACAGTCAACAAATAGACATCAGTGCGGAAACACGTCAGTGTCCTGGCGTCCGGGAAAACGTTTACAACCTCACGCCTTCTGGGATGAAATTGATCGTGATAGCAACCAGCGAATGGCTTGCACAGTAGAGTAATTTGTCGTCTTTGTCAGATAAACGACTGTTAAGTCTGTCTGAATAATACCCACGTGAAAGGAGGAAGGGTTATGATCTAAACAAAGGAGGTCGACTTATTTATGATCAGTCTTCCATGGATGGTTGACAATCTTCCACTTACTTGACTCCCCTTGTAAGGTGTTGAGTGTTCATTATAGCCTACAAATCCCTTGGGAGAATTATAAGCTAATTAATGTCGAGCATACTATCTCCCAACTGTACAGGTTGTTGCTCAGTAAATAAGTAAAACTGGCTGCGAGCTTGTCTTTATGACGGGACTGTTCAACGTATTTTGGTGGTTGGATCTTGTTTTGGTAATACTAAGCTTTGCATCGATGCATGTAGTGGATTATCATATCAAAAGGGTCCACCGCGATTGACAAACCACTCTTCACGATGTCACTCTTATCTCTTGTATGCTCTGTTGGTTAAATTGAATCCTAAACATTAGATATACCACATTGTCAAACACCGGGCTCGGTTAGATGTGATACGGATACGTAATGAAGTTGCGAGATTAATTAAGTTACCGTATCGTCAGTAGAAACTTCCTTGGAACACAGCTGATGAATCATTAATCAATGACAGTAATACTTCCAAGAAAAATAAAGACCACAAGTAGAACTCCTGAGCACCGATTTTTATCGCCGTTCAGTACAACATATCAAGTGTAGGAATTGAATCACAACTCATTTCAGTGTCACATTGCATCGGGTTGACAGGGTGAAATAGCAAAACGACAAAAAGTACCTGTGGGGGGAGGGACACTAAACAGGTACTTAAAATATTGCTTAGCCGGTAATAGGGGTGTTTATTGTGTTCATATGACGAATGAGAAATCCATACACAGGGAAAAGAAAATCAAAACTTTCGAACGGCACATCTTATAACATAGAATATCTGTGGTAAATCGTTGAAGAAAGGCATGATTAGGTAAGCAGAGAAAAAATCAATAATGCATGTTCGGTGGTAATCTCTTTATCCGAGCGAAGTACAAAGCCATGACAAACAAGCCTTGTACAAGTACAAAACTACTTAAAAATGCACAAGAATGCAAAGAAAACCTGATTGAAAAATTAACAAGCAGTTTTCGTTGAAGACGGAAAACTGTGGCATAATTACAGAAATTAAAATGACTTGTACTCCCAATTTTAATAACAGTAGAACACACTGACCACCGGATACGCAGTAAATGAGATCTCAAGTCAACGGGAGATTGCTTTAAATGAAGCAACTGTCAAAAATCATAGTTCATAAGCAAATAGTCATTTAGAAATTGTACAAATCAATAGTGATGGAGAATAGTGGGGAGACGATACGTACAGAAAGAAGTCGCCAAGCAAAACAACCGTTTCAGAAGAATGAACTTACCGAAAAAAGACCTTTTTGGAAAACTTTGAGTTTCCTTTTCTCTCGTTGTTATTGTTTTAAAATCCAAAACAGTTGTGTTACAACGTTTTCGGCCAAGCAGAAGACTGAAATCCGTGCAGTTTACAAAGCGTGCGTGTTTTTCATAAACAGCGTAAGATTGGATTGCATCAGGTCCAATGTTTAATTAAAAACTTTTTTTACTGCACAAAAATTATTCAATATTTTACTAAACGACCCTTTTTATTGAACAATGGAGTAGAAAAGTAGCTTTGCTCGTTATTTCTGAGAGGATTATGGTGAGACAACTCCGCCACTAAATAATAAATCGGTCTTTACAAAATCGATGATGAGCCAGGAAAATTTAATTATTTCCATCAGAGTTGCAAAAATTCCTCAGTTGTTTTGGCTTCACAGTCTGAACTAGTTACTGTGTTATCCTCTGTTATTTATAGTCACTTTTCTTCACTGTTGTAATAGGTAGAATGATCGTAATTTGTAGGTAATTTAATGAGCGAAAAGGACTTTAACAATTTTGGTTCAGCAATTACGTCTTTGTTTGAGGCAGTTATTTATTCATGGTTGAACTTAAAATCCCAAAGGTTGCTCAAAATGACAATTTATTATTAAGTTTTGAAATTACAAGGCGCATTTATATTATTGCTTGTTATTATCATAGAGGATTAGTCGGTAAAGCAGTGATATCATAAGCTACAGTTGACAGAAGTCTCATCGGTATTTCACTCTGTTCCGGCGGTTTTCCCACGTCAAACGATCCCCTTGAATAATAACAAGCAATTCCAGATAGAAATTAGAAAAGAGATTTTGTATTGAACTTTGAGATTTGCGCTTTCTTGGCCTCATCTTTGTAAAGTTTAAAATTAGGATGCTTTGGTGGTCTGCAGGCTTGTCGTTTTGATATTAGACACATTGCTCGGTTTTCGCAAAAAGAAAGGACGAAAAACAAGACCAAACTATCATAACTTTGCGTATCAAAAAAGCGAATCTCAAACCTTGATTCTATCGTGGAATGCTGCGGTGTTGTCGTGTTTGGGGTTCAAATCCATCATAACTATACACACAACTTAATCAGTGGTCTTCAAAGTTTAGATCCGACGTAATCCCCGCTGACATCCAAGAAATGCTTTCTAATTTGTAGCACATTACGACAAAGTGATAATTTTGTCAACTTTTCAGTTTTAAAAGGAAATACGACAGACCTGGAATTGGTGACATGATTTGCTCGCCAAAGGAAATACCTACTTATAGAGGCCAGGCATGCATTTTGAACTATTTTTACTATCACATTTCAAAACAATCACGTTGTAACGTTTTTTTTTAAACACAATTATTCTTTTCTAAGTGCAAAACATCGCAGAAATATTCACCTTGGTGTTTTGGTTAGGTAAGTATTATTCTTGCTGCTCCCGTTTGCGCTTTATATTTGATGACACATAGACACACCAAAAACATCTCAAGTCCAAAGAAGCGATTATGGGTCAAACTGTACACTGCACATATCGTCTTGACTATCACTACAAAACTGCCATGTCAATACTATGTCAAAGTGCTAATTAATTGAGTGTCTAAGTTGGCTAAGGCAAAACGCCCTAAAAGCAAACAACACGATGGAATGACCCAGGCATAAGGGATATAACTTTCCCCTCCAGAAGGCGTAGAATCCTCGCTGTGTTTTGTAATTCAGTGTCATTTACTAGCCGTGTGGTCGTGTCTTTTTCATATTTTCTGCACTCCGGCCTTCTGGAGATATAATTACAATGCAGCGAAGATGAAAATAATGACGGTACACCAAGGAAATGCGTCACATCAAATCAGTACTGTCAGCTAAATCAGTAAAGAACAGAGAATTTCGCTATAATAAAATCAGGAAGTCCGTCAAAAGATTCCACGAATTCTCTGATCTATTTTTGGCAGAAAATCACCACTTTGCCGAAGGTGATATATCAGTCCATGTATTCTGACGAGTTATTTTGGTACAGGATGCAAAAGTGTGACGGCTGAACTAGCAGCTTGTATGAGTTATCGCTGAGGTTCGAGGAGGTTTTTAGAGTTTTTCTAGTTAGAAGTCATACACTTAGGAAATATCACGGTCAAAGATAACTAAAGAAGATAGCATTCAAGTACAAATATGAAGTATTATGTGTTGAAAATGGTGGTACAATATATACGCCTATTTTTCATGTACTATACATGTTACCTTGAAGCTCCCTTTCTACGCAGAAAACTGATAACTGTAATACAAGGCACGTGGCTTGCTATAATATGAAGTACAAATAATTTCTCTCACCGAGGTTTGAATTCGTAGTACTTCGCAGCCGATTCTAAGGCTTCTTTCTTTAAACTACCCTTGCTGATAGTGATTACTACAGAAAAATTGCGTCTTCACTAAAGAATTGGTATTCCTTGCCAAGATTGGTTAATTCCCATAGAAACCATAATCCATTGCGGCCAGGAAATGAAAATAATGCGGGAGAATCAATAATCATACATGTAAAATACTAAAATACTCAGCGACTAGCACCAAGCACGCGCTCTCCCTCAGTGTACAAGTCAGCTTCAATTTCATCACTCGTATAAAAAAAGGTCGGCGGAAACTTTACCGACTTCTATTCAAACAACTAACATTCTTTTCATTTTCATTCTTTCAACCCTTTCAGTTCTCTCTAGGAAACAGGAAGTCCAAGGTAACGTTGCACATACCTAACCAAACACTTACATTAGCGAAGTCTGCCAAAGGCGAGACAGGATTCCTACGGACAAAGCGATATCCTCTAATGTGCCGATAGCCATTGAAAAACACTGTTATCTTACCTCTTTCGTCGTGTGTTTTTAATGGGTTACAAAACAAAACATTTCATATAAGAGGGTCAGTATCTTGACCCAGTAGGGGAGGGCATGGGATATATAGGAAAGCATTGAATCTCAGAGGTATTTCACTAATCGCTACTAAAAGACAAAAAACATACGTTTTCTTCTCCGGGAATTTAAATCCCATAAATACCTAAAGATTAAATGAAGAACTGTGTCGTGGGAGGATTCACATACATCAAACCGCCACATCTGATTACATGCAACGCCTCGAACCGAAAAGTTTTATCGATAAAGAAAAAAATGCACAGTTTAGTGACTCATTTGAAGCCATCGAGCAATAAATATTAAATAAACACATAGTTTTATCGATCTTTTTAAATGAAAACCAGCCTGAATTATGACCTCGAAACGGTTAGAATTTCACCCCGACAAGCCACGAAAATTTATACACTATTAAACCACAGAGTCAGGAAATCTCAAATCAATGTAGATAGAGAACGAAAAAAGGCAAAGCTACAACACTAAAAGACTAATTCCGGCTTTACTTACCTTCTAGTTTCTACTCGGTTCAGAAAAGAACCGAAGAAATATTCAGTTCTCGGATTCGAGAGAGACTTGTACAGATTTGCATTCGTGCTTCGGTGAACTGTGTGAAGACAGCTTGGATCAGTTGGTCATTTACCTAAGAGTAAATAGCAGTGTCTTTTGGCCGACTTTGCGTCTCACTAATGACCACTTTAAGACTACTTTGGCAGTGACTGAAATGTTTGTTCGATCCTTTAGTGTCCAGCCCACAATACAGCAACTTCTAGTAGTGATGGAATAGAACGAGCCCAAGGAATTCTGGGGCAGCAGTCTGACAACAATAGACTGTGCACCTGTATGCTAACACTGATACGCGTGATTATTTGTAAATATACTTCCCAGCTGCTTTGCTCTTTTATTCTATGAAACATAGTCACGTTTACGACTTATTTGTGTATTTGAAGGTGCTTTTACTCACCGACTCGATGAAAACCCTAGCTTTGGATGAAAAAAGACGTTTCGTGCAAACTAGAATTATGTAAACCCAATTTGAGAAATCTGGCTTCCAAATCAAAGATTAGCTGCTCAGATAGAGAAAAGAACATTATCGTTTAATCAAGAGAATAAATCACGTTCAGGAACTATTTTTATCAGTGAAAAAGTTTATATTTCTGCAGTTAATTTTATCGACTTCGTGGAAGACAATTGCATGTGAATATGGATTGTCGCGAGTCAGTGTACGAGAGTTTTTCTTTGTCAGTAAGAGGAACTTCATGTTTAATCAAACTAGACACAAGGTGCATACTTTAAATGAATGGAGAAGAAAAGCCGAACCTTAAGGACTGGAATTATAACCTGTATCGTCAAAACAACAACGGGGACTAATTATAACTCAGAATGTTTAAAAATATCAATCATGGCTGATGTAAAAACAGGAGTTGCAAGACGGGAGAGATTTGGACGCGTGGTTTCATTTCTTTAGAACAATGCGATTGACCTTATCAAAGCAATACATTATTTTTCGTTAATTTATCCATTTTAAATCTCTGAGGTTTATTAACGACCTACCATGCTGGGAACATTAACTTTTAAATAAGATATGACTAATTACACGGTATTGATAACAGACAATAGCGAATTAAAGTGAAACTGCATGAGTTCTTGTGAGTGGCCAGTTCCATCTATCGCCAGTGAAAGGGCCGTAACAACTTTTTATACTATAAATAGACGCCATTGTATGGGACTCATCCTACAGTTTCTGCAAGGTTTCTTGATGTAGAAATTGATAAGTTTTCGATTAAGTGTGGGTTTCTGATTTTTGCTTTAGGGCAAAAAAAGGTTAATCTTGATTTGATAACATTTAACAGGTGAATGTCCTACCGTTTAGAACCCAAACATACAAAACTAATATCTATACAACACAGAACTACACATGTGGGATGATAATACAGACAGCTTTAGGAAATCATTCCCTCGCCGACAAATGCAGGCCGAAAACTTTACCTGAAACAGAAGGCTGAATCGGCTAACTTGCTCAAAAGGTTATCTATCATCAAAAATAAACTCTTACTTCATCATTGCGTTCTCAAGCCATGTGTTGTATTCATTAGGGGGTATTGATTATTTGGCGGGAATGTTAGCCTTCGTAGATGCGGATTACTTGACAATTTGAACGCCTGATAATCAGAGATTTCTACAGGATTCAGAAGAATGCTCTAAATGGAGATAGTTACAGTCTCTGTAAAATTAATCAAGTCTTAAGAGCCGCAGAGTATCACGACGTTCAAACAATAAAGCCGCCAGCACAACAACACTGAGGTCAATATTCTCGATAAACTTTGAAAGATTCAAGTTTTGGCTGAGAGCAAAACAAAGGCAAAGCAAATATTGATGATTCATTGATAGCACATTGAAGTGGATGGCTCGTATTCATCACATTACCTGATCTACTAGCGTCCAATATATGACTTCCCTGCGCTTACTATCTCCAAGATACTGGCTCTTATTGAACTCTGTCAAGTGGTCTTGATTGTTACTCGTTCAAGAGGGAGACTCAAGGTTAATATTTCCTCTTATAATTCAATGGATGACATTATATACCTTACACCAGGTGAATCTGCAAGTACTTAACGATCTTTCAAATCAAAGAAGGCCAGTCTTGATCTTCTAAAGTCCTTCTTGCTGTCTGATTGAAAACATATGCTGTAATTACTGCTCGATTCGTGAAAACCTCATCAACTGATCGAATGATGTGTGTTGCATTTGTCCAACAGGTCGACTAAAGATGCTGTATAGGTACATGCAACACGCTGACCGCACTCCCCACAGTCCCTTTAATATAATCTGGCGCAGCCAGCCAGTCCGTGATGTCTGGTGTTATAGCTATATTATGTCTTCAACTGTGCTCTATTATAGAAAGTAGACCTGTTTATCGTATCGCCCGAGGCTACGATATATGTTATGTCGCTATTGAAAAAGGCAAAGTCAACATTGATAAATATACGATCCATAAGTGCTATCTTTACAACGGTACACAGCGGAGTGTACTAGCCGCACTAGGTGGATCAACGTTTTCTAACAACATGCGCAAAAACGTTTTCACTGCCTTATTTGCTTTACTACGACCCTTGAATGATCCTTCATTCACAACAGCAGTTAACTATTAAAGATGTTCATCATAAAGTATAATTTAATTGATAATTTAATTGATTTTATGCATTTAGCCCTGAAGATGGGCGCTTAGCCCGAAAGCTTGGCAGTTTTTTTTATTATTAAAACTAAGGTTGAAGAAACAAAATTTTTGTCATGAATCATCCAACCTATACAAACCGACATTAGATTTATAATTTAATTAATGACGTATTTTGTTCATTAATGTCTGCCATAACTCACTGTATACCCTACATACATGCTTTATTACAGTTCTCTATAAGGGCTCTCGATTTGATAACATGCGGAGTTGAGCTATAGAAAAGTTACCACTGAAAGAGTCACGTTACACGCGATTAAGACTATATAGGCTATCAGTATCTTAGCTTCTTCAGACAAGATTGAAAACAGACTAATTCCCGCAACACAGTGTAGATTTGAACGTGAATAGTTTGCTAATAAGGAGGGTTATTTGAAGCCTCTTCTTTTTGAGGTCTTTTATTTATACCACGGCTTCACCACACAGTGAGAAATGAAACCAAGTAATATCACGCGGGAACTTATAACACGCGTGTAAAGTTCTAGAGTATAGAAATAGGAGTGTCTGGGGGGTGGCTCAGTCACTGACCCCCAACAAGTTCGTGCCTTCAGGGTTTGTACGTACATCTTGCAAATGTTACGCCCCCGCTAACGACACAGCCGCCGAATGATCATCAGCACCATCGTCAACGGTATACGTAGGGACGCGGCCAAGTAGATGACTCATCGTGACAGCGCGCGCGCACTTACACCGGCGTGTTCTTGTCCTCGGTCATCTTCATCATACATGCAGTCATCAGCATCATGATAACTACCATCATCTGCATCAACTATCATCATCATCATTAATGTACCCCTTGAACTGCAATAAAGCACGCAACGACTACACTGAGCCACGGTAATCACGGCGGCGCTGATCGTTTGTAATCTCTACATGGCTGTAGGTGTGTAGGTGTGCACGCAACGACTACACTGAGCCACGGTAATCACGGCGGCGCTGATCGTTTGTAATCTCTACATGGCTGTAGGTGTGTAGACCACCATGGCAGACTCAACTCCCAGTCTAAACAAACAAACATCACTTGGATTGAACGCAGATTTGAGGCGCGTGTATACTGTATACTCACTATTTTATATTTCCCAGGCGATTTGATCGTTCCTAATCGTGCACTGAATATAAAATTGTATTTACAACAAAGAACACTTACAATATTTTAATTGTATTTATCCTTGGTTTTATGATCAAGTTAAGCCAATATTAGACAGACGGCAAAGCCGGTAAAGTCAGTAATTCCATCTTGACATCCATTTACCGTAACCTTGGCTTCCGCTCAAATCAATCCTTTAGACAAGGTTCTTGAGTTGTGTCCAAAACCTAATTCTTTTGAGTGAAAAGGGAGTAATGTCTTGTGTGACGGAGATCAACTCTGCACGAAAGAAGAAATGAAATGGGAAAGGGAATGAAACTTATTCCCATTTTTTCATTAATTCGCTTTTCTAGCTTGATTTCATTCCTTTTCAGTAAAGAATAGTCAAAGATTGGAGATGATGGTCAGAAAGCAGTTCTCATTTCACTTCCTACGTTCCATTTCCCACTTCACTTCCTAGGTACTAAATAAACTATGTATGTATGTATGTAGTTCCATTTCCCACTTCACTTCCTAGTTCCATTTCCCACTTCACTTCCTAGGTACTAAATAAACTATGTATGTATGTATGTAGTTCCATTTCCCCACTTCACTTCCTAGTTCCATTTCCCACTTCACTTCCTAGGTACTAAATAAACTATGTATGTATGTATGTATGTAGTTCCATTTCCCCACTTCACTTCCTAGTTCCATTTCCCACTTCACTTCCTAGGTACTAAATAAACTATGTATGTATGTATGCAGTTCCATTTCCCCACTTCACTTCCTAGTTCCATTTCCCACTTCACTTCCTAGGTACTAAATAAACTATGTATGTATGTATGCAGTTCCATTTCCCCACTTCACTTCCTAGTTCCATTTCCCACTTCACTTCCTAGGTACTAAATAAATAACTATGTATGTATGTATGTAGTTCCAGTTCCATTTCCCACTTCACTTCCTAGGTACTAAATAAACTATGTATGTATGTATGTAGTTCCATTTCCCCACTTCACTTCCTAGTTCCATTTCCCACTTCACTTCCTAGGTACTAAATAAACTATGTATGTATGTATGCAGTTCCATTTCCCCACTTCACTTCCTAGTTCCATTTCCCACTTCACTTCCTAGGTACTAAATAAACTATGTATGTATGTATGTAGTTCCATTTCCCCACTTCACTTCCTAGTTCCATTTCCCACTTCACTTCCTAGGTACTAAAATAACTATGTATGTATGTATGTATGTATGTAGTTCCATTTCCCACTTCACTTCCTAGGTACTAAATAAACTATGTATGTATGTATGTAGTTCCATTTCCCACTTCACTTCCTAGTTCCATTTCCCACTTCACAGAGCCGTTTGGCTGCCATATTGACACCTTTAAAAGCCATTTTCTTCGCGTGCGCCCTCCATTAGTTACCAATACAATCAAGGGTTTGACCGAACACACTTTATTAATTTGAGGTATAAGATTATAAAGATCGGTTAATTCCACCATATTGTAAAGTTAACCTAGTTTTAATCACACAATCAAACTTTAATTCTACCTCGTGTGTTTGGTCGCCACCTGATCGCCGCATCACTGTCATTTCGCGTTGCTTGGAATTACATATCTAAGAGGAACGTCGTAAACGTTTATCGAATCATAACCTATACAGTGTTTTCTAGAACGCATTATAAGCATTTCTCTCTGATTAATTAGAGATTCATCTATCTATCTCGGTTATAAAAGCATCTATTCGTGACTTCTATATTGCGCTATTTTAAACGGTGAATGAAAACAATCAACAAGGCTATCAGAAGTTTGCTCTTATACTCCTTGCGCGGCTGAGGAATAATTGGATAAATGTGAAGTGAATGGGAATGGATTTAGAAATGGAATTTCCATCCAAAACAATACAACATCAATTCAATCCATTTTCTTTTTTAATCATAATAGAATGGATATGAAGAAATGGGAAGTGAATGGGAAGTGAATGGCAGGTTACTTAGTGCTATACTTTCATTATATAAAGATATTACTACCGAATGGGAAATCGGTTCAAACAGCAATAATACATCTCGTACAAAAAGAAGTCCAATATTTTCAGTTTTATCACAGAACTTCAAGCCATCTTGTCATGAATCGTTTTATTTTGATGTGTAATGTGCTGATGATGATGGCGATAATGATAATCATCAGTTAAACCTATTGCTAAAATTTCAAAATGGATCGTTTTTCAATTCAGCAACAATATTTCTATGTTGGTTTAAGATCGTAATCAAACTAATGCTCACTAATTGATTCATCTAACCACAATAGGTAATGCCAACACTTGTGGTTCTCTAAATCATTTTACACCGCGTATATGGCCTCCCTAAGTGACCCTTAACGCATTAAAAGAACGGCTGTTGCCATGCTTTCAGTTGAGGTAAGTGTAACGCTTTTTCAAAGCTAAAATACTAATTAGTTTGTAATTTTTTTAATGAACCTAGCGGCATTATCAAGAAGTAACTCGTTTTACACTTCTGAGTAGATGAAAAAATACTGTCTTACTTAACTTGAGTTATTCACTGAAATATAAATTAGGGTTTTAACATTGAATTTTTACTTTTTGTAAATAAAATTGGATTCAATTCTCATGTACCACACAAACTTATCATCACTGCCTTTTGTAAATGCCTGTAATAACGCTTGCCATAAGTGAACCCCACAATGACATGCTTACTAGCGACGCAAGCATAAGCGCAACCACGTGGCGTTATTTCGCTGTGATCAAAATCCTTACATTTCTGACACAAGTTCTTATGCTTGCTTACGTGTCTGCTTGTTTTAATACGTGTCTGTTTGCTTACGTGTCTGATTGCTTACGCGTCTGTTTGCTTACGTGTCTGCTTGCTTACGCGTCTGCTTGCTTACGTGTCTGCTTGCTTACGCGTCTGCTTGCGTCGCTAGTGACAGCAGGCCAATAGCAACCAAATCGTCCACTGAATGCAAATGCAAAGCGATCAAATATGCAGCGTTTTGAAAATGGGAAATTTTGAAATACATCCATGTGGACTAGATGTATTGTAAGTTGTACTAACTGTAGGACTGAACACACAATATATAGTACAATATATTTCACAGATAGCAAGCTTGTAATCTTGATATTCATAGGCGCGGTTACTCAGGAACCAAAAAGCTTCTCAAAGGCGTTGTGGATCTCTTCAACCATGTCTGACGTTGTCATACTGCGCTTGAGTTTTGCAAAAGCCAGGTTGTTACATGTACGGGTTAGGGTACTGGCAGCATATGCAGCTATAATTGTAGGGCTGTAATCACTTAAAAATGATGTAACAATTTTAGTACAAAATATGTGTTAAATGGAGCCCATTAAACAACACAAAGATGGCGGTTTTACCACAATCCTTTGTGCGCATAAACCACTATACCTCGTACGGAAACCTTCAGAACAGAGAAAACATCTAAATTTGCAAGTGTGAAGCTGTTGTTATTACCTAAGTTTCTAGATTGATTTCGGTTCGCAGGATTGTGGTAAATTGTACAGCCGCCATCTTTATCCATGTACAGTGGATTGTTGTAATAATAATAATAATAATTTTCCCGAAAGAAGTATCGGTGTTGTGAGTGCAACATTCCTGTACTGTGACGTCATTTTTGACCCGATTCTGGTCAAAGAAGCTGATTGGTTAGCTTGCTGGTAATCGCATTATTTGCATAAATTAAGCTCACCGAAACCAGAACGACCAGAACAAAATATTACAATGTTGAGCCACGGGCGATTGTATCGGACTTATCATGTGCACAGATGAATAAAATCATGTTCTACAATAATTTTGATTGCCAAATCAACAAACTCAGGCCGTTTGGAAGTAGTGTACATGTTCACAACATGAGCGGCTGTGTTGTATCAGATTTACAACACAAGCTGTCATGACCTCAGAGGTCACAGTACAGGAATGTTGCCCTCACAACGCAGATGCTTCTTAGCGGGAGTGGCACGACCGCCAAAAAGCGGCTGTATTCGCAGGCTAATTGGTGGGTAATATTCATTTATCACAATACATGTATGTATCCCATCCAATCATTTATCTATGTTTCCCATCCATACATTTTCCCATCCATCCATACATGTTTCCCATTCATTCATTTATCTATGTTTCCCATTCATTCATTTATCTATGTTTCCCATTCATTCATTTATCTATGTTTCCCATTCATTCATTTATCTATGTTTTTTATTTAATTTAAATTTTATTATCTATGTTTCCCATTCTTCATTTATCTATGTTTCCCATTCATTCATTTATCTATGTTTCCCATTCATTCATTTATCTATGTTTCCCATTCATTCATTTATCTATGTTTCCCATTCATTCATTTATCTATGTTTCCCATTCATTCATTTATCTATGTTTCAGTATCTGCAATATCTCTCACCTTGTTTTCTTTTCACCACATTTCTCATGCCATTGATGTGCCCAGTGTACAAATGTTCCCATAGAACCGCAAAGAAGGTCACCCTGACCACCGCATCGTCTATTGCTTCCAGGGGTGGAGCCAATGACAACTAGGAAATGAAACAATGATGATAAATGATGACATGGTGGTACACAGGCAGCCAAACCATTACAATGATGATAAATGATGACATGGTGGTACACAGGCAGCCAAACCATTACAATGATGATAAATGATGACATGGTGGTACACAGGCATCCAAACCATTACAATGATGATAAATGATGACATGGTGGTACACAGGCAGTCAAACCATTACAATGATGATAAATGATGACATGGTGGTACACAGGCAGCCAAACCACTACAATGATGATAAATGATGACATGGTGGTACACAGGCAGCCAAACCATTACAATGATGATAAATGATGACATGGTGGTACACAGGCAGCCAAACCATTACAATGATGATAAATGATGACATGGTGGTACACAGGCAGCCAAACCACTACAATGATGATAAATGATGACATGGTGGTACACAGGCAGCCAAACCATTACAATGATGATAAATGATGAGGCCAAACCATTACAATGATGATAAATGATGACATGGTGACGTGGTACACAGGCAGCCAAACCATTATAATTTATTGTAGTAAATAAAAATACATTTGTATGTCAATTTTTGATGGGTTTTCTGTGGTAGAGCATGCAGGATAAGCGTGATATTGGGCTCCCTGTGTTCTAATATAGATATATGTACGGGAAGTTATGGCCCGCTAATTGACCAATAAGAGCGCGTGTAGTATCTGTGCTATATAATAATAATATATTATAATTATTATTACTCTAGTAATGTTGACTGCATAATGACAAGTGCTCTGATCAACCAATCAATTCTCTCTACTTACCAGTCCTTCCATCTGATATAATATCCACGTGTCCTTTCTTACAGATGGTCACATGACCAAGTGCTCTGCTAAGATTAGCAACTTGTGATTGGCTGCTACCATTTGGGTCTACAGCTTGTCCCATCTACATTATTATAATATAAATATCAGTGAATAATTGAGTAGTGATTATAATGAAGGAATGAATACCTTGTATCGTACTGGAAGAGCATAGTTTAGTTCAATAATAATAATAATAATAAATATTTATAAAGCGCTCATAGCGAAAGTTCTGAGCGCTGAATACAAAGGTGTTACTCACCACAGACACAATTTCATTGATGGGATCATTGTTTGAATTGCTCTAAATTAGGCATAAAAATCTCATCTGGTTCTGAGATTTTCTTCTGCGTTTCCATTCCTTAAGCCGCGGCTACACGGGCGATTTTTTGCTTGCACAGGCGACGCGATTTTTTAGGAAATTGAAAATTGCTAGTTCAATTCTGATTTTAATGAGTTATAAAAACTGGAAATCAGAAATTGAAATGATAATTTTCGAATATCTGGCATCAACAAAAATAAAAAACGGTGATACGGCAGTTTTTCAAAAAAATTGCGTCGCCTGTGCAAGCAAAAAATCGCTCGTGTAGCCGCGGCTTTAGGGATAACACTTTGAAGGATATTTATGGGTAATTTATCCCCTCAAAGCGTTTCATTAATGTTGCCTCCTTTCCTAGTATTACTCACCACAGTTGAATACAGCCTTGAAAACTCCACCGTATTAGGAGTGAGGATAGTTCTGGTGTAATTCCTAATGAGGTCAGGATAGTTTGCGATTACAAATAAACCATCCTAAAAACAATGATACATTTGTATTGGTTGAATAAAGTTAATTCTTGTTGATATCCTACAATGTATGTGTAGCTCGTAGAAATTGATACAATAATTATTTGTAGCGAGAATTAGAACTGGATAAATCTACATAACTTTATTAACTTTATTACAAAAAATTATACATAAATCTTGTGATTAAGGAATATAAAAGTTACGTACAGCATCAATGACTATGTGCTTTCCTTGCTTTCTTGCTTTCTCAATCAAAGCCTACAAATTCAAGAATTATTATTTTTATTCACACTTCCTTCACAAATGTGGATATAACGCAGCATGCATATATCCAACCTTTGCATTGTCAAGGATTGCTGGATTCCTTCCTAAACCTGGGCCGACAACCAAACAGTGAAGCTTTGTAAGCCACTCAGAAATCTCATTCACTGCATGTTTTCTGTCACTATGAAGCATTAATTGATAAATACACATTCAACATACAAACTATTACAAAAAAGTCTTAGGTAAATTCCCAGACTCACAGCAAAGGATGGACAATAAGTTCTGGACTGTAAGATTTAATGACTGTAGCAGCATCAGCTGGACAAAATACATGAGCAAGATCTGCACCCTTTGAAGAGATGAAAGTTTGGAGTGAATTGATTGACATGTATGATAATAATGATGATGATTAAATATTTTTTGTTCTTTATTTTTTTACCGTTTTCAAGGCAGAAATGGCAGCAAAATACGGTGCACCAGTATACCTATAACACGAAGAAACGATTTAGTGACTTTAAACTGATCTCTTTGATATAAAATCTAGCAAAATATACTCATAATAAACAAGGTTATTAATATACTCACTCCTGACTTCCACCCATCACACCAATTCTGCCCGCTACTCCTTTATGCGAAGTCTCTAAGAGGGGAGGAATAGTGTTCTTGACTGCTTCAAGAAGTTGGGGATTTTGTTGCGGAGAACTTTATCGAAAAGAGAGATAGAAGAACAGATGTAAAATGACTGCCAAAAGTTGGAAATATATGAACATCAATCATGCATGCAATAACATTTACCATTCCGAGTGAATCAACCGAGAAGAAGTAAACGAGGAAGATCTGTCTTTATCCGCCATAAAAGAGCTTGCTCTACTGCTGAATATACACGAAAGAAAAATCCTTATAGAAATTCCTCTACAGAATAACGAGTTAATTTGGAACACTTCTTTCTGCAAGGCCATCAACACTAGAGTACCACATCGACCAGGCGTGCCTCGTTGCGTTCGAAAGAGACTGGGATTGTTAGCTACCGCTGATCAGTACCACAGGCTCAATATAATGGCGGCCTCCATGGGTTCATTCATTCATACCATTCTAGATTGTGTAATTACGTTATCTAGTGTGAAGTAAAATGGCACTTATTGACCCAGAATTTTACACAGGACCTGCGTTAATCGTTGGAGACGGTAACTTCTCGTTTTCAGCTTGCTTAGCGCGGTATGTAGGTGGAATATCTACACCTATATTCGCAACATCACTTGATACAGAAGAACAGTTGCAGAGTAACGCCATTGCAAGGGAAAACCTTGACAAGCTGTCGAAATGTTCACGATTTAACGTGATTCACGCCGTAGATGCTACGAATTTGGAAGCAACTTTTAAGGATCAACTTTTCCATAAAATCATCTTCAACTTCCCTCACACTGGTGGGAAACTTAGAATCAGCAAATGCCGAGATCTACTGGAAAAGTTCTTTATCTCAGCATCACGACACATTGAACCCACTAAGGGGGTGGTGTGTGTCAGTCTTTGTCAAGGACAAGGGGGTACCCCTCGGGACTCTATACAGAGGCAGTATGGTAATACCTGGCAAGTTGTCCAACAAGCAACTAAAGCTGGTATGTGTGTTTCTGGGCCCACATAGTCATGGTAGATATTAACTCTAATACCCTTATATTTAAGGTCTTATTCTAAATGCAGTCCATCCATTCAGTGAGGCTGATTATCCAGGCTATACTAGCGCAGGGTTTAAAGGCAGACTTAACCAGAGGTTTACAACAGACAAAGGACTGACGTACCTGTTTATCAATGGTACCCCTGTATCATCAATTCCTGACATCCAGTAAGTATACTTAGGGTGCATTCGATTGACCTTATTCTGGAATAGGAATAATTTCAGATGCTGAGGCAGAGGGACGATGTCATTATTCCGGAATATTCCAAGCATTCTACTAATATGATGAGCAGAATGTTTGGAATATATTCCTCTTATTCCGGAATCGGAACAGACTCAATTGAACGGACATTCTGTATTATTCCAAGTATTCCTATTCTGGAATAAGGTCAATCAAACGCAGCCTTAGTACTACAATACATGTACATGACAACATGGTTCTAGGGTTGAGACAAATCCCCAGTGGGGTAGGGGTAGGGGGTGAAGACTGATGGGGAGGTGTAAATGAAGTAAAAAAAGATATCCCCCCCCCCCCCCCCCCCCCAAAAAAAGTCCAATATAGCTAAAAATGTCCCATGGTCCATAACAAAAAAGACAGAAATTTCCGCATGCTCGCTTTTATAGCTGAGTACCCCACTCCCCCCTTGGGAAAAACTCCTCAATTCCTGGATATTTACAATGTAAGTACAAAGCCAGAGCTACCATGTATGTTTCTGGTGTGTTGGTGGCACAAACAAGAGAAGCTAATGAGGAATGCTTATTGTTATCAGGCACCAACATACATTTGTAGCATCACATGCAAACCAGCAATTTGCCTACAATGTGATGTCATCAAAACAATTTTTTTCTTTTTTGTAGATCATTTCTTGAGACAAGGAGAATGGTTAAAAATAGTTGTAAAAAGTTACATCTCATAGATGGCCACCCGCTTGGTACTGTTAAAAGAAAAATTGAAAACTTTTTCACAACTTTACCAACAAAACAAAGTATTGATATGGAGCAGTTTGAGATCAGAACAGATGTCAAAGAACGAGGTGACGATGTTCTTAGTAAGAAACTTGACATGTCATTACAATTAACAGAATCAACAAATTTACATACATCAAGAAGAAGTGATCTTAATAATGGCGCATGTCTTTATCAAGAAGTTTGTCAAGGACTTGTTGATGGACACAAGGCGTTTGTTGTATCTGGGATTGAATCAGACTTTTCTGTGCCTCCTTCTGCAGGGTTTTATCCCGTATCTCATTACACAGTGGTCAGTAAGTCATACAATACCAATACATCATATGAAAACATTGAATCTGAACTAAAGAGCACAAGCAAAGCTCTGTGTAACACCATATGTCCTAGAATCACTCTTACGGATGAAATCTCAAACAATGCAAACTACGAGAAAGAAGACTTGAACTTTCCAAAGTGTCAGCTGAATTTATTTAATCCAGTTGACTATCAAAGACTTAGAGAAAGACAGAGAATGTCAGATGATTGGAGACCGACGCCTGTTCAAATGCTCAAGAAATGTCACTCAAAGGATTGTCGTCATTCACAGAAAAGTGACACACACAAGACTTGCAGAATTTGTCAACTCGAGGAAAGTTTTAGTTGTAAAGATGAAAGTTTGAAAGTATCTGACCTGCTTGATGCGTCAAGGAGTTACAGGTTTTACTGTGATGACAAAGTGCTTTTCACTTGTGGTTTAGTTAACAGAGATCATTCACTCTGTGGTCATAAAGGATGGATTATTCTGGTTCATCTGGATAACTTGACAATGAAACTGTGTGGTATAACAGATGTACGGATGTTATGGTCTTCAGAGAAGCTGTTCCTACAACAATTTACGAGACAGGATAAGGTAAGCGATGGATTAATTTAGCAGCGATTTGCATTATAGTACAACATGATTGTGACATACAGTAGATATATACACAAGTACATTATGGTACTGTTGGTACAGTCTGTGGTACTGGTGCTTGTTTTTGTGTGTGAACTATACATCCACTAGAGCGTTATTGAATATGAGATGCTACATGTACATGGACATGTACTATTTCAATAAAACTTTGTTGTGTTCAAAGCATCAAGCCAAGACCCAAAATGAATGCTGGTTTTGTGCTGTTGTTTCTATAAAGACTACATTTCATTACATGCTTATTGGTATACAGTATCACACTTCGTTCAAGCACTTCATGTATCTGAGCCTTCGATTCTCAGTGGCTGGCACAGGGCGCACGTGCATTAGCCACTTTCACGCTTGAGGTCAAAGACAACAATGGCCTGCATTTTTAGAATTTCAATTTTATTGATTCAATAAAATATTTCTAATGATCATATTAATTCTTATAGGAAACTATCCCACATTTCATTCCATTCAGCCTTTTCCCACCCATCTACATTCATGACATCAGTTTTTGGCTGACTACTGACTCAACAGAAGATACATTTTTTAAAGCTATTTGTGAAGTCACCAAGAACTGTGTCAGTGATGTTTGGTTTAGAGAACGATACGTCGACAGAGATCAAGTAAGTTACAATTATCGTATGGTTTATAGTAGCTGTGATGGACCACTGACACATGTACAAACTGTTGAAATGCAAAATATACTAAGACTCTTACTATTGGACATGAATTTTAACCTGAGTTGATTTACATGTAACTTGGAGTAAAAACGTTCTCAGGTGAGAACTTTAACTTAAAAACGCTAAAACATTATAGAGTGCAAAGCATATGTCCGTGAAACAGTACTAACTAATTAGTACTAAATAGCACCAATGAAACAATAGAGTCGTTTTCGTATGAGTGGGGGAAGTTGTTACTGTACGGTTCGTACCATGTAGTAACAGTACCATGCCATGACTGTGCCGTATCCAAGCATTCTGATTGGTTGAGCAATGATTTTGCGCGCTGTGATTGGTTGATATATGTCTTTGATTCCGTACTGTGACCATAACTCCGTGCCGTAGGTTTCCCACTCATACGAAAACGACTATATTCTTATTTTATGTCAAGTGTCTTCAGCTACATTGTATACCTATAATTTGGGTCAAGTGACAAGGGACCAGAAGCAAAAACATACTTAAAATAAATAATTGAAGGGCTCCCTGCAAGAACGGAGTAAGTGACTTGTGATCAAAACCCAAATTGTCCTTCGTAATTCAAAGAATCTTGAGGAGAATTTAGATTTTGATCAGAGATCACTTATGCTGTTCTTGCAGGGAGCCCTTCAATTATGAAAATGTTATAAGGTCTCTTGACATATAGCCCATCTCTATATAACATAGCCAGGGCATCTGATAGAGTGTGAGGGTGCGATTCTGCATTATTGGCCGACTTCATTATCGTAGCGAAAATCAACCAGGCGTTCTGCTACTAATGCGCAGTCCTGGACACTAGTTTTTGATCCCCACGCGGCTAAACCCCACACACAGGAAACCCACAACCTCATCCCCAGGGCTTGCAACTTGGATAAAACCCCAAAAGTAAGGCTACAAAGATACCTAAATGAAATGTAACTGTGTATGTATTCTGAATATGCTCTAATTTACTTGTTTTACTACCCAAAGCATTCAATAAACAATTTAGAGAGCATTTAAAAAGTTTTTTAAAAATCTCACTTTCTCCCGCACTATATGTGCTCACTATCAGATGCCCTGCATAGCATCATCAGTACTATAAACACTGGGTATTTACTAAATTCATGACACTGTAG